>OU426855.1:1379595-1717095 GCA_911387685.1 Dolichovespula media
GAAAATAACGTTCGAAAAAAAAAATAAAAAGATAGGAAAAAAAGAAACTATTGCAGTATCGAGTTGTACAATTTATTACACCTCTTTCATCAAATAACTTTCTTGAAATAGTCGTATACGCTTGTGTATGTGGCGAGTACCAATTACGTATGTATTTACATTGAATTAAATTCCAAAGTGAATTCTTGGATCTCTGATATGAAAGTAAAAAAAGTTTCTAAGAAGAAGAATTACTTATCGAACGATATCGCGTCAATCATAGAAAATAAACCAATGGATCTTGGAAAAGGAAGGATATTGAAAGAAAAAACGAGTAAAAAGAAAAGAAAAGAAAAAACAATCATAACGGCGCGAGTTTCGAAGACGATCACCCGTTTCGTATTCGCTAGATTGTAAAGGGAGAGTGATCGTCGAAGGACAAGAAGGAAAGAAACGAAAACACGAAGATCGGTATATAAGAAAACATTCGCTTCGGCAAACTCCAACCGGATATATAATGGATATCTTTATTATCGTGAAGGAGAGACTTTTAGTTCATGAGAGAGTTGGAGTTCATCGATGGTAGATGGACTGGTGACGATTCTGATCGACAACGACAACGTTACGCTACACTACCACCACGAGTAGTAAAACTTCGGTTCCAATTGGTCCTCGTCCCTTCCCCTATCGTTATAAATATTTATGAAAACGATAAGTTTATACGCGAACGACAAGACCGTCCGCGATTAAAAAAACCGGGAGATTTATCGGAACGTGCTCTCGCGCCGACAGCCATTTCTGAAACTATCATACATCAAGTTGTGCCTCCACGACGATCCGGATTCTTTCTTTCTCGTTATGCTTTTCGTGGGACTTCCACTCGTGAAATCCTTCACACTCGATTGCTTTTGATATCAACATCATACTTATCTTTAGATATATATTACAAAACACTTCGAATTTATTATATCTTTCTTTTTCTTTTCTTTCTTTCTTTCTTTCTTTTATTTTATATTTAAGAGAAGAAGAAAAAGAAAGACAGAAAAAAATTGATTTCAAATAACAAATTAATAATTAACCTTACGAATTGCCTCGAATCTTATATTTAGAATTCATCTTGAATTCGATTTTCTTCTATCCAGTTAATTGATTTAATGTTATAAATCTAGGAAAGGTTAGATTAATAAATACGAAATTAAATGCATAGATTAAATGAATAAAGTTATTAATAAAGAGTTCATATTAAGTACGCGTATAACTAGTAATTAGCAATTCGATCAAATGTAAATAACTTTTATGTACAGTAATATCAGTTCAATCTTACGATATGTGCAAATCCTACATATAGTTTGAAATACTTGATGCAGTATTTCGAGTATCGAATTTTTCGCCACCTGATGAGAAAATACCTACACTAATTTTAGTGGCGCATTCTCAATAAGTAACGCTCGTTTACGCGTGCCTAAGAAAAGATATATTTATGTGCACGATATATAATATAATACATAATAATTAGATCATATTTCTTCTCGAGTAATAAATACTGAGCAATTTTGGAAACAAAACTATTTAACTTGTATTGTACATATGTTATGTATATAAACGTTACAAAATTAATTGGAAAAATTCTGTGATATAATTATCGACTGTCACTACGTTTTTAACATTAATTCGTATGCTTTTCCGTTAGATGGCATTGAAAATCCAATAATCGATAAATAGATACCTGCAAGCAGGATTACCTACACATAAAAAAGTTTTATTAAAAATGTGATATATACTCCCTCCTTCTAAAAACTGTTCAAGTGCTTTCTAAAAGAGCGTTTATCGTTACGTCATTAATAACGTCATATGTTGGAGACATAAATACGATCTACGTATTGAAAACTTCACGACTCTCTGGTAAAACATATAATAAATTAGACTTCTGAAACTATATACGCTAGGCGATAGACCATATACGTTAGATATTTAACTTTACTTGCGAATACATCATGCTAGGATTACAAGAATACGCGTTACTATAGGCATGTGTAAGCATGGAAATACATGATACACATGACGATACACCTACCATTTTCAGAAATGAAGTACGACTTGAATGTGTGTACGGCATACAAACGAATTTGAACTAATATTTATTGATTAAAGTTGAATGCGATAAGGAACCATATTCACACAATGCGATTAGCATTAGGATGTATAGGAGGTAAAATTGAAAATTGTATAAATGTAAGTAGTGTTATAAACTATAAAAATGAAACTTTTCACTCTAATCTTGAGACTATCCTGAAATGAGCTGTTACAAGCAGACGATAAGCAGGTAACGAATTATTTTTTATATCAAATGGAATATATATTAATTATTAATATTATTTCTGTTTACTTTAAAATCATTATCATTATTATATTTTTGTTTTTACTCATTCTGGATAATTTTTAATTATATTTATAAGAATATAATATTTGATTTATAATATTCTAAAATTTCATATATATATGTGTATATGTATATGAATATTTCATGTGTATGTGTGTGCGTATATATATACATATATATCTATAAAGAGTGTTTTGTTTAATATTAGTTGTATTATATCTTGTTTATTTAGGCTATGGAAATTAGCGAAACAGATGTACGGATAACAAATCGTCCTATTGACTTTATTTCGGTATATGTCAAGGAAGAAAATGATGAATGTGAAACAGAATTTAATGATGTCGAAATTATTGCTGCAGCACAGCATTTTTGTTCTATCGAAATAAAAGAAACCAAAGGTTACGATAAAAATTATAAACAGAGAGAGTTTAATATAGATAATGATAGCAATTGGGAAAATAAAAAAAATATAGAGTCTTCCAATTCTAATACGGATGCTATGCAATCTAGCGAAGCTTGTAATATTGGTAGCATTCTAACAGACTCTATTTGTCTGGATACATTAGATTCAGACACTACAAATGATCAGATCAAAAAACAAATTAACCAATCTTCTGAAGTTTTTGAATCACAATCAGAAGAAACAGAAACAAATTATAATATCTCAACTGTTGCTACGTCTAATCAATTTTTAGACAGTTTGAGTCTTGATATAAAAAAGGAAAATAAGCAATCAAGTCATAAATCTGATTCTGATGGAATCTATATGACAGAATGGTTATGCGATGTAAATGGTGATACAAACCTACGATTGAAGGTTTTGAAAAATGATAAACAAGAAGTACAAATTCCCACTGACATTGAAGCTACGATTACACCCATAGCTATCTGTAAAGATCAAACATTAGATCACAGTGGTAGTTTGACAAAAGAAGAAACAAAGAAGTATAATACAGCCAAAAAGAGAACAAAATTAAAATCATCTACATTGAATGATTACGAGGAAAGATTGAGGAAAAAAGCTGAATGCATGAGAGAAAAACGAAGAAAATTGTATGAAAATGAAAGTGAGGAGCAAAGAATACAAAGACTTGCAAGAGAAGCTGCTAAAAGACGAGAAATGAGAATGTATTACGAAACTCCAGAACAAAGAAGAAAGCGACTCGATGCTGAGGCAGCAAGAAAGAGACAATATAGATTGTATAATGAAACGCCAGATGATAGAAGAAAACGATTAGATCGGGAAGCAGAAAGAAGAAGAATCAAACGTCTTTCTTTATATGCCAGTGAATCCCCGGAACAACGCAGAGAAAGGTTAAATAGAGAATCTGCTAAAAGGAGAGAGGCAAGATTAAATCAATATGCAAAGGAGACGGAGGAAGAAAGGAAAGAAAGACTACGCAAAGATGCTTTAAGAGCTAGAGAAATAAGATTCACAAGATCTGCAGTAGAAACTGAAGAGGAACGCAGACGAAGGTTAGTAAAAGATGCTCTTAGAAAAAGAGAGGTAAGAATGCATGGAAATCATTCGGTTAACAGCGGTTTCACAGAACTTCAAACCGTTCGTAATTTTGAAGAATTAAACAATGCACAGATAAAGAATAATCCAGATAATCAAATAGGAGGTCATTATCTTAGTAACTGGATGATGTGGTTTCAAAATACACTAGCTCAACCTGTACATATTGGAGAACAAATATTTGAATCACGTCCACAAAATAGTGGATAGATACATTTTCTCTATATTACTTTTTATTGACCAAATAAATTCAAAACTATTGTAGACGATGATAGACAGATAATAATAACTGGAATAAGTGTGCTTTTTCCATACTTCTCATGCCATTTCAAAAGATAGTAATCAGACTGTTTTCTCATGTTTTGCTTGCATTAAAGAGTATTTTAATCCATTTCAGTTGGAACAGTATTATCACTGATCTACCAAACTAGAAATGACTGTACAAGACTTATTAGTAATAATATTTTATAGAATGTAAATATATTATATAATTTAGAATGAATTATGATTTCCAATTTTTAAGCTTTGTTAATTTATGTAAATATATTGAGCTTCCAAATTAAATTAACATTTAAATATTTATGAATGTCAAGGGATTTTAAATGAATACATAAAAAAATACTATTATTTTCTATTGGCCTTCATAAAATGTTTATTAATTTATCAATCAATAATTTGAACAATAAATTATATAATTTTTAATCTTAAGCAACACATATCATGCATCCAAAAATATATTGATTAAAATATAAATTAGATACTGCTTTGTAATAAATGTTTGTTAAAATATATATTGTAAATAATTAAAAACAAATTATTCTTGCCAGTGCCTTTTGTTCACTATTATTTATCCAGATCATTTGATTGTTATGAATGCTTTTTTATCATATATCTGCGTTAATATTAATCTATGATTCTGCAAAATTTCATAAACGGTATACGGATATATACAGATATTATGTACTTTTTACAATCCATTTATAATAAATAAAAAACAATTGTGATTAGAGATCTATGTGTTACCCTTTTGCCTATTTATTCCTTGATCTAAGTTATTTAATTGTACGTAATATCATTTCTAAGAATACGCTGATGTGACGATTCATGTTGTAAAATATTTATTTTAGCAAGAATATATCCTGGTATATCCTACAAATCCCTTATTCATACAAAACGGAAATCCTGTATCCACCATCTTAGTATACTACTTTTTTTATTGCTACTACTGTTTAAGAATTTTTACTAATTTTTATTTGGTTCTATTTATAGTTGAGCCAATTTGTATACCATATATTATATATGGTTTAATTATTTTCGTTCATTTAATTTAATATTTATTTTAAAATTCATAATCTATAATAATCGATATATTTTTAATTTTACGCAAACGAAACCACCACTGTTAAGATAGTTTCGTTTCCAAACACGTGTGCATCTAACCTCAAAATTTAAAGCATGTACTATCCGTTCAAATAAAACAATACTTGTTATATGACGTATTTGTATAAATTGTGAATTGGTAAACAATCAGTATTGATACTATAAAAATACAAAATGAATGAAAAAATGGGCTTAACAAAACAATATTTAAGATACGTTTCATCTGGTAATGTAAATATAATTGTAAGTCCCCGGTGCAATGTGGTTTTTGTAACTTTACAAGGACAAGAGGGTAGATTTGTAGCAGTGGGAGCATGTGAACATGTGATTATTTGGGACTTGAGATTAGGTGAGAAAGTACAAGTTTTAACTGGAGAGAAAACAATTGTTACACGTTTAGCTGCTTCGTCAAACAAACAACACATTGCTGTTGGTTATGCGGATGGTACTGTTAAGATATTTGATCTCAAATCTGGAGAAAATGTTAGTATATTTGTTGGACATCGTTCTGAAATTACATCCTTGTCATATGATACTTTAGGCCACAGATTAGCATCTGGATCCAAGGTAATATAAGAGAAGCAAAAAATATATTATATATCATACATCATAATTTATAGATATTAATGTTTTCAATTTTTCCAGGATACAGACATAATAATCTGGGACGTAATAGCAGAAACAGGAATATGTCGTCTAGCAGGACACAAAGATATAATAACTAAAATTGTATTTATGTCTGAACACAATATAATTATCAGCGCCAGTAAAGATACATTAGTAAAATTTTGGGATTTAGATACAGAGCATAATTTCAGAACTCTTGTAGGTCATAGATCAGAGGTATATATTGATTATAATTTAATTAAGTTATATTAAAATATCAGTAGTAAATATATAACAAAAAATGTTTCCTTTATTATCACCATTCAGGTTTGGAGTCTTACATTAGCAAAAAATGATCAATATCTAATTACTGGATGTAATGACAATGAATTACATGTATGGAAGATCTGTTTTGTTGATGCACAGAGTAATGAATATGATATTAATTTAAGTACTTTGAATATTGATGAGGACGAAACTACAGATATGGTAAGTCTATAGTTTTCTTTTATACAAATGAATGAATTTTTATATAAATATATAATTTAGTATCTAAATATAAAAATTTGTAGCAAAAATATCCATTGAGATGTGGAAAAGTTGGAAGTATTTTAAGAAATAGTAAAGGAAGAATTGTTTCTCTTGAAGTTGATCCATCACAGACAATAGTTGGTTGTCATGGAGTAGATAATACAATAGAATTATTTCATTTTTTACAAGACAGTAAAGTAAAAGAAAAAGTAACAAAAAGACTGAAAAAAGAAAGGAAGAAAGCAAATGGGTTTGTTTATAAAAACTAAAAAATAATCATATTAAAATGTTAAATTAAAAATAACAACAAATATTTTTTCTACAGGAGTAAGAATGATGTAAATACTAATTCTCTTAATATACCAACCTTAAAAGATGAAATCAAACGTTTGCCTTCTATTAAAATTTCAAATAAAGCTAAAGGGTTAGATATGATTATGGGTAAAGGAGGTGAACTCAGGGTAAGATTTATAATTAATATTATATAATTATTTAACTTTTCCCTCTCTTTAGTATTTTAAGAAATTATTAATCATGATAAATGTTTTTATAGGTTTGTGTTGGAATCGATAATAACTCTCTTGATTTATATTCTTTAATTATAGAAGAAAAAGATGCTGAAGCAAAATGTTTGCGTTCTATAACAGCTCATGGACATCGTACCAATGTTCGAGTTGTCTGCTTTAGTTCTGATAATTTAGCATTTGCTACAGCAAGTGGTGATTCTGTTAAATTATGGAATAGGTAGTATTTCATATATATATAAAAAATACCAATTTAAATATATTTTAATTTAATTTAAATTTATTTACTGTATATTTTTCAGACCTTCTTTGGCATGTTTGCGTACTGTAGAATGCGGATATGCTTTAACAGCTACTTTTGTACCTGGTGACCGACATTTGATAGTAGGATTAAAAGATGGTAAAATGCTAATCATTGACATTGCATCTGGTGATATCTTAGAAGAAGTACCAGCTCATACTAAAGAACTTTGGAGTGTGACTTTATTTCCCGATTTGGTAAATAATAATAATAAAAAAAAGTTCGTTTTCATTTACTGGTGAAAGATAACTAAATTAAATATTAATTTTACATGTAGAAAGGAGTTGCAAGTGGTGGTGGTGATCAAACAGTGAAGTTTTGGAATTTTGAACTTATTCATGATCCAGATAGTAAAATAAAAGCAAAAGTCTTATCTGTACTACATACAAGAACTCTTAAACTAGAGGAGTGTGTATTATGCGTTAGGATAAGTCCAAATAATAGATTTGTAGCAGTTTCTTTATTGGATTCCACTGTGAAAATATTTTTTTTGGATACATTCAAGGTAATTAATAACAAAAATATTAATGGCAGTAATATTAAATAAGATACTTACATAATTGATTCCAGTTCTTCATATCGCTTTATGGACATAAGCTACCTGTTTTATGTATGGATATATCTAGTGATTCTACTCTCATAGCAACAGGTTCTACTGATCGTAATATTAAAATTTGGGGTTTGGACTTTGGAGATTGTCATAAATCAATATTTGCACATGATGATTCCGTGACAGGACTTTCATTTGTTCCTGGCACTCATTACATTTTTACTTGTGGTAAAGATGGTAAAGTTAAACAATGGGATGCTGACATATATCAAAAAATAGTGACTTTACAAGTAATATATAATAAATTGCTAAGTATTACATGTAGACTAAAAAATAAATATATATAAATTATTATAAATTTATACAAATATTTAACTAGGGACACACTGGTGAAGCTTGGAATTGTGCTATATCACCAAATGGTGTTTATGTTGTGTCTTGTGGATCAGATAAAGTAGTAAGATTGTATGAAAAAACTGCTGAACCTTTGGTACTAGAAGATGAAGCAGAAGAAGA
This sequence comes from Dolichovespula media, assembly GCA_911387685.1. NCBI lineage: Eukaryota > Metazoa > Arthropoda > Insecta > Hymenoptera > Vespidae > Dolichovespula > Dolichovespula media. Next base: position 1,387,882 of record OU426855.1, read on the forward strand.
AAGAGAACGTGCAGAAAATGAGTTGATTACTGGAGAAACTTCGGCTGTACAAGGACAAAAGCAACAATTATTACCTTCAAGGAAAACTGTGAATAGTGAGAAAGCAGTAAGTAATTTATTATATCTTGAAAATATAGTGTATCATATCATTGATTGTTTATATATTATAACTATTTATTTTTTATTTAGGCGGAGTTAATTCTCGAATGCTTAGAAATATCAAGAGCTTATGATGAAGAATTATCTAAAGTTAAAAATTCTAATATTGTACCAGCATTGCCACTATTGATGCAAGCTTACAATAGTAAAACAAGTGAAGAATTTTTCTTAGAAACTATAAAACGCGTGAGAGCAAGGTAAAATTACGATAAATAAATTTAATTTTAATAGCAATCTATTCAATTGGATGGATTTTTTTTTTTTTAGCGATTTAGAAGAAACTTTATTATTACTCCCATATTCTGCTGCTTGTGAAATTCTACAAATGCTTCCCAGATTATTGAAAAGTAATTTTCACACAGAATTATTAACTAGATTAACAATTTGTTTAATACAAGCTCATCATGGACCTATTATGTCAAATCAAAATCTGTTACTGACATTAGAAACTATAAAACCACTCATCTTTAATAGAATATCTACTTTAAGGGTAATAATATATTCATGCATAATTGTTAAAATTTTAAACAATGTCAAATACAGAGATAATATTTTTTTAGGATACCGTTGGATATAATTTACATTGCATGTTGTACGTGCAACGTAATCTAGAACAAGAAGGTGTGCAACTTTTTAAAGATGCGACTCAGAAGAAAGGACAAAGAAATAGAATTAGAAAAAATAAGCAAAAAGCTTTAAAAAGAGCCATTATGGCTTTATAATGTAATTATAAATAATGATATTATTTGTACATATATTAAAATAATAAAATTTTATAATAAGAAAAGGTATAAGTTAAACGTCCTTCAGATCATATTGTCTGTTGTAACATTTGTAGTTAAATTTTTGATACTTGGTGGCGTTGATGTCGAGTATTTAGTACAAATTTCAACCACTTGTCATTAATCAACAAAACCCTCATTTTTCCGGCTTGCTTCAGTCGTATTTATCACCATGTAATTGACATCTTGTTTGTACATTGTATAATAAAGCGTATTTTCTAATAAGAATTGAAATAGAATATATTTCTTTTAAGTTAAGAGGAAATATCAATTTTCTTTTGCATCAAAAGGTGTGTACCCTTATTTTTGTATAACCTAAAATTTAAGTATATAAATATAACAGACACGATGCATTTCTAACCTATATTTCTTTTTTCAAGAAATCTTGTTAATAAATGGCAATGGAAGATTTTGTACCAACCAAAGTTTCGAAAATAAAAAAAGATGCTGTTAAAGATTTTTTTTCGGCTACTTATATAGCTCCAAAGAAAGTATCGAAACCATCGCATGATATCGATAAAAAAGATGAAATAGATGTAGAGACTGATAATAAGGACGAGTTTTCTAATGCAAAAGCTAATTCGCAGCTAGATCACAGGGCGAAACAAGAATTGGAAATGAAAAGGGCTAGGTACGATATTATCAAGTTTGGTATATCCGGTTTCGAAAGTTCAAAGGCTAAAGAAGCAAAAGTAGAACTAGCAATAAGATTAGGTGCAAAACCTCCAAAAAATCAAAGTTTAAATTATAAAATTTTGAAGGATGAAAGGAAAAAAAAAGCTGTAGCAGCAAAAAACAAAGAACTGATATCAGGACTTAGTAAAAGTTTAATGAAATATAAAAGTAGGAAAAAACAAAAGAAAAATTCGGGTATTTTAGGAATGTATGGAAAAGTACACAAAGATGCACTTGTTAAAAATAAGAAGTAGATTTACAACCATAAACATTTAAAATATCTTTTGTTAACTCATCGTTGTCATTATAACATCAATCATCTATATCTAACAACGTCCTCTATATATTGTATATTATATAAGAAGAATAACGAGTAATAAAATAATATTTTTATGTATGTTCTTGGATCAATCCAAGCAAACTTCGAGCATCGATAAAACGGTATTTTTGTTTCTGTACGTACATTAAAAATATATTCTCACATGTACATTTTAAATATGCCACAGTGGAATGATAAGATCTTTAAAAAATCATTTTCGATGTTTTATATTGGAATCAATCGGAAGCAGCTGCAGTTGGCGCCACCTCTAGTAACATTTGAAGAAAAGCATTTACTCCTTCTGAAATAAGTAGCAAGACAATTTTAATATCAATAAGAATCATGTAATTTATTTGTCAACGTGTAAGGAAAAATATTTTATCCTATAGGTAAACAAAAAAAAATATAATTATATAGAAAATCATTTGCTCACCCATAAATTTCGGCACGTATCCATATTTCACGAAGGGGAGATAAACAAACATGCCTGCGAAAATAAATCCAGTTGCATATAAGTACTCGATTTGAGGCTTGTCGATGATGGGTGCCACTATCAGGTACGCAGATATTACAAGTACGAGTGCGGGTATAATCAAAGGACATTTGTAAGGTCTTGGATGATTTGGTCTGGTTCTTCGCATCACCAACAAAGCTAACATCGATCCACCATAGAAAATCCAAGCGGTAAAGGAAAAGAAATCAATTAAGGAATCTATATTTCCAGAAACGACCATTGCACCTGTACAAAGTGGATTAGCATATGCGATTGTATTTGGTTCTTGGTATTTTTAATACTAATTTTTATAATATATCGTTATACCTGCAACGATAGAATGAAATATGAGGCCTGGCGCAGGCGTAAAACGGCGCACATGTACATAACTCAAGCAATCGAGCAAATGTCCTTCTCTGGATGCAGCAAAACAAAGTCTACCTGCCGCAAAAAGTGTTCCGTTGGCGGAACCAAATGTGCTGATAGCAACTGATAAAGGCATAAGCCATGCCATTACGCCGAGTATCCGATTCCCAAATGTCTGCGGAATGGAAAGACGAATGAAATTTGTAAATAATTAGTAAAAATCAATAAAATGAATACAAGGCTCAAATGCTCGTTCATCTTACCACAGCAACAGCCTCGCTTTCAATCATCTCCGAAGGCGACATAACCGCCAAATAAGAAATATTAATCAGCGCGTAACAAAGCGTAACAAGAGGTATCCCAATCATAATAGACCTTGGTAAATTCTTCGATGGATCCTTGATTTCCTCCGTAACGTAATTCAAATTATTCCAGCCATCGTAGGCCCATAGACCCGTATAAAAAGCGGTAGCGAGTCTACCGAAGTTAACGTTACTACCGTCCATGGTATCTAAGGCTCCTTTCAGGTGTTGCGTGTTTCCCTGTATCAACTTGTACGCACCGCCGACGATAACTACAAGTATAGCAATGAGTTTCGCTGCGGTGAAAGCATTTTGTACTCCGGTTGCCAGATTAACGCTGTAACAATTCACCAGAAGTATAAGAACGATCGCAAGGAGAGCGACCAGCTTGACCACCTCGTCGGGAGGATCGCAGTCCGCTACGAAAGCTTCAACGACGTATTGGGCGAAGGAGAGACAGATTATCGCCATTTGCGATGGTTTCAATACCAGGGTGGAAACCCAGGAGAAAAGGAAAGCCGGTGGTGCACCAAAGGCGTCCATGAAATAAGCGTATTCTGCGCCGCTGCTGGTGTTCATCGTGCCAAGCTCCGCATAAGCGAGTGCACCGCACAAGCTCAAAAGCCCACAGGCCGTCCATACGAAGAAGCTAACTCCGACGCTGCCGGTTCGAACTAGGAGGCCTGATGGCGAAACGAATATCCCTGATCCGATCATGGTGCCAACGATTAAAGCCACCCCACTGACGAGTCCCACCCGTCTCTTGAGGTGAACAGCGTGGTTCGCCTCTGGGTCCGTCCCCTCCACCCCTCCGCTCCCTCCACCCCCGTCTTCGTCATCCCCCACACCTCCAGATTCGCCTTGTTGCTCTTCTTGGCGCCTCCGCCTTTGTTGTTGTTGTTGTTGATGTTGCGGTAACGACGATGATTTGACTCCTTCCCACCCACTACCGCCACTACCGTTGCTGTTGCTACTCCGAGCAACCCGTGATACGAGCGTCGTTTCACCTGGACTTCCCAACCATTGAAGTTGTTGCTGTTGTTGCTGTGCCTGACTGCCGTTGTTCGTCTGCGGGTCATGTCCAACGGTAGCTGGAATACACAATTTTCTTTTTTTTCTTTCAATTTTCATCAGTACCAATTATTTTATTTATTTATTTATTTTTTTTACTTTATTTTGAACCATTTTAAATTCTAAACCATTCCAACGTATACAAGGTAAATACAATATGATCTTATCTGTTTATTTAAAATTCGTTGTTATCCCAAATTAAAATCATGATATAATTAAGAAAAATTTTCCAATTAGTCAAATTACATGATTCATCCTGTATAAACGACAACAAAAGTCGGTAGTAAATAACAACGTTACTCTCGAATCGCAGAATTTATCGATGATATTCCTCTTTACAGGAAATAACGTATTAAGCGAAACACGAGAACATTACATTCCAGCTAGACGGTTTCCTAAGTTTAGAGTCACCGAGAATGAACCACGTGATCAAACTTCATGCATAATTTCTACGACGACGTTATACCACTGGTCTTGAAATAAGATTATACTCTTTATAGAGTAGATCAAATCGACAACCAAATGACAATATATTCTTTATTAAATGAATCTGTTGTTCGTGTCAAAATATTACTTTAAGAAGATCGCCGGTATATCAATTGATAAACACGATACAACTTTTTTAACAGGTGTCGCAAATGATAATGGTACACGTATTGTGTAAAACAATCTCATAAAAGATCTGTTAGAACGTAATTAATAAAAAATCTAATAATTATAGCCAAATAAAAAAAAATTATTGTGCTTTTATAATGAATTACTCGAAACTCGGAGGTGCTCGTCAAAGAACGTGGCCGTTTTGTGTCGCATCCCTTCGCCGACTGGCTGAGGTAGCATTTCTTCAAAGCCGTGAAGGAGCGAGAGAATCGCGTCATTAAATGAAATGGTGCGTATATTTGCGTTTGTGCAGCACGTGACAAGGTATATGTTATTATATTTATTGTCATAGAATATACGTCGTAACCATTATAGTTTCTATGGCCGACTGCCAAAATTCTTTGCTTGCAAGACTATCTCGTTTTTTTTCGACCAATGGTCACGAGATACACTCGATAAACATTCCTTCAGAAAAATTTGAAAAGAAATATCCTTTCAAAACCGAAATCATTATGATTGTAGATTTAAATATTTGTTGATAATTACATTTTATCCGTACAATTTGTATTATGTATTATGTTAGTATAAAAATGTTTTAAATGTGACAAACTATGTGTACGTTTTACAACTATGATGTATTGATTTATTGATCTATCATTTGTCACAGTGAATTCTTTATCGGAGATCACATTTAAAGGTCGCTTTGCTCAAAATGAAGACACAATATTAAGATATATAATTGACAAGACTGCTAGGATGCACGGTTGAAGTGAAATCGACGATACTTCGCATTCTTTTTCAAATCTCTCTCTCTCTCTCTCTCTCTCTCTCTATCTATCTATCTATCTATCTATCTATCTATCTATCTATCTCCTTATCTTTCTCTCTCTATCTGTGAAATATTTATGTGAAATTATAAATCACTAATTAAAATTTTTACAATCGTCATCGATTAAAATTTCCCAAGATACCAAGTACAAAATATAAAAATAGCACGTCGTGTCGTGATTCGAACATATGCGTTATGTTATCACCGACACATTTCAAACGAATACATTTCTGCCGTTTTTAAGAGAGTGATGACGTAAACGATCACCTTTAAACCATCTCTTCCAAGTAATACGGAGTCAATATTTAAGAATTTGCTAACATGGCAAATATTTCGATGTGTTCACATTATTCATCGGAATTTCATTATCGTTGAAGTGGACATATGGAAAATTTTAAATAAATTTCTTACCGATTTAAATTCTTTTAAAATACATATAGAGACGGTAACGTTGATTAAATTTTATCCGAATTAATTATTAATAATGATAGATATTTTTTAATAATAGATTAACCAATCATATTTTCTCCAAGAAAAATAATGCGATATTCTTGATGACAGGACGCTCAAAAAATCAATGAAAATTCTCGTAGCTCATTCGATCGTACGGAGGAAAATAAAAAATAACACTACATACACACACATATTTGGTGTATTCAAATTAAACTGATGAAGAACGATGAAGGTCAGTTACGTGTTTTTTATATATCCGGAATAAAAATCCTATTCTACAAGCACTTACTAAACAACGTTCATCGCATCATTCTGTTCAATAACTTACCTGATGAACGAATGTAGGGGAAAATATACATTCTTCTATATTTACGTTTAAGCGAGAAATAGACTAGGAATAGAATCCAGAGCTATACTACTCCCCATTCTCTAGAGCATAGAGATAAAGCTAACTTCTAACAATATTATCATGAGTTTTTGTTATCGAAAACTTATTTTCATGACAAAAAAATAATCACTTTAATGATAATGCAAGGATTATTTAACAATTCAGCATTTGCATTTAATTTTTATAGAAAAAAATAAACGTTTTAAAAAAAGCGCTGTGCATGGTATCGTGATCAGTCACATGATAAAAACAGATAATTGAATGATAAAATTTAATATGAATACGAAGCGTCAACGAGTTAAATGATGATAATCGCTATAACAGGAGAGAAGAAACGAATATATGAGCATGGAAAGACGTACAGGCATCTCTAAATCCCATTAAAACTCATTGCCACAAAAGCATATCAATGAATCAATTGCAGTTAATTCTCGGTGCTCGTGAGGATCTACCTAATGTCGCGTAGACGGAAAGAAAATGTACTTTGTAGAACAAGGTTAAAATGAGACGTAGAAAAAAAAAAGAAAAGAAACAAAAAAAAATAATAATTTGATAATCTATTCTTTAGAATTCTTCGAAGCGCTTCTTGTTTCACACATAGTTACGACATTATCACGAAACGAAACGCGAATTGACTTTGCATATGTAAAACTGCTTCGTAGAAGAAAAAAAAAAGAAACAGGAAAAAAATGATATTCATTTGTATATACATGAAAAATGGATACGTTTTTATGTCAATTCTCCAGTTTACATAATCTTTCATCTAATGACATTGAGATAGGATTGTTAATAATTGAAAGGAATGAAAAGATTCACACGATAATCGTTGAGACATAAAAGCGACTCACTTAAAACCGTAAGCAATATAAATACATAAGACGTGAAGATAGTCTTCGTTGAAACATTTAAACAGGCCGGAATGTAGTGTGATGAGAATGACCAGTATAGATTCGCGTGTAAAGAATAATCAGCTTAAACGATAGGTCGAAGCCTCTTCGATCAGTTTATATACATGCATCGAAGATTTGTCCGATCTATTTGTAGACAATTCACGTGCTATCTATCGTCGGAAGAAGCTTTTAAGGACTCGTCGACGTTCCTTCGTGAAAAACGATATCTAATCGTCTTTTATCGATTATTTCTTTATCGTTATTTCTGATTGGTGGAACGACGGTGTTAAATATCTCTCTCATAGTGTCACTCGAGAACCTCCTACTCTATTCCGAGATATGCAAAAAGAAAAATAAGGAAAGAAAATAGAGAGAAAGAACGATGAGGATATTTTCGAAACGTGCCACCGCTTGCGCGTGTTCCAGAAGTACGAGGAGTTTCTGGTTTCACGTTGTGACGCAATCGTCGTAAGCTTTTGCAAACGGTGCTTGCACACATTACATAACCTCTTTCGAGCTTCGGCTAATAAACGAAAGAAATTTAGCGAGGATATTCGTGTACTTTTATAAAAGAAAAAAAAACAAGTTCTGTTTCTCTGAAAACTAATTGAATCGATCCGACCGTTTTATCAGACTCGTTATCACGCGGTTAAGACTTTATCTCTTCATTTTTCTTTTTTTTTTCATTTACGTTTCGTCTTATCGGACTAAATAAGTTTAACGACTACCGATCGATTATCGATCAATACTAAAAAAATAAACATATGCACCATATGCGTCGTTTATTATCGGGCGACGTAATTTTTATTATATTTTTTTAATTACATTTGAATTGCGCGTCCTTAAATGAAACATCCATTCTATAAATTCAAACCTTAGGAAGGATCTTTCGATGTGTTTACGTCTTCAAAAATATAATAAGTACAGGAAATAAACTTTCGTTATGGAGAAATCGTAACTTGTAAACCTGTTTTCAAATACTTGTAACATTGGGGACAACAACAATAGTTCCCCGGCATGCTACCTATAACAATTATAATTAGCCCGCCAAGGCAAACCAATAGGAAATGACTACGACGTGCATCTTGGCATACACGTAGTTTTATATGTCCAATGACCAAACACAAATCATTTCTCTGCAACGGCTAATAAATTGCTTTCTTAGAATAAAAATTAACAACGAACGTTACATCATAGATATTTTTTAAACGATACAAGCAAATGTCGAACCCATCGATAAATATTTTTAGATAATTAAAAAGGGTAAAAAATAAAGAGGGGTGGGAGGAGGAGTAAGTATCGCGGTAATCACACGGAAAGATATTTCAATCCCTTTGAAGTTGATATCTCGTTTAGAATTTACTTAATTAATTGTTTGATGAATGATCCGATATAAGTTAAAAGAAGAAAAGCGCGCGAATCTTTCCTGGATTCATTCATGTTCCATTGACCGCCGAGAAGGACCAAAGAGAGTAGTGGAATGGGAGTGGGTAAGTAAGAGCTGTTAGTTCGGAAGAAGTGGGCGGGCATAAGGGTCTATTCTTACCTCGTTTGAAGGGCGCGACATGCATGACTTCAGGAGGGACCGATTAAAAGGGCGGACCGTGAGACCGCCTCTCATGACACTACGCCGACTTTTCGGTGCAACCAGTTGGTCTTTTACCTCCCCCGCTTTGCTACCGATGTCAATGCCTTCTAAAATCTCGCACTGTGTTGCTCCTTCCGATTAATGCGCGGCCCTTGCTATTTGTGCGAAGCACGATTTTGTCTCTCTCTCTCTCTCTCTCTCTCTCTATCTTTCAACTCAAACCCTTTTTCCTTTTAAAAACTGGGCTCTTGATAATCTTGAAAATAAATTCCCTTTTTATACTCCTGTTTCTCTCAAATATTTTGCCTTCGCCAAAGTTCGACTTTTATTTAGGAGTAATAATATCTAATTGTCGCTGCGTCGTCGTCGCACATACGATCCGCGTCTAGCGAGCTTTCGCGCTCAACTGGGCGTTCGCGATACGAAGGAGGAAGAGAACAATGTGGTGGAACGATGAAGGGCGATCGCAGCACGAATAGAAGGACAGAGAGGAAAGCAGATTCGTGCGACAAGAAAGACCGAATAACCGGCGTCGGCGCTTCGAGTCGCTCGATATCCATCCGCTGTCATTGGACTCTTTCTAACGGGTAGCCATGAACTGCGAACTACGTACGTTTTCTATCACCCTTTTAATCCCTTGTTCTTTCTTTCAATCGAAAAAATTTCGAGAAAATTTCAACGATCGTACAAACGTTTCTTTTGAACCATCAAAATAACGGCGTATATTCGTTTTGTTATCACTAGCAATACGTAATATAAATTTCCTTAAGAACGATAATAATTATATCAACGATTTGTCAAACATGATAACAATTTTTCGAATTACGTGACTTCTAAAGCGTTTGGTCGATCAAGATAATTTAAGTTGTACGTATAATGCATATCGATACTAAGATATACAACGATAAGAATATTAATCAGAATTAGTTTTGATGGATTTGTAATATATCGACACGTCGATGTAGGATTAAATTTTTAAGTATCTAGATTCGACTTACAAATTAGTAAACACAAAGAATGGAAGGGTATTATAATAAAATTTACGATGCCTCTAAGTAATAATTTAAAACATATATTTCGTACGTTATCTATGCTATAGATAATTACATAAATTTATTTATTTCGTCATTTATAAACATAATAGTAAAGGTTATCGCGTAAAACTCTATCGTGTTCATTATAGAGTTTATATAATAAAAATATTAACAATTATTTATTTCCAGGAAAATTCATATACATTTATATATCTTTGGAATTTATGTATCTTAATCATTACATATTGTACATTCATTTTTGATGAGAATATTGAAGCTTTTATACTTCTTATATCATATCATCATTTATAAACTTATGATAATAAAAAATTTTAAAAACGGTAATAAAAAATAGATCATTTTATTGGTATATTAATATAAATCGCATGATCTGTCAATTTCTTTTTGTATCAAAGGAAATGTTTTATTTTTTTAAGGAAGCCCACCACAGTCATGCAAATTAAATTAATTTATTCTTGGCTTCATAGATACTGTAATGATTGATACACATATATACATACAGATATATTATGTCTGATGTTCTCTATATAAATGCTAGACCATCCAATTGTTTAGCTTCTCATAGCTTCCAATAAAAAATAATTACAATAGTGTGTAACATAGAGTGATTGTTCACGCCGAATTATACACAACAATCAATTCTTAACACGTTATAGATATAAAATAAGATAATAATCTTATGGAATGTTTCAATGTGCGCTGATGAAATAACGGTAGATAAGAGTTGCTAGTACTCCAAGTACAACAGGAATCAGCCAGGATCTCCAAGAGCCACTGCAATAGCCAATCATCACATGACCATGCAGCAACTATTATTTACATATAATATTTAAAAATTTTCCTAATTTCATTTATTTGAACGACACAAATGGTATAATTAATGGAATCATGCTTCTCGCAAACACTTACATGATTAAAGCCAGGAATAGACTGCGTTGCTCTATTATTTTTGCATGTAGTAAAGATAAATAATAACAAGAAACATTGTATGAACAATAATAAATTTTCAATAGCGTACACCACCATGAAAAAAAGCAACCCGTTCGTACATGAAGCAGATTCTTTTTTTAACAAATGGAATAATTGAACTAATATGATAGAAACATAAATATATATAGGAACATTTATATGATAACACAATGCATATTCATACCTAGAATTATCTCCATTTGAAGCATCATTTGCCCAATCCCGTTCTTTCTTATCATCACTTTTTGTTCTTTCTTCCTAGATTGAAATTATAGAATTACAATAATTACAATGATATTTTATTATTTTTATATAATATGTAAACAATTAAATCTTAATTAAACTGTACCTACTTCTACTAGTTCTCCTATTTTATATGGTTCCATCATTTCTCTTGCATCACTAGAATGACCAATATCTTCAAAGGGTTCTGTTCCATCTCGCCCAGCATGTTCCAAAATAACTTCTTCACCACCAGGATGCTTCAATAAAGAAAAAGATCATATATAATCTATATTACAATTTTACATTTATAATACAGATAAGAATACAATTAAGAAATTAAATCATTTAATTCATATGTCAGCAAGATTAAATAGAAATTGTGAAAAAACATAAGTAAGCAACATATTCTAAAGAACTTTTATAATGTTAATATACCTGTTTTAAAAATTTTGTGACATCATACACTTTATCATGAATAATTATCCATGAATTTGTAGCTGTATTATATTTTGCAACGTCAGCACGTGTATAATATTTAATTGTAGAAGCACCAGTAGCATTTTCGGACGCCATTTCAATATTTTAATATCTTATATGTTTACGCACTATTTAAATAATAAGTTAATACTTCTACAATCAATGACTGGAAGTCTGATCTCTTAGAATGATCTTCTAGTGATCTTTACTTAGAAGCGAAGTCTAACATTAGTGAATTTCTACTACCAATAGATTAGTATTGTATATTGTGCTAAATATAGTATAGTTGTATATTATCATAGATACGTAAAATCTCTAAATATGTTTCTATGTTACTTCGCGACGATTTTAAAGGCTGATTTTCGCGTATCATCCTATTATATAATACATGTTTTATTACTTTCATTATCATAACTGTACTAAATTGCTATTGGCTGATAAACAAACGAAGTATGATTTTTTAACACTTCGATTTATCAACAAGATTTAACCATTAAAGAGTTATAAAGATATCCATTAGTTAATATATCTAAAAATAAATTTTTACAATTTCTACATAGTGGCGAATAAAATGATAGAACATCTATGTTGGTAATACTGTCATGGTTCAACGCCAATTCTATATAAATTCAAAAACTACATAACGGTCATATAAGTTTTCTTATGCTATCTTTCATAGATTCATAGTCAATTTGGTCAGTATATAGGATATCTTGTTAACGATGGAAGGATTCAAGACACCCGTTAGAAGGAACCGTAGACCTACAGATGATTCCAATTTACAAACCCCTATTAAAATTCCTGCTTCTCCATTTTTACAACAATTAGCTTACGGAACTGGTATGTGCATTTAAATAAATATTGATAAATAAGTATTTTAAAATCTTTTGTGTTAGGTGTACATATTCTTAGTTTGGAAAGATCTCCAAAAGTTGGTTTTGCAAGATCACCTTGGGCAATAAAAAAAAGAAATAGTAAACTTACAAAGGATTCAGAATGTGATAAGCGCTTATGGTCTGAAGCTGATTTATTGAAGAAATTAAATCATCCAAACATCGTGGGTTTCAGAGCATTTACCTTATCTTCCAAGGGTGAACCATGCCTTGCCATGGAACAACTGGACATTTCTTTAGGTATATATGTAACTATGATGATATAAAATGTTCATCAATTAAAAGTTTTAAATTTATTGTAATTTTTTTATAGGAGATTTGATTGAAGATAGAGTTGACAGAGGAGATGATATTTTTGCAGCTAAAGATATTTTACATGTGGGTTATGAAATGGCAAAGGGTTTAGAATATCTACATCATACTGTATATATTTTGCATGGGGATATTAAAAGTTATAATGTTCTAGTTTCAAAAGATTTGAAAAAAGTAAAACTTTGCGACTTTGGAGTTTCTGTACCACTTACAAAGACTTTAGAAATGGATAAATCACAAGAAGATTGTATGTATGTTGGAACTGAATGTTGGAACCCACCAGAAGTATTATTTGGTATGTCAATTTTTATATTTATAGCCATATATTTTTTTTATATACATAACAATATGTTCGTAATTACTTTATTGAATTAATATATTCACAAATTTCTATTTTCGTTTTATATAGAGGAAGGTCCTGTGACAAACAAATGTGATATATGGGCATATGGTCTTGTCATATGGGAAATGTTGGCTTTATCTGCACCTTTCATAAATTCTGAAGATGACTCTAGTGATATTATTGACGATATTTCTACATCAGAAAAATGTATGTCTTTAACAACCTCAAATGATGATAATGATCTTAGTATGGATGATAGTGTTATATTCGTGAAAAAAGTAAAAAATACCTATGGTAAGTAATTCTTAGATATTTTAATGAAATTTTTAATTAATATTTACAGTAAAAAATATTTTTCCAAATATTGTTAGGTGTTCGTCCACCTTTACCTGCAATTGATATAGGCCCAGAATATGCAGGAGTGTTAGACATATTCTATACCTGCACCATTACAGATTATAAGTTAAGGCCAAGTTCAAAAGGCTTAATGATGTATTTTTCAGCCATTATGCCTTCTATGTAAATTTATGTCTTTATGTTTAGAATATAACTTTTTATATAGAATATAACTTTATATATAAGAATATTTGACAAATATTTGATTTACAAATGTGATAATATGCAAGTTAATATAAAAAAATTAATTGAGAAATACAATAATTAATAAAATAACAAATATTATTATCCCAATGATAATGCCAATCTTTATCTTTCTCTGGAAAAGTGACAAATTTTAGTAATGAATTCGTTTATTAATGTATAAAAAAAATGTCTATTATGTTTACTTTTTTGTATCTATGACTCCTTTCTTCTGCTTTATTAAGACATTTTTTACCACTCTCGACATCATTTGTAGTATTTTTTGCAAAGTATTCTACACTATTTATTTGCTCTCCCTAAAGAAAATTAAAAAAGAAAGATTATATATATATAAACATCCAATATAACAGTTATATGTATTTAACATTATTATACTTACTTGTTTTTCGATAAGAAAAGCTGTTTCAGTAAACATATCTTTTATTTCATGAATAGATTTTTCCAATTTCAAAACTTCATTATGTCGTACTTCTATAGCAGACAATTGCTCTTTGGTGATTTTGCTATCTTCTAGGATCTACTTATGAATATTTTATAACAAAATTATAAAAAAAGAATTTTCACAGATTATATTATTTAACACATTGTAGAATTTAAAACATCTTGTACAACAGCATATGAAGATAGTTTGTAAAATAACATTATGAATACTTACATTATCTACAAATATGCTATTTCCTTGTATATTATCTGGTTCATCTATCTCATATGTTGTATGTTTCTTTACTAGATAGAAATATAATTAATTAAGTATATTTTATTTTTAAAACAAAAATGTATATGTATTATATATGACTCACTTAACATTCTTTGTTGCTGTAAAAGTTGTAAACATTTATCATGATATCTTAATAATGATGCATTGTAATCCTCCATAATATCTGAAAACATCCTTAGCATAGTTGCATATTGTAAACGTCTAATTCGTATATGAGCAGGATTTTCCTTTGTATTATCTGTATTAAAAGAATCTGTAGCAGCTATATTTTCCTTCATACCTGAAAAAATGCTAAATAAATAAATGTACATTTCCTGATATACTTTTTTTTTTATACAACAAGATGTTTATACATTCGATTCCTAAGTAAAAAATTAAATCATTTTTATCATTAGTCTAAAAAAATTTATTCTATTTGAACACATCTCCCGCGCATAATAAAACAAAATGGTAGGCTAACGTACAATAACAAATATATGTTTATAAGAACATACAAAATAAATGCAATAAATTTTAATTAACTATAGTCTTTATTTATTCAAATGTGAAAAAACCAAGAAGTTTAAAAGTAGAAAATTTATAAAAAGTACATATGAATATATTAATCTATATGTGCATATATTATGATTATGATTGGTTTGTTGGATTTCCCTCTTTTGAATGAACGTTATCGTTTATTCCAGCGGTAACTACATTTTAAACGAAATGTTATATCACATGTATTTAATAAATATCAGTTTTTGTGGTATTAATTGGGACAAAATAATATATTCATTATCCATAGGTGTTCAAAGAATGATAACCTGAAGATCAAATTTACTTTATCGAAACATGATACGTTAAGGTTATCTTTATATATTTAAGTTCACTTATAAATTATAAAATAGTCACATAAACGATTTTAGTTTATTATCCTGTGATGGAGCTTCTACAAATTTTTGACAATTTTAAATTGGACGATCTGAACGATAAGTGGATAAATACTGTGTGGGATTCACAATTTCTAACCTACGAGGAACCACCTCAAGATGATTATTTCCTTTTCATTGAAAGCGAGGATATGGACTTATTATTACAAGACACTTGTGAGGTTGTCAAAGATTGGCTTGCTGAAATTCAAACTTCAGAAGAATGTGATAATAAAGAAGCAAACGTTTCTTGGGATGTATTAGTAAGTTTGAATATAAATGTTCATGCTTTGTTATCGGTTTTATACTATGTAATAAAATCTGGTCAACGTGATGAAGCTAACAAAACGAGTAAGCAAACTTGTTTAAGCGCAACAAGTTTATATTTTATGTTATTGGCTATACCTGGAAGTCATGCTTTTAATATATTTCATCCAAACTTATATAAAAAAGCAATTGAATCTTTGAAATTATGCAAACTCCTAATTCCAACAATTACAAAGGGAAATAAAACTGTAAATTTAGAATATATGGATATTAATGAAGATCAATCAAGTGATCATATTATTTCACTTTCCGAAAAGGTTTTATTGATTGAAGGTCTTAAAAGTATTTTGTGTAATTTCATCACAATGATAAAGTTATTTTCGTTTAGAACTTATTCACATTCGTTAGATATTACTATCTCTGTATTACTTGAAGTTACTGATGTTAATCAATTTGAATATCAAAAGACAAGAAATAAATTGTTTTGTAATGCTTATACAGCTCTGTTTAAATTATGTGATAATAAACATGGACCTATCAAAGCAACTATTATGATGATAGCAAAATATATACATCCTCGTTTTCTCTTTAATCATAATGATCATCAAATAAAGTTCATGGCAAATATGCATGAATTAACAATAGATTTTTTAAGAAAATTATTAGATACTTATGAAACAGAAGCAAAGATTGCTATAATGACATTAATTCAATATATTATGATTAAATGTCCAGAACGACAAGAGACTCGTCAGAAGCAAGCTACAGTATTATTAAAACTAATTACAATATGCAAAGAAGATATCATTATACATATTATTAATGATATAATATCCCTTTCACATCATACAAAAGTATCCTGTAGGCTATTTGCTCAAGAGATGATTGGAAAACTTTTAATAGAATCTAATTTAGATAACTATGATTTAATAGAACCTTCTCAGTGGAAGAAGATAAAAAAAGCATTAATTGCTACAACATTGAGTAGATGTGTGGATTCTTCTAATATGGTAA
The DNA here is from genome assembly GCA_911387685.1 of Dolichovespula media. NCBI lineage: Eukaryota > Metazoa > Arthropoda > Insecta > Hymenoptera > Vespidae > Dolichovespula > Dolichovespula media. The sequence continues at coordinate 1,404,575 of OU426855.1, forward strand.
GAGGTAGAGCTATGGCAACAATTGCAGAATTTACAGACACACAAAATAATATCATTGAAATGCTCGTAGAAAATACATCTGAAGTATCATGCTCTGATGAGACACTTCCTTTATTCGATGAATTAAGAACCATATTAATAAGAGAAGTTAATCCGATGCCAACATTAAATACAGTACTCATTATGTTAATAGATCGAGTAGAAGATGAAAGAGCATTAGTAAGACGAAGTGCACTACAAATTTTAAAAAATTTGACTATTAAGTTTCCCATACTGACATGTCAAGTTGCTCCTATAGTTGGTCGTCGTTGCAGAGACCCTGTAATGACAGTACGTCGTTTCGCAATACATATATTATCTGTTATTTTAGAATATTTTCCTAGTGATTCACAAATCCTTAATGAGTGGGTAGAAACAGTATTACCACAAATATTTGATACTGAAATTAAAGTACAAGAAAAAGCACTAGAATCTTTCCAAGACTTACTAATAAGTAAGATAACAAATCATTCCAATTATACTGACAATGCAAAAAACAGTTTACCATGGAGAATCGTGGATAAATTAACTGACATGAAAATGATGAAACATTTATCAAGAGCTTGTAAAATATGGATTAAAAATAATCTCATAAACAACTCTTTAATCACAGATATACAATCACATATTGGATCAGACAATGATACATCTGCATGGATTCTTTTAACAGCAATATCTGAAAGCATGAAATTACCAAATTTGGATAAATATATTGGCGATTATAAAGATCTTATACAAAAAAATAACTATCAATCAAATTTAATTTTACAAATATTGAGAAATTCTTGGTCATCTTTAAATAAAAATGACATGAAAGATTTGTATGAATATCTTTATCAATGTCTTTGTGATTTTAAAATTCATTTTGGTTTAATTAGTATTTGTCTTGATATCATTAGTGGAATAATAAAACATTTACATCCTGATGATAATAATCGTTTAGTGCAATCTAACACAATGAAATTAATGAAAATATCAGAAGTAAAAATACAAAAAATGCTTAAAACTAATAATAAAACAGTGATTGATACGTCAAATTATATAAAAGCTATGTCTACGTTAGGACATGTCGCATTTTCATGTACTAATAAGCTTTCATCATCTACTTTACGTATTTTGGAAGGCTTATTACTTGAATCGGGATTATTACCAGATTCAATAAAGGAAGTAAAAGAATTACAAGCTTTTGCTGTGGTTGTGCTTGGACAACATGCAATAAGAGATCATGAGATAGCACAAGAGGTAATACCAATCTTAGGTAGACTCTTACGTATGGATATAAATCATAATTCAAGCACAGAGATAGCTATTAAGGTGAATGCTGCTAAAGCTTTAGCAGATCTCTGTATTAGGTTCACTACATTAGTTGAACCTTATTTGTCAGACATGTGCATTTGTATGAAAGATCGAAGTTCTATAGTAAGAGAAGCTGTTGTTGTAATATTTATACAGTTATTGTTAGAAGATTTTATAAAAGTAAAAGGACCATTCTTTTTCCATATATTAACAATGCTATTTGACCCAGATAAAATGATACGGGAATTAACTATTTTTTTAATTGAAGAAAGACTTTTAAAAAAGAATAAAGTACTAATATCACAAAAGTTTTTGGAAAGCATATATCATTATAATAATTATCAATTCAAGCACAATTTATGTGATCGTAAAATGCGAAAGGAAGAAAAAGAAATCTTAACATTTCCTGGAAATAAAAATCATGATAACAGAGCAATTATTTATAATTTTATGATAGAACATTTAGATCCTCCTGAAAAAATAAAATTACTTGTAAAACTAACTACGCAAGTACTTGGTAGAGTTTCTAATGGTACAATTAATGTTACAAGTCAAAAAGGTGCATGTGTTTTAAAAGACACATTATATATACTTAATAATGAACGTTTACAACCATTTTTATCCTCTAATAAACATGCTATAAATTCTCAAGATCAAGAAGACTTTATGAGTCCATCAGATGTATCAACTACTAATGCAATAACTGTAATTATAGAAGGAATGAAAAGGCATGGTTTAGAGATATTACTGCCAACATTACTAAAAATAAAAGAGAAATTGGAAATTTTACAATCACCTTTAAGACATGATATAATGAGATTTGTTTCTAGAATGTATACAATTTACAGCAAAGAACATCTTGCAAATCTGTTAAATGAATATCCTCAACTGGAGAAAGAAATTGATCAATACAAAAGGTATGTTCTTGATTTCTTCTTTAATATATAAAAATATTCTATGTAAAGAATTTACTGATTACAAATGTGGCATTACATTTCAGAAATTTTGATAAAGATGCAAACACGGAGACTGATAATGTTGAAATACAAGATAATTTCGCATCACTTAAGAATGGCACAGAGAATCTTAAAACAAATGTACAACTTTCGATTTGTACTCGTATACCTAAAGTTATTTTACATCGTATTTCACCAACATCTTTTAAAAAAAGGTATTCAAAAATATTATATTTAAATTTAATAAATAATTTACAATCTTAGATAAATTCTTTAGATAATCAGCCTTATTTAATATCTACTAAATTAAGTGATTCGTGTATTTTTAGCCAAGAATCTAATCCAAGTACTAGTACACCAAAATAATCTGGCAGAAGTTATGGTCATAAACGTGATTATATATTACCAATTAAGTGTACTAAAAGATCCTCTCATTCTCAGGAGATGACATTGAATCATTAAGTCATAAAAAATAGTACATCGCAAATTAAAAGTGATTCTGAATAGCCAAAATAATCTAAATATATAATAAGAGATGTGGCAATTACGAATAATAATCTATAAAGATTATACCTACCTCGTAATTTTTGTTGAATGTGAAAAGCTGTTTGTGAGATTGTTTGAGTACGAATTTCAAGTTCTCTTTGCATATCTAGAAATTAAATATAAATGGGTCTTTAACTGATATTAATATTGTGAAATTTAAACATACCTTTGCTTGTATGTGATAAAACATTATTATGCAAATCCTTAACAACTGATATATTTTCCACAAGCAGTTGTATAAAACCACGTACTTCTTCGACCTACGTTAACATTATTTTATATTTTTATCACCCAAATATCACATGATTATATGTCAATTCATTATACATACTTCCATTAGCACTTCTTTTAATTTTTTATTTTGTGCTATTTGAATGTGAACATCTTGCAAAAATCCTCTGCCAAATGTAGTACTGCTATTACGGCACTTAAAATCAAAATTGAACAAGAGGTATAGTTTGATTGATATGACTAAGTGTTTAAGTAGCACAAGAATAAAGGAAATATTTGCTGATAAGCTTAAAATGAACTATCTATTTGTATAAGATATAAGAATATTATATAAGCTTTACTAATATATAATTATTAAATTATGTCGTGATATAATTATGTGATTTTTAAAAAGAAATATGTACGAACGGCACATAAATCCGGTAAGCGATCGCGAACCATGATGAGTATTGTTTCAAGATCAACGTGTAACTGACGATACCGGTGAACTGAATACACATGATATATATCTCATTATCCATCTTATCAGGGCGTTGCAGGTAATAGATAAAAGTCAACGTTCCATTTATATCGTGAAATCGCGTGTGTAATTTAAATGGATAAATTTATGTTAAATTAAAGTTTATGAATAATTTTTATATGATGAACATCCTTGGCATAGTTTCAATCTAAAACAGATCGTCTGTGTAAATGAAGATACTTTGCATCTGGAATGTAATAGGAAACAGCCACTTAGCAGCTGAGCTACAAGGCCGAAATTTAAATCAATTGCGAACACGTGTTCGTCTTCATCTTAAATGAAAAGCATTGTAATTCCATTTATTGTACTGTGTAATAATATCTGTATATGTATTGCATGGATAATCTAAGTAATAACTTTCTTATTTGGGAAAAGATCTTGATTTTTATTTCAAAAAATATTATATAATTTATTCTGGAAATAAATAGAAATACATATGGAATGGAATAAATATGCAAAGTATAAAGTAAGTATATTAATATAAACATCTAAGATGTTTAAAGTAGAGAAAGGAAGAATTTTAGTTAAGTTTATTTATATATAATATAAGTATATTCGAAAAGAAAGTACAACTAATGTTTATCTTAAATTTATGTATATCTAATTTAAGTAATGCTGTGATATTAAAAAAGAAAAGAAAATAATTAAATAATAATAGCAAAATGCAATATAACAAATTATTGTACAATAATAAATATATTAATATTTAATATACTTAATGATTATTTTTTTAGGTAAAAACAAAATTCACGAAAATCGCATATTTATTTTATAATTGTATATATTCTTTATAGAAGAGTTACAATAAATATATTATTATTATGAGATTTCCACATTATAAAACAAGAAGCTCTTTTTACATTTGAAAATAGAATCAGTTAATACATATTAATACATGATAGTAAAAAAATACTGTGCTGTTATAGAGACATTTATTGCATTTTATTATTGCATTTTATTATATATAATTTAACAATAACAATGTGTGTATGATCTTTAAATTATCTCAAGAAATGGGAAGACAGTCAAGGTGGTGCAGGTAACATGATACGATAAATCAGAACTTTATCAAGCATTACTGTTAAATATTAATACAAATGTATTGATTATTTTATTATTATTCAAATGTTCCAAACTACTAATTGAACTTTTGAGTATGTTATTTAAAAAAAAAATATATATATATAAATTCATTTGCTCTATTTTGAATTTATGAAGTGACGTTTAAAAATAACATTAGAAAGGCATTATGATATCTATGCTTGGTCTTGTCTTTTCATTGACATTGCAGTATAATACATTTTTATGTAAGTATTATTACTATACGATAGTATCTACTTTCCCGCCGGTGGAAAGCCATATATTTCATCAATTTATAGGTTTCATCTCTACGTGATATGTTTCAAGGCAAATCAGTCAGTCTTAACAATCTTAAATCTCATGAGAATCATTACCACGCGTATACTATACCGGAGTCTTACATTTCTCAGACTGCTAATAAGCACTGAAACTTTATAAGCTTAGTTATTTTAATAATTACTGTATATAAATAACAAAGTGTATACATAAAAAATAAATATGTAACTTTCAACAATAAATGTATATCAGCTCTTGAAAATCAAATATATCTTCTGCATATGCAGTAATTTGTTGTAACTTATTAATCGTTAACAATAACATCAAATTATATTACTATACTATATTATATTATGCTACTGACATTAACAGGAATAAAAATGGAATTTCTGAACAATCACTGAATGTTTACTATATATACTGAATATCTTGTTAGTATCACGCAAATTTACGTTTTTATATGATATTAAAATTGCACTTGATCAACGTTAATATACATAAGGAGTATTTTACCTTATGTTAATGTGCATACACATGCACATATGTTTGTTTGCATGGTATCTTTAAAGACTGTAAAATTATCTTTAAAAATTATGATACTTTTTAAAAAGTAAAAGTAACAGGAATCTAACATGCTGCAGTTCGTGTCCTTATTTTATCTTTAAGATAATTGGCAACTTGAGTTTGTGAATGTCTAACAGCTAATTGAAGTGGTGTCACACCTTCTTGATTTACAAGTAAAGGATCGGCTCCTGCTCCCACTAGTTGTCTTACAACTGTCATGTGTCCTGCTAAAGCTGCAGCATGCAGTGCACTTTCACCATTCTAGAATAATGTATAGATACTTATTTTTTCAAGTTCTATGGTATATATCATAAGTCGTTATTGTATTGTGCAAATTTTAAAGTAATAATATTACTATTCATACATTTCTTTTTGCTTGGATTCATAGTTTTATATAAGCATAGATTTTTATATTGGAAATATAAAAATGTGTAAGCCTTTAGCTACAAAAACATAAATTAGTCTATTTTATCTTATTTTATCAAATAATTGCTTGGAAGAACATGAGCCTAATATTAATGATAAAGGGGAGCTGAAGAGGAACAAAATTTAGTAGGTAAATGCAAAGCATCGATAGTGTTTTTGATTGTTAGGTTTGATTTAATACCACATCCAAAAGCAATAACTTTTATACATTCCAATAAAACAAGATAAGCAAATTCATAGCTTTTATAATTTATATTTATATCTATCTAATATATCTAATAATATAAGATTTTATATAAAATTATTTAACTTACTGGAAGAATACCAAGTGATGGACGGTATTTGAGTAATTCTCCAATAACAGCTGTATGACCTTTATGTGCTGCTTTAAATAGAGGAGTTGCGCCATCCTATATAAAGTATAATAATTTATTAAGGAATTCATGTTACGTTTATAAAAACAAGTAATGTTTGTATTATGTTGTTTATAATATTTACATGTCTAGTAGCATCAACATTTGCACCAGCTTTCAAAAGTTGTCGGACGATGTGATCATGACCCATCTGTGCTGCGATCCACAAAGGTGTAGCGCCATCTGTTCTTATAGTATCTATTCTTGTATTATGTTCCAGAAGAACTTCCAAAATACGCACATGACCATTTTGTGCAGCAATGAATAATGCACTAGCTCCATCCTTTTATTAATAGGAATTTTGTTTAAATTTGAATAAAAAATATAAGATAATTTCTACATAGTAATAAATTTTCTTACTTTCATATGTGCATTTGGATTGGCACCTTTGTCAAGAAGACCTTCGACAACATCTAAATGACCATATTGGCAGGCAACAAATAATGGTGTACCTCCGTCCTACGATTTATAGAAACATAATAAATATCATTGATATTTCTAACTTTCGTTATTTGCTTACCATACTGCAAGAATCAACAAGTGCTTCATGTTCTAAAAGCAAATTAGCAATATCCATAAAACCACCTTGGGCAGCAAAGAAGAGAGCTGTGGTCCCTGTCTAAAAAGAGAAAGATTCTACAATTAAATTAAATTTATTTAATGTAATTATAAAATCGTATAAATTTATAGATTATGTAATACCAGTCTTTTAGCATTAGGATCTGCTCCTTGCTGTAATAATTCGGTGACAGCTTCTAAATGTCCTCCAGCAGCAGCAAGTATCAAAGGAGTCGTTCCATCCTTTTAAGTTTAAAGTTTATAATTATTTTATTACGTTAATCAAAACTTTATAAATGAATGAACATTATGCAAACCTTGTCTTTACAATCAACATGAACTCTACCAGAATCTAGTAAAATATGCAGACGTTTCGCATCTCCATGTGCAGCTGCAAGATGCAATTCTACATCCCAAGGTGATTCTTTCTAAAAAAGAAAAATAAAAAACTTGTATTACACAGCTTTCACAGAATCGTAAAATATACATTATTATATTTACAAAATGGAACTATTATATTTTTATCTTATAGAATAAGAAACGTACTTTCATGGACATGTTGAGTCACACATTTATTGTACGTTCACATGACATTTTCAAACGATGATATGTCAAATCCTTGAATTACTTCGTTACAATTGTATTGTACTGCAGCAAGTATACTTTCGTCTGTGTCCACGTGTCAACTTCGTCCATATCATCTTTGTAAGTAACATATGATGTATTATGCATCCCTTCGGTGACTTTTTATTACGTGAAAATTCATTAATTCGTCGATCATTAATTGTACTAGCTTTTAAAGTACTACAATACAACAACCAAAACCTCCATTTAGTCACAATGACATAGTAGCTAAGTAGATTGTGCTTGTACAGTGTTGTCAGCTTGATATAATCATTTTCAAAATGGCGCTTTATTTAAACTCAATCTGGTACCTTTGAAACAATAACTAAAATTATAAGATTAGTTAATTATGCAAATTATCGATCGCTACACTCATAATTAACAGTAGATTCTATGAAAACAGGTGTAAAGAAATAAATATACAGAATATATTCAAGTTAATACACGAATAATAGTGACACTTTTAATAATTAATAAAAATCAACTAAAAAAATAAAAAGTAAGAAAGCTTCGTATCGATTAATATATTCTTTGTTTATTCTTGTAGAGAATGTTTCTTCGATTGTTCGCGGAATTATAATTCGTATAACAGTGTATGCAACTCCTCGTTTTTATATACGTGCGTTGCATACACAACATACGTTTTTATCTACATGCATGTACCTGCTCGTCGCATAAAACGCGCGTAAAACGAAACTTCAGTTACTCATACGAATTCATGAAATTACAGACGAATAACAATATTACATTACCTATTAACACTTTAATCATTTTTTTTTTATCACATTTCTTTTAATTAATTTACTGCTTTGAGTAAAACGTAATTGCCTTAGTAAATAATTTTAAACACGTATATACATTTCTCCTACGTATTCTTTGTAAAAGAATAGATATTAACAAGCCTAGGTTTTGAAGTTTATCAAAATTGCAATCGTCTAACTTAAGTTAAAGTCAATTTCAATTCTTCTTTACATAAAATAAGATATACGTGACAAGAAAACGAAGAAAATCGGAGCATCGGATCCATACGAAGATGATCTTACGAAGGCTTTCAAGAGGGGCCTGATCCGGGCTCATGCGATTGGCTGGCCCGAGCGTGTCACGTGGCGGTAGTTTGCGTGGGTGGGGGCTGGAGACGCGGCACCGCGGGCGAAAGCGGCGAGTTTTGTTCTAGTATTTACCTCGCAGCGCGAAGATACTTTTCTCTCGGTTATACGATCGCATTCTTAAAGTTAATCGCGTTCCGTGTGACAAGTAATTAGTAATCAAATTCGACGACGTATCGAGAGTATCGGTAAACAATTACATCGATGTGCGTCCGGTGTCAGAGTGGCGAACCGTAACGCGAGCGTTCGCCATCTTCACAAAATCGGATCGGTCGATTATAGGCAAGGAGAGGTTTTTTCTTCGGCTCCTCCTCTTTTTACAAACGAAGAACTCGAATGCATTGAAGCGCAATGTCAATGTTTCTTGCTCCCTCGTCATGTTACGGTACGTTTTCGTATAAGTTTACGAGTAAGAAATTAAAGGTAATTTAGAAAGACAGACTGTTAGTAAAAGGGTAAAGGTAAGAAGGATGAGAGGGAGGCAGTGAGCGCACACCGTGAGATTGTGGAATGTGCGCGCTTACTTACAGGTATCCGACACTCTGCCGCGCATTACCGTCGCGCTTCGAAATTCTCCATGCGTTTCTAACCTCCTTATATCCTTTTTCTTCTCTATACTCCTTTTCTCGCTCTTTTCTCCGCCATCTCCTGTTCCTACTCGATGATTGCGCTCTACCCTCTCCTTTCTCCTTTCTTTTCTTCTCTTTCTACTCTCATCCTCCTCTAATAGGAACATTATGTTGTACATATATACAGGGTGTCCCATTTCAATCGATCAATTTTAAATACCATCGAAATTATTCATTTCGTTAAAAGAAAGAGAAAATATTTGTACAACAATTAACAAAGAAGATCAATGTGGATATTAAAGATTACTTAGAAATATGAAATCGTCTGTTTTATATTGCTTATCATTAATAATCTCTATGATATTCCCATAGATCGATTAAAATGTAACACCTGGTATGTTATATGTATATATATATATATATATACATCACGTGTTTCTTTGTGTATGCATGCGTCGTATATTTTCGTCTGTATACATACATGCGTACGTTACAACACGATCATTCACCTCTCTCTCTCTCTCTCTCTCTCTCTCTCTCTCTCTTTCTATTTCTTTCTCTTTCTTTCACTTTTTCCTTACATCTCGATCTCCGTCCAACATTCTTCTGTCTGACGCATCGTGGATGCTGTGATGTCCTTTGACAGCTGCTAACGGGTGAACTTCCTCAGAGGAATATATCACCGTATGCCTTTCCGTACGATCTCTCTCTCTCTCTCTCTCTCTCTCTCTCTCTCTCTCTCTCTCTTTAATCTAATCCTTTCATTTCCTTTCGTATGTTTGCGGTACTATGTGTAAAAAAAGTAACTCCCATTAAATAAACATTTACAACGAACTTCATTTTTTTTATATGTATATACGTACTATTTTAAAACTTTAAAACGAAGATTATATACCTGTATTCAAAAAATTGCATAACCGTCACAGATATTTGCACCGTCACTTTCACCTCACAAAATGTAACTGTCTATTTTTGCATGATACATCCATACATCTCGCAAACATGTGCGCGCACGCGTTCCTATGGCAATTCTTAAATTCTGTAAAACGTTAGAGTTTGTGTCCTTAAAAAAAAAAAAATAGTTCAGTATGATCTAGAGCGAGCGGAAAAGAGAGATACTCGAGAGAGATCTGTTGTTCTCGTATGATCGTACACGTAATTATGTATTACACGAAGTACCCACTTTCTTTAATTCACCCTATGTTGGGGGCGTAGACATGGATTCTTATCGAATTAATCGTCGGTACTTTAGCGAGTTAAAGAGAGTTTCTTGTCGGCGTGTCGTCTGATTTCGTCCGGTTCAATGATCCAAAAACGAAAGATCAATCTCGTACACGTCTTCTAATCTACACTGTTTCGTTTTTCATCGATTTAGCGTCACCAACATGGACGTCGTATTCGATCATCGAACGTACGAGCTTTTCTAAGACATCGAAGTTTCGGCTAAGTGTAGATTCTTAAAAAACAAAAAAAAAAACAAAGAAACAAAAAAATGGCGCTAAATCATTGGTACCACGAGCCTGAAGGCTTTCTGAAGGGCGGAAGAGACAAGAGAGAAAGAGATAGTAGAGTATAAATGGTGTTCAAACGGTATAAAATAAAAGACAGACGATTCATGATTGGTTGCGCTTGAGGAGGGGTCGAATATACTGGTCCCTCTTTTTGACCTCTCAGAGAAGGAGACAGAGAGAGAAAGAAAGAAAGAGGAGATGAGCGATAGCGATTTGGGAATGGTAACGTCGCCGGCGGCGTCTATGCTGGCAACATGCACAGGGACAATGGAGGACGAGCAGGAAAAGTCCTCCCTCGATGGATCCATCGACATGAATCTAGTAAACGGACCGAATCCATGGCTTCCGGCCTATGGTTTCCAGCTACAACATCATTCCCGTTTTCAATCTACACATGAGGATCTACGTGTTAAAGGTTTGCTCGCTCGCTCGCTAACTCCCACATACACACACACACCTGCTTCTATCTCTCTCTTTCTCACACTTCCTCATTTATCCATTCTCATACCACTTACTTCTATTTTCTCCCTTCCTTCTCTCTCTCTTTCTCTCTCTCTCTCTCTCTCTCTTTCTCTCTCTCTCTCTTACTCTCTCTCTCTCTCTCTCTCTCTCTCTTTCTCTTTCTCTCTACTTCCATCTCTCTCATACTCATATATCATTTTATTCAGTACTTAACACGGAACAACCTTCTTGCTTTCATGATCAAGACCGCTTTCCCTTCTTTCTTCATTTCATCTATCTATATCCTACGAATGCTTCTTTGATCACTTCGACTATATCGCTCATGGAAGGATATTTATTTTTCAAGAATATTCCAATTAATCAATAGATCAAGTTTTTTTTTTCGGGGGCAAAATATGTCATTATCGCGATTAACGTAAAAACGTTGGAATTAATTACTTTGGCGTTCGGCCTACGAGCTTATTTTATCGATCGATCGATAAGCACCTCCTGAAACTGTTCCTGATATACTCTTTAGATATTGAATTGATTTGCAAGTAGAAACTGTTAATAGTTAATCGTACAAATAATTCGTACTTAATAATCGATTGAGGATTAATACAAAAAGTCATTATCATTCGAATCTCTTTTTTATTACGAAAACTTTCATAAATTTCTACTTGAGTGATGAAGGAAAAAGTTGGAATTTGATAAGAATCATAAATGTTTGTTTTATTATACACCTCATAAATTTACAATAGATATAGTTCTATTCCATTTACTTAACGCTATGTAAAAAATTCGACATACTTACGTGTTCTATATAAAGGATTCACTTGTAATTGCAGATGCAGTACCAGTGCAGCAAGTCGATTTTTTAGAGACCATTTTTGAAGAAACCTCTGACGATTTGCAGAGTGATTCCGATCACAGTGGTACGACTTATTGGTTAGGCTCAGATTCAGAAACGGAAAGTGTTATTCACATCGAGAGAAAAGAAAACATTACAGGTATGTTTAAATAGATCTTTTGTGGTAATGTTTCTCTTCCATTCACACACACACACACACACACACACACACACACACACACACACACACACACACACACACACACACACACACACACACACACACACACACACACACACACACACACAGAGAGAGAGAGAGAGAGAGAGAGAGAGAGAGAGAGAGAGAGAGAGAGAGAGAGAGAGAGAGAGAGAGAGAGAGAGAGAGAGAGAGAGAGAGAGAGAGAGAGAGAGAGAGAGAGAGAGAGAGAGAGAGAGAGAGAGAGAGAGAGAGAGAGAGAGAGAGAGAGAGAGAGAGAGACAGACAGACAGACAGACAGACAGACAGACAGAGAGAGAGAGAGAGAGAGAGAGAGAGAGAGAGAGAGAGAGAGAGAGAGAGAGAGAGAGAGAGAGAGAGAGAGACGTATGATGTATGTATGTAATAATAATGATAATAATAATAATAATTCAACATTATTTTCTAGGTGAAAGAATAAGCGATAACGATGCCGAATTCAACTCCATAATACCTAAGAAGAAATGTCGAAGAAATAATAACACAGACGAGCGCGATCCTTATGTGACTTTTGATGATTTTCCAACGTCTCCAAGATCTTCAAGGTCCTCTGGATCGTCTAGATCCAGTTCATTGTTACAGTTCGAATCTCTGGAAAGAACTTGTGCTACCTTATCACCGTCCAGTTATAGTTTCGATTCTCTCGAGTATTCCTATCACTCAAATGTGTCTCATTTGGGGAACACGTCGCCGGATAGTCTCGAACAAGATAACGATGCAGTAGTACAAAATGGATTTTCCAATTCTGTCGACCACTTTCCACGAATCAGGCCCTACCGCAGTTTCGATAGTTTAAATATCTGTCAAAAGGCTACGGATTTCGAAGAAGTGACATCATTCAATGAACGTGTGTCATCGTATCCGAAGAGAAAATTAAACTTCGCGAGGTTCGAAAGGAACGAATTACGATCAAGGTGAGATTTTGCTATTTTTTCAGAGATGAATACATAGCGTTATAGTTTTAAGGTAAAAATAAAGATACTATTGTATATAAAATTACGTGAATTGCATGAAACATTCAGCATCGTGTGAAATAGAATATACATACATCTCTTGGCAGCGGCAGCTCAAATCGCGAGACATTGCTTTAGGTATAACAAATGTTTGTTGGCCGAGATAAATGCGATCCTGGCCATGAAAAAACATCCTTGACTTTACACCTATTATTATAAAGTTTGGAAGTAAAATATTATACAAGTTATATTTCATATTTAACAAAATTGCTTAAAGTAACATATCACTTCTATCTTTCTATTTATATTATATTTTCTGAAATCTCTCTATAAGTTTCCATTTCGCATAAAATAGAAACTTTTGGTACGAAGAAGAAGAAGAGGAGGAAGAAGAGTACGAGGACGATGGTGACGATGAAGAATTCGAGGAAGAAGATCGATTATTAAATCCGAGTCGTCGTGGATGCGGATACTTCGAGGATCAATTGCAAGTTTTCGGCGATTCGAGTTGCAATTATGCGACGTCATTGGATTATAAAAACACTATAGATTTGCGAAAGATCGGTGTTGAGTCAAGAAGGGATATGTTCTTAGATCTGAAGTCTGGCCAAAAAGTAGCGTCGTCTTCCACGCGTCTGTTGCAGACAAGTTTAAATATAACCGGTAGCACGGCTCATGGTCATAGTAAGATGAACAGTGAACACGATGCTCGTCATTCTCGTCATCATCATCGTCAGCAACAGCAACAGCAACGTTTCGGTCACGAGCATCTTCACGAGCAGCGGCAGCACCAGCAATATCAACGTCAACGGTGGACCGAAGAGGAGTGTTTTAATTTTAGATTTACGGAGAAATCTCAGAGCGCACCCAGTTTGCCTTCGATCGTCAACGAATACGCTCACGATCCAGAAATATTGGCGGAGCTTGTTTCTTCGAGATCAAAGTCATTTGTATCTACGTCAAATTTATTTGAGAATTATACTAAAGTTACCAGCGTACCCATCGACCTGGATCTTTGCGGCGTATCAATATCTACAAGGGAAGAGGATGAACGATCGTGCAACGATATGAGTATGAAAGATCACAAAATGGCGGAAGTCAAAAACGTACGTGGTCTGGAGGATATGCTGAATCACGAAGATGGCGAACTGCTTGGATCTAATGAAAAAGAGAACGACATTGAGATGACGAAACAGCGGTCATGTTCGGTAAGGACTCAGCCAGCTCAAAATGCAAGAATCGACGTTGGAGCGATGCACAATGATCTATCAACGACGGATCTACAGAACGGCGAGGATGAGAACGTTGATGCTGACAGCGACGAATACGAGAACCAAAAACAGATCGCATCGACTGTGAAGACTCAAGATCGTAGCAACGTACTGGATATAGCGATGGCTATGGAGAACGATATAGACGCGGTCGTCGATGAGGCCGTGAAACGGCTCAAACGAGAAGTCGAGGAAGGTGGTAGTGGCAACGACATTGCAGATGCTATTCGTAGGCAGTATTCCAATAAGCAAATATCGCAGAAGGTAAAGAAAAACGCTAGTTACGAATTGGCGCAACAATTTGAAGTTGACGAGAGAAATTTCCGAAGGCGCGCGATACCATCGGCATCCAATGATGAAAATACGAAGTCACCCAGGAATGCCAGCAGGAAGAAACGAGTCATCAATAATGCCAGTTACGAATTAGCACAGCAATATGATTACATTAAGTCTTTTCAAACTAGCAGAGGCGCCTTTCAACGAATGGATGCCTGTGATGAATTGGAGGAATCCAATTCAGGACGATCCTCGCGTTTCAAAGTATCTGACTCAAGATCGACACGTACTGGCAGCAGCTCCGCATTGAATCTGAGTGGTGATTCTCGTGCCGATTTCACACCCTCGCTCGGCTCCTACTCAAAATCCACGGAGAACGTTTCGAAGCATGCCGAGGAATCACTTTTTGGTCAGATAAAAAAAAACTCGGCTTTTTTTTCGGTGCATGGAAGAAATGTTAATAATCGTGTTTACGTAGACGATGAGGTAGATTATCCCTGCCTGGAGAGCAAACCTGTAGGAAAGCTTAACATAATGGACACCACATTAGAAGAAGATCTTAATAGTGAACAAATAAATAAAGATAGGACCTTTCGTGATTTATTAGAGGAAACAATGTTGCTTCAAAGCATTGCTTCCTTGTGCGATGATGATTCGCGAGAAATTCCGGGGGAAGTGAAATTGCAAAAAAAGAGATCGTTCATAGGCGAATTTTATCCAGAAAAAAACAATTTATTTGTACGTTTGAGAGAGAAAGAGGATTTATTGTCGGAGGAGAGAGAGAAGAGAGACGAGAACTTGTCGGATAGCGGAGTAGACGAAGAGGACAGTAAGAAAGAGCAGCAAGTTGGAAGCGAGGTTTCTGGTAGGAACACTACGAAGAAGATGGTAGGCATTGCGGAGAAGGTAGATGCGACGATGGAGGGGCGTAATAAGAAAAAGGAGGCGGAAGTGGTGGTAGAGCAGACGTGGGGACAAACTCTTCATGGTGATCGTACTTCCCCACCAAGCGGCAATAAAGCCGACAGCCTGAAAGTTAGTCAAAGTAGTGGGAGTCAGTCGACGATGGCAGTAGCTTTGCCAGTTGAAACGAATCATCGCGGTGATCGTGACGGACAGCGGGAGGAAACGACGAAGTCGAAAATTACAACGACGGCGATAACGAAGACAACGGAAAGTATGACTTTACCGGCGAAAGTTGACGATCTTACATCAACGAGCAAAACTATGGAATCGGTCTCAAAGAATGATTCTAAGGTTTGGAAAAATACCGCGGTTGAAATATCAGCGACCATCAATGTGAAACAACCGACGATGCTGAAAAACGAAGAAAGAAAGAAGGGTGGTCTCGGTTGTTTCTTACAGAGATTCTCCAAGTTGAGGTTCAGTGGTAGGTCGAAGGTACCTCGTTCGGAGATACAAAACAAATGCGATTCCCGTATCGGACAACACTCGAATCGCAATGAGTTTTATCAGGAAAGAACGAAGAAGGAACCGGATTATATCATTATACCCTTGCATCCGCCGGACGAAGAGAGATCGAAGGACGAGGTCGTTGCACTCGAAAGTAGATCTGACGATACCGGGAGAAACAACGTTGATCTTCAAAGGAGTGCCTCCAGTGTTAGGTGAGTCACGTTGTTTTCCATCGACTCCTATTGGAGTCGAATGCGCGGATAACTGTGCTATTTTTGTATCGGACGTACTTTTGCGTCGCGACGAAAGAGGATCGAGTTACGAACGACCCGAATATTATGAATCGTCGTTTTCTTATCATTTTCGTTTAAGTAGGACAAACTAGTAGTGTTATGTACATATGTCTACACTGCGAGCGATTTAATTACATAGATATATGTATAAATAATACGTTTCGCAAGAACGCCCTTTCGTTTCTATCATTACGAAACACAAGGCGTATCTTATACTCGGTTCAACTGGTACGTGTCTTTAACGCGTGTTTGTTTACATTAGATTCTATCGAAGTTACGCTGACGCTTTTACCGGAGATCTCTTGTTTGACACGCATTTTTCTTTTGGACTTTCGCCAGATACTTCCTTATCTTTAGGATACGCATCAATCTCGATTTGAATTATTTTCGAATGTTTGCTAAAACGTTATGAATAATCGTTTCTTCTCGGTAGGCCGACTTATTGTTATGCGAAAAATACTGCTATCTCGACAGTTTTTGATACGTAATAGCTTTCCAGACGAGCATTGGGCAGTTAGCGGACAACGTAGCGAGTATACATTACCCTATCATGGATAATTCTATTTCACTTTATTGGATTCTGACGGAATATACATACTACCTTTTCTCTAGCTTATTCGAGAAAAAGATTCTTAGAATGAATAGTTACCGTTTGTCTAGTTCCGAAGAAGAATTCGTGACATGAGTTTGCAGTGAACAAATCTTGATTCTCTTGATAAAGATCGGTACAAATGAAACTTTTAATAATTCCTCGTTTATTCCGCGTTCCGGAAAGTGAATCGAGTTCAAAGTATAACACAGAACGTTCCCACGTTTCGTATCTCCGTTCACGAACAATTCTCTCCTTCTGAGCTTTAATGACGCCTCGTTTTTGAGTGTTACTCCTCTTCGTGAGATCGCATAAGCTTCGTCCGACTGTTTTTTCTCTTTGCTCTGTCTTTATTTCTCTCTCTCTCTCTCTCTCTCTCTTTTTCTCCTTCTCTCTTTTGAAACGTGATAAGTAAACGCAGTTATAACGTTTAGATACGATGCACGGCGCATTGTACTTACGAAGTCCAACCATGTTTAAACTCCATGTTCTAGTAAGCATCAGAAATAACGATTACGTAACGCACTATACATTCGCGTATATGATGAGACATGAGAAGAAGTTACTGCCAGAATAATTCTTAGTAGTTTCAGTGAATTATGAAGTATCTAATAAGGAGGAGTTATACTTTAGTTTGTAGTTTTATTTAACAAGTAAAAGATCATTTTTTGTTTATTTTATATTTATTTATTTTTTATTGATTATAATACATTATATTGATGCTGTGTCGCTAAATGAACTTCGCGTACTAAAAAGGAACAGTTATGTCGCTCTCGACGACAGAATTGGTGTTCCGTTACGAAGCTCGCCAACGAAGGGTTGAGATACTCATCATACATACTTAATTCACGATTTCCTCGATTACATCCGTTAGTTAGAACGTACACGTACCACTTTCACGTTTAGGCATACGCTATTTTGTGTCATTGACACGCGACGTCGCGTAGGTGCCATTCTCTATATCATATAGTACATGATTATCGAGTTCCTGACTCATATCATTATATTTGAGGTTTATAAACGATGAGAAATTATTTGTAATCGAAGTAACTTGTTAGTAATAATTTTATTTATAAAATCGATTGGAAAGTTAATTGTTGCAATGGATAACGATTACACGTGGATTACAATTTTTTAACCGAAATTCGAAGTCATTACAAATCCGATGACACTCGGGTGTAACGTAACAAGGTAAATTTTTCTTTTGTAATATATTTGTTCGTCCTTTGCAAACGTACGCAATCTTTTACCAATACCAATACTAACACGATAGAACGTAGTAGAAAGATACAACATACGACCAGTGCTTTCTTTTCGAAAGTCAAAGATTATCGAGCTGGTATAGTGCCTCGACTCTAAAACATCGCCATTTGCAGAAAGAGATAAATGAAAATTTATAATTTGCAATATATTAGAATCGTTATTTGAATTTTTTTCTTTTCTGGCAAATCATCTTTCAAACGATAAGAAGATAACGAAGCTTCCTTCGATGCATACAAGACACTATCGTTAGATATAACTAAGCTTTTTAACAGCGGATTACCATATGCTTTAACATCGAGGACAGACATATGCACTGTTTCGAGCTCTTCGCGGAATGCGAGACCTAAATAGCTACTATTTTATTCTTATTTGACAACTACGAAGGAACTCCATGTGAATGGGACTATTGTGAATGATACGCGTTCTCATGAATCGAATTCTAACGATAAGTAGTAGTAGTATATAATAATATTCTTACTGGATATTAGGAATAAATTGGAATCTTAAACAACGGAAAAGCGATGATTATCAGAACTTGACCAAAAGAATCCTGAATCATTCTCGTGACGTTGCAAGTCGAAAAAGCTCGCAAATACATTCTTAAAAGAGTCAGAACTGTGTTGACCAATCTTAGATGTTCTCTTGATGCCCTATTGTTATGCATACGGTGTCTCTGAAAAAGATGGAAACATTAAAGATAGAAAAGTCGACGTGAACTAAAAAGAATTATATTTTATTTGTTAAACAGGATTTTTATACTAAGCACGTAAAGTTTTACTGTGAAAACTAAATTATTGTAAACCTGATCTACAAATGATTTAAGTCGATCATTAATTCTTTAAATATCGGTAGAACTTTTTTTACTTTAATTTAATTAATAAATACTTCTTCATCACATTTAATCAATAAATACTTTTTCAAATCTTATTGATATATTATTCTTTGATATTATTAATAATATCGACGACTTTTGTATGAATTTATTAACACGAGACACAGGTATACATAGAAAGTTTTAAAAATAATGAAAATGATTAAAAACATTATTTAGCATTGTTAAATCAGAAAGACCTAGTATAATAATACTTTTATGCTGCTCAGGGCTATATCTAAAGCGTGATCACTAATACATCCTAAAGTTCCTAGTCGAAAAGAAAGAAAGAAGGAAGTTAAGTTGACTTTCTTGGTAGTAGTGGGTGTTTTTTTCGGGAATGTATGATGTAAGAGTCAGAGAGGGTTGTTTCAGTTCCGGAAGGAGGGCGCCAGTATGCAGCAGCAAGCCACCCCTACCGCCACAACCGCCCCGTTTAGTACCATCGGGTTGTAGAATCTCGGGTGCGGCGGGATCATCATCGTCGACGACGTCGGCACCGTCGTCGTCGTCGTCGTTATCATTATCAGCGGTGTCGCGCCGACGCGCCGTGACGGACCTTGGAAATCCGGCGGCCATCGAAATGGCGAAGGCCCGCGCGATGCAGGCCGCTCAACAAGAGCAGCGTCCGGTCGGGCTTCTCGAGACCGATCTCGATGACGAGGTCGTTCTAACGACGAACGTCGTTGACTCTTCAGGAAGTAACAACGCCGGTAACACCAACAAAAAGACTAGGAGTCTGTTAGACCTGAACCACACCTCAAGCGTCGTACCCCAAGGTACGAGCCTAGAGAACGCCCTACGTGTACCTCAGTTGCCCGTTGGCTCTTGCCACAGAAACCAGCGAAACGACGGAACCGCGTCTAGCATCGATCAACGCCCGCACAAATCCATGGAGTTTCTCCTTGACAAGGAGAACCTTCACTTTGTTAAGGTAAGATCGTTTTCTACGTTGTCTATCTTTCTGTCCTTTACTCTGTCTGCCAAGGTATATACCTTGTTCTTTCTTAATTAGGAAAACAGGGAGAGGCCTCTAAACTTCTACTTTTATGTCATCTCCGAACAATCTTTACCTATTTGAGATCTTTTTTCCCACGATCGTTCTCTTTTTTTCTTTTCTTTTTCCTTTCTAATTTTGCATCGTAGTCGCGTTAATTGTCAACTTCTAACGATTAATGTTTCGCTCGTAAGTCTAAACAGATGTTCGCTTTGAGATGTAAAAGAGATAAATATATCGATGACGATTAGAAAGTAACTTATCATCGATTTCGACTTTAATCTCAAGCACTTTTTACAAATTGTTTCGCGATTCTTTATCTCGAGATATAGAAAAGTGTCGAGGTTATAAGTAATAACGTTAAGCTTCTTGTTTTATCGCTTTTACGACATTTCGATAGTCTTCATGCGCGAACGCTTTTATGTTAAATATTTCAAGATTATGTTTTTCTCATCCCTTTTTATCGTGAGCATCCTCGCGTTACTCGGTGCTCCCTTTATAACGCGTACTCTTTGTGATAAGTACGGTAAAAGTGGAAGTCGCATGAAGATCTCCGTAGTGTATATATCATATACATGAGGGTGCTATTTCGTTCTCAAATGCAGTATTTTACACGACTTCGTGTACTCACCATTACTCAACATCAAATGGTAAATTAGCATTCCTTCAATTAACATAGTTTCATCGATCGTTAACACTATGATATCTCTCAATACAATTTATATTCACGATACGTTTCTCTTAACGTATTAATGCATTTTCAAGGTCACATTCGAATCTTCATTTCTCTTTATCTTGACGTATCTGTCACTTACGTGGCGTATACAATAAGTTTTCTATTATTCTCTGATGAAATTCATTCGATTCCAAAGAATTCCGTAGCAATATTGAACCTTGTTCGTTCATCACAGTATATTAAATTAAGTTAATCAAAGATAGGAGATGGTCTCGTACAATATCGTCCGAATGTTTGATTTCTTACTGAACTCTCCGTTTACCTGTTCTCATTACGCATTCCAAACCATTTCAGAATTCGTACTACGATTCTCATTTATCGTTTCTCTCTGCGCGTAAGATGACGTACGTTCATACTTTATAGAAACTATTCTCGTCCTACTTTCCATTAGCATGATAATGGTCGACGTCTGGCGTGATGAAAAATGCTCCTCATACCCTCTTAATTACTTATTATTACTTTGATATGCTCGTCCCCCCATAAAGGAATCAAGCACGTCATGATCAACAAGTCGTCTTTAACGCCATTGTTACGTGATACTCTAAATGATTCATAGATTTCTCCATATGAAAAGCAATCGTTCTAAATCGACCGGTCAGACAATGCTTTTCGCCTTTGACTAAAATAGGTTCCATTATTGTGTAGATATATTTAGAAATCTTATCTGCAACTATCTGAAAAATCTAAACACCTAGAAAATCGTTCGAAGCCACCGATTATCGATATCATCGTTGTCTTGCTACTAAGAACTCGAACTAAACGTAGAATAAAATTATAGAATTTGATATCCGTAGATTCTGAAGTGTGAGGTGGCTCGTCTACAATACCGTCATCGGATATCATGATGAGATCAATAGCGTTCTTTTACGAAGTGCGCATAACACCTTCCAAAGCAGAATCTACTTTCCGCTTTGGAAAGTTTTCACTCATCGCTTCGATTTTTAGCTTTTTTTTAACGAAACTATTTTAGATCGTCCTTTTCAAGCAGCACAACGAAACATTTACTCTCGGAATTGATCAACTGCGTTACGATTAAAACAAAAATTAGTTCTATTGTTAATGCTCTTTTTTCTTTCTGTTTTTATTTTTATTTTTTTATTTTTATATTTCTTTATTTTACTCCCCCCCCCAAGTATAACATTAGAACAAGTTACTTCGTTTTACACCATATTGAATTTTTATTAATATATGTATATATATTTATTTTTTTACCTTCTTAATATAAAGACTACATACATCTGTTAAAATAGACATACAAAATTGTTCTTAACCTCCATTAAAATTTCTTTTTAATTATTATTTTATGTAAATATAGTTGTCTATATAGATTTAATTTAATTAATTACTGTTGCGTCGCGAAAATTAAACGAGGACTATCGAATTACGATCATTCATACAAATGTTTCTACCGCAATAAAAAGCACAGACTTCCGGTTTATATTTGAAAGCAACGGCGACGACGATCTGCGCCAGCGCCCGTTTGTCTTCTCCCTCTTACGAACGAAATTGTGTCGCGTGTAGATTCTTCGTATCTCTGGCAAATCGATTCGAAGACCCACACCTGCATCTAAATACTTACATACCACGCATCTATGCAAATGGTATATGATAAGGTGGAGAAAGAAAACTACTGCTCACACGTAAAATAATTACCACGAGCCACGCTTACGATCATACACACATTGCTTTGAAAAGACCTCATTGCGTAACGTTCTTCCTATCCGTACATTGACGTTAGGTTTCATTCGTATAGGAATTCATGTCACGGTATTAATATATGTACGATAGACATATGTGTGTGCGTGCGCTAAGTGTAATAGATGTACACACACACACACACCACACACAGAGAGAGAGAGAGAGAGAGAGAGAGAGAGAGAGAGACCGACAGACTTTCTGTGCCACACAATTCCATCTCTCCTTAAGAAGCGCTATTGTGAATGCACCAAGATCTATTGTTACATTTTATCTCTTACCTACACACACGTATAAGCTTTTCAGATAATAATTACAAACATCGACCGTTAGCTTTCTCAAGATTCACTCGAAAGACTTCAGGGATGTATCTTCGATTGTTTTGAACATTTAACGATCACGGCCGAAAGGAAGTGTCATCTAAATTACTGTAGAGTTAAAATCGCAGAGTTAAAAAAAAACTGATTTTATAATCAGTTACATATATAATGATAATAAGATTCGAAAAATATTTTATGAATATGGTAAGAAGGATCAATATTGATGTTGTGAGCTTTTTATAAAGAGAACTCTTGAAGTTAATCCAAATTTGTATAGAGAATGATAAATAGAAACCACACCGTAACGATTCTGAATGGTTATTTTTTCTTCTTTTTTTATATTTACATATATATGTATACGTTTATGTGTATTATTGCAGCCGCCAGAAAACGAACTGCAGAAAGTTGGTGAACGTGTGCCAAGTGAGCACGAATTAAGGGTACAAAGGTCTCTACAACGACTAAACGTTCCGGACTGGTACAAAAATTCTCCCACGGCTCGCGATGGTTTCCGATTAAAGAGGCACTCCGATGCATCTCAACATGGAGGTTGGCGTGCGCTCGGCTCGAAAACTACCTCGCTGTCATCTCTTTCATCCTCCTCGAATAGGCAACCAACCACAGGTAAAATCACAATATCGTTTTTTTTTATTTTCCATACATGTGTACGTAAGTTTTGGGAGTAAAGATTACGAGAGTAAAAGAGACTAGATAAAGTATTTTATTCTTGTTTTTAGGCGCTCTATTAAGTCCTAGTCCGACGCCTCCTGTATTCTCAAGATGGAGTACCAGTTTATTAAACAGCGCTGGAAGTTCACCGGCGAGTTCAGCAAAATTATCGTTCTATCATCGGCAACCTTATTTGGGTTGGCGATCGCAGGAACGGTTAAGCAACCCACGTACACCAGCGGAACGTCTCGCTCAGGGTATACTTTCTCAGCTGCAATCACCAAATAAGGTTAGTCTATAATTCATTCGTAAGGTTAACGAGCGAACGAGCAATTTGTTCGCAAATGAAAAATTTCCATTCACCTTACAGCAACAGCAACAGCAACAGCAACAGCAGCAACATCAGAATCAGCACCAGCAGCAGCAGCAGCAGCAACAGCAGCAACAATCGCAACAACCGCAACAACAGCAGACGACGAATCAGCAACTGGAAGTGAGAAATTCTATAAAGGAGGTGACTTCAGCCATTGTACATTATGTACAAAGCGGCCAAGAAGTTGACGGAAACGAAAGACTCTCTCCCTTGCCTCGACCAGAAGACTGGGAAGATAGGGGTGAAGTAAGGTCCACTAGTCCCAGAGGTGAGCACTAAACCCCGCCAAAAACACCTCGTTACCACGAACGCACTATCACCATTTTTGTTCTGCAAAACACAGGTAAATCTTTATTCTTCCGTCTTTTTTGCATTAAATATTACATATACATTTGTTTTATTCTGTCTTTTTCTCTCTATCTTTTTGAAGAGTACGTCGTCTCTAAGTTCTCTCTTTATCTTATCACTATCGTCCTTTATCTTTTTCTCTCACACGTCCATGCATCTTTACATTTGCACATACTTTGTCGTCTTCGTCTTTTCTATTCTGGCCACTTATTTTTCTTTTTTAGTAAACGGAAGCTTTTTGTCTATTGTTGTTCGGTTTATCGTTTAACGAAGAAGATCATTTTACTTTGTCTTTCCGTATAGCTATTTCATAAAAATACATTTTGTAGAGTGCGCGTGAGTCACTTATTGCTCTTTACTTTTTTCATTTGTTGGTAAAAATTATTTTCCAGCAATACTGTAGCTTCTTTAGATTTTCATTCGCAAAGGAAACAAGGAAAAACATTAAGAAACTAATTTATTATCATCTCGCTCGACGTCTTTAACGTCTGTCGAGCACCCTTTTTTTTACGACGCCGCCGAAGTCATTTACGAAAAATTCAAAATTGGTGAACGAATGTAAATGCCCTCAAACCTCCTTAAATATACGTTCTGTGCGAAGACGCCTCTTCGAAAACGGAACAGAGCTACGCGGATTCTCGTCACCTTGATTTTTTGTTGAAGAAAAATCAATATGGGTCAGTGTTTTAAAAGCCCTATTATACATCGATACAACCGCGAAGAAATGCTGTTTCTTCATGTATATAAAATAGAATGACACCTGTGTACGTATTACATAATTCCTCGGCGAAAGAATTACGTTCGTAAAGAAATGAACTTCGAGAAAGTGATAAATTCATAAGCCAACAAAGCTTATAAATTTATGGCAAAAACAATGAAGAGTTGAGGAATACTTTCTTACTGTATTAGATTTTCCAAATACTAATATTTCTTCAAAGGAAACGTCGACCGGATTCTAACAATTTATTTCACTCGTACTTCGCAAAATGATCTTAACTTACGTTTATGTTTCCTATCGTTCGTTCGTTACCCTATCATGATTTTGCCTTCTACTAACGTTAAGATTAAGAAATCAATATCGAGAATTCATTTGCGAAATACGATAAAGGACTTCATCGATCTTTTTCTATATTACATTTTCTCTTTATTTCTCAAAACGTGTACTACTAACGTGCGCCGAAATTCACCTAATTAACACATGTCAAAGGTCACGTGGGTTCTTTCATCGATTGAAATGAGTACACGTGAGAACCGTTGTGAATGAGGAAAAAATGTAGCGACCGAGAAAAAAGTTGCGATTAAAAGTTGCAAAATTCTGTATACGATGTTCCTAAAAGAGCGTGATCTATTTCATCGAAGGAAGCGCGAGGCTCTGCTGGATGGAAAGCTCATTTGTTGGTACGAGACCCGTGGATTCGCCGGAAACTCCGATGAGCCTGGCTACAGATACCGAGTGTTGCGTCGGGTGCAATGCTACCGGTACAGAATCGTGCAGTTGCATGGACTCCGCGACTTCCGGTCTTTATCTAGACGTGACGCCGCCACTCGATGATGTACAACCACAAATACTCGGAAGTGTCCGCGGCAGTCTCTGCCTGTCGCCGTCGTCGTCCACCGCCAATTATAATCATCCTCAGATATATCAGCAACGGCAACACCAGCAGCAACAGCAACGCCATCACCGTGGTGAGTTGTTGCTCGCCTAGCGGAAAACAAAAAACAAAACAAAACAAAAAAGAGCAGAAAAAATATCACCAAAGCCGCAAAAAAAGCAAAATGGAAAGATTAAAGCATCTTGGATTATTATTAATCGCGATATATGTTGACTCCAGAATTTAGAAGAGCTTTACCTCGTAAGCTCTTCTCTCTTCGTTCGTATCGATTCATTTTTTAGGCAAGCGACTTCCGTTTCTCTTTTTCTCTATCTTTTCCTTCTCTCTCTCTCTTTCTCTCTCTCTGTTTCTCTTTCTCTTTCTCTCATTCGTACAGCCTGAAAATATTTTCTAATTTTGAACGCGACTATTCCTGTATGTATAGTATATACACACCTTACACATACAGATATAACACACGCGCCTATATATCAAGAAATCGTTTGATCTTCGCATTTCGCACATTTTTAAAAATGCCTACAACAGAATAAGGCTGCTAATATTAGTGATTTGACGATGATTTCGACATCGGAGAACCCGCGGACGCCGAATGTAGATATTTTTTTGTTGTTTTATGTATAATGGAGTTAGCTATTTTTTTTATTATTTATTTATTTTTTTTTATTATTTTGTTTTGCTCTTATTTAGTATCGTCATCTGATAGTAGAGATAAATAAAACAAGGAAACACAAGGAAGGTAATGCCTCAATCATAGCGCAATTTCTTACACGCTTTAACGATAAATTAAACTTCTTCCTTCCTTTCTTTTTTTTTCAATGCAATTTGAACTCTATAATAGGAATTGAGTTCCAAATTTATTTTCGATGATATCACGTCTCTCATAAGATTACGTTTGATGTAAATCACTAAATTATCAAGTCCCGGTATATCCTATGTCCAGTAAACGCGCAATTATGCACACGTTTTACGTGTGAACTACGTACCTGGATGTGCCTCTTTTGCTCTCGTTAAACACCAAACTCCTTGTATAGCGATTATTACTGTTTTTGCTCTAGTAACATTGATTACTTCTTATTTCTTCGGCGATTCTGTTCGAAAAGACGTTAGAATCGTCGTATAGTTATTAGAAGAATAGTTATTAGAAATAATCAATATAATTTGGAAGATAAAAGGCTATTAAAAAAAATAAAAATAATTCTATTTTTCTGTTTAAACATATATACAAACTATTATCATACGTGCCTATGAAAAAAATCGATATACATATATAAATATATACTATAGTGCGCGAAGAATAATTTTTTATCTAGTTATTATTCTTAGTATTATTATTATTATTATTATTATTATTATTATTATTATTATTATTATTATTATTGTCATAAGCGTCGAAAGTAATGTGCATGTCTACAAATGTGTGCGAAAGCATCAATGCTTTTCCGAGTATGTACATAAATAGTTTTTCATTAAATTAGATTTACTTTATTACATCTATATATGCTATTTTCGTAATACTAGACATAGTATTACCGTATATATTAATTATGGAACGATCCATGACATATCGCCAATTTACGACATTTTTCACAAACTGAAACGAACAACAAACTATTTCTATTAATAATATTAGTATTTTGTTTTAGAAAAGTTTATAGCTATAGAATGTGTGTGTGTGTATATATAATATATATATATATATATATATATATATATGTATATATATATATATATATTTATTATATATTATATATATGCGTGTGTATATCTGATTAGTACAATTACTATAGACAGACTACCGATGATGCATTCACACAGTGCTTTCATTGACAGTCTAAGATAAATTTCGCGAAATAGATCGACGAGATCTTTTACATTATGAGATCATCTAGTACAGTCAGTTTATATATCGCCTTTCCACTTTTCATTCTTACTTTTTGTTATCGCTATAAACGACGGGTGCTTAACAATCCCTTTATGTCGCTTTGTAAAATATAGACATATCTTTAAAATAGAGTCGCGAAAGAGAAATAACTAAATAATTATTATTCTTCATTTCTATGGATAATCATTTATTTGTCGGTTATTATAAAAGAAAGATCTTTTAAAAGCCATGACAATATGTTCTTTCTTCAAGTGAACGAAATCTTCCAATCTACGTTCGAGCAATCGCGTAAATTGTGCGATTAAAGGACACTAATGCAAAAGTATTCTAATTAAAACTAGCTTCTCGATTTAGCTACCCGGAAAAAAAGATTTTTGTTATTTCACACTTCATTTTTTTATAATATTACATGCTATACCTTAGAGAATATTCTTCTTTTATATGGTACAAAGCCGTTTCATTTTGTAAATTAGATTTCATGTGTTCACTCAAGGTAATACAGTATTTATTGGAGAAGAATCTCCTTCCTTTGTCGCATCAATTTTATGACATTAATATAAAGCTATACGAAAGGTCCAGTTTTTCTTTATTAATTACCATTTTGCTTTCTTTTATAATTATAGTATTACAAACGTATAAAAAAAAGAAAAAAAAATTCCGTTAAACCATAAAAGGTCCTTATAGTATTTGTAGTTAACTGCTTCTTATGTGCATACATACATCCAATGTAAAGTTGGTTACGTTTTTATGCTGTATAAGTATTGCTGCATCAGTATTGCATGTATACATACTGTAACTAAATTTTGTGTATGCATACTTGATACTTCTAATGCGTGCATATGCATATATTATATATATACAGTATGCATACATGTAATATATGCGTGAATATACACATACATGCAGAAAATATGTGGTCATATATCACATGTATTACTCATTATTTGTACGCTACAGCCGCAGCGGCGTTATTGTTATATTGTTGTTGTGTTGTTATCTTTCTTCTTACTCTTAATTATTAATATCACTGTTCATTGTATTATTGTTTAATATCGCTATTATTATTATTATTATTATTATTATTATTATTATTATTATTATTATTATTATTATTATCATCATTATTACGATCGTCGTCAGTTATAGTTTAAAAGTAGTCCTACTATTACCAGGATTGCTATTACCACCATTGCTCTCGCAAAAGCACATTCGCGATACACAATCAGCTCTCTCGGGCAACGATTCGCCCAAGGATCGGAAAGGTGTATAACTTCTTATTACAGAGTAGTGATCGCAGTACCATAATCGCTCGTCGTAGAATGTATGTATGTACATACTCGTACATACATCGTGTTCAAAGCACTTCATGGGCCGTATTAATTTCGCTCTATAAATACCATACTTTACTCTCTTTGTGTTCGTTAATACATATAAAAAGAAGTCGTTCTCGTATATGGGTGCTTCAGTCACTCTTAATGATAATTCTTGTACTTATATTTTTTGTTCTTATTTATCTGTAGAGAGTATATTTATCCTTTTTAACAATAAATTATTCTTTTCATCCTTTGCGTTAGGCCCCGTATATCCTTTTTCTCATCCGACTTCAATCCAATCGTTCTCCCAGCATCCTTCCATGCTCTTATAATCTTCCATTCGTGGTCTTCCTAATTTTTTAATTTATCCATTAAATTATTATTTATTTATTTGTTTTTATTATTATTCGTCCATGTTATTGCCACGGTAAGTGACAAATTTTGTGTTATTATAATTGACTAGTTATCATTTTTCGCTATATGCTTTTGTTTTAGGTATTCAGATCGTGTTCGTTCTTTTTTTCTTTTTATTATTCTCTTTCTCTCTCTGTTTTGCTTTTTTCTTATTCTTATATAAAGTAAAATAAAACAGCACGCTGGTCCTATACGAAAGACGTTAAGTGTGTAAGAAGAAAAAGAAAGAGAAAAAAAAACAAAAAGCTAAGGAACATAATTGCTTACGTAAAGCAAAGTAAAGTTTTACGAATTCTCCTTTTTTGACAAGCAATCGTAGTCCAACAATTCTCTACAATTCGATCACACTTCGGTCTAGCTCTAGGTCAAGGCTAGTAGACGACAGCGTGGCTCCCAAACGGAATCACGGTCAGATGTATATGTGCATAATTCTATCGTTGGCTTTAGCTCGCGATCTACGATAAAACACTTCAACGGCATTATTATAGCCAAGCCGTGAATGCGCAATGACACGAAGAAGGCTGGATGTCCTATATTCATTAACCGTAAGACGAGATAATTTTTTTTTATAACGTTCACAGAGTAACCCGCATTTGCGATACATTGAGAACTTGAATAGTTTCCTATCGTGATTTTACCAACCATTGTAGTTTTATATATAAAACGAAAAAAAGAAGAAGAAAAGAAAATTGGCAGCTACATCTAGTCGCAGATGTCTGTAATTGCTTTTACCGTTTGTCTTTCGTGTGATTTTTATAAAACGATTCATATCAGTAGCATGCCATACAACTGGCGCACTTCCCTATGTAAATTTCTATTTTTACTACATATAAAGCTCGTGCAAATCGATCTCATAAAAATTTTATTCGTACGCGCAGATCGCGTCCAAAACTTTGTTGTTTTCTTAAGTAGTACATAATAAAGAAAGTTTTCTCTAAATCCGTATTCACGCGTATGCCGCTTTTGATCGTGTTCTTCTTCTTGTTCTTCTACTTCTAGTTTATAATAACATTCGGTGTTCATTATACAGCTCGCTTGGACTGATAAACGCGCTAATCCCACAATAATGTTCTCGCATATCATTCATGATATATGATAATTAAATAACGAGTTCAATAGCATTATGGGAATACGAAGTGAGATACCATAAGTAAAAATATTCACTTCTTCTAAGAGAGTGATCTTGTGCCTATCTCTATTTTTTTTTCTTTTCTTTCAATAAAATCGATTAGATTCGGGACAGGGTGACGTGATCGAGATGACGATGACATCGGCTGTACCGCGAAACAAGCCAAGCCCCGGGTCAACGACTCTAGAGGATGTCCTTGATTCCCTTCTGGGTCTGCCACCTGCGTCGCGTACACCTAGTCCTGGACCAGGTCCTGTAGTTAGCTCTACGACTTCGTCGTCCATGCGTCATCGATCAAATATTGGTCAAACTAATGCTAAAGCCGGGAAAAGCTGCAGCGATCTACGTCAAGACCTCCAAGGTAGGAGGACTATGTAAGTTTACGTTTTGACGCACAACAAATTTCTCAACAAAACTTCTATCGAAGCCTAATACCGTGTATGTATATCTGTACATACGCAGGTTGTATCACTTGACATAATCATCAAAATATATGTAGAACTTTATCAAAAAGACACATGATAAAACGATTACTCTACGGTGAACGATTAATCTTTATAATGCAAACTGAAGTAATGCTTAACGCTTTAATATGGTGCAAGATGGAACCAATTTAATTGACATGAAAGCGATCTTAAGAGAGAATCAACACGAACGATCGAAACGGGCACTTTAATCTTCTGAAGATAAAATAGAAAGAGAGGAGATCCTTAAAAAATAAAAATAAAAAATACAATTATAAATATCTCATTAATGATATCAAGTGCGCAGTGGCAATCACTACGAAGTTCGAAATAGAAACCGATGTATAAATCTTCGATGAATATCGAATGGAAAAAGATTTCTGGAATCGAGTATCAACGGAACAAACGTTTATCATCAAGTCACGACGGACCGAAGTATTCTCTATCTGTAAAAGATTATTTTATTAAATATTATGGATTAAAATTGTATTTTTAAATGAGAGATGTGTGTGTGTGTGTGTTTCGATCGAACAGAAAGCAAAATGATATAGAAATATTGAACGTTAAAACACCTGTATATGTATAATTGTACAATTATGAGCTTGATTCAGTGATAACGTAGGGAATATCGATAATTTGATAATATTGATTGACCTAATAAACATAACAATTAATGTAGTTAATTCAACTGATAGAATGAATAAATATCTATGAATGCACGAATTACATTGAGATAGCTATTAACGGTAAATATTTATTATGCATGGTAAAGACCAACGTTTTAATTTGAATTATTACACTATAACCCGTTAGAAAGAAATATGTTTGCAACGGTATGCAGTTCCTGGTAGAAATAAAGTCTGCTGGAGTTACAAGGACACCACCAATACCTTTTCTTCCTCATGTTAATTGTTCCTATTACCTATCGCATCCTAAAAATAGATGAGAATTATATTATAAAACAGACAAATAAGGTGTCCTTCCTTCTCCGCAGTTTATTATTATCCCGTCTTACTTTTTATCACTTAAATTCGAAGCTATATCTTACTTTGACGATATCGAAAATTAATGAAATGTCGCAGAGTCCGTTAGAAGCACGCTCGAGCTACAGGGATCGTACGAGGATCAACGTGGCTCATGTGACACGGTAAAACTGACAAGACGAAAGAGTGATGGGAGCGACCTGATATCTTCGAAAACTGCATCAGTTCCCTTGCAATCGAAATCGGCCAGTCAGCAACGTCGACGACGGGTCTCCTTCGATAATGCTCAACAAGAGAAAAATGGTCTTACAACAAACGCCACGGACAAAATAGTGCACTGTCGAAATAATAAATGCACTAATTCTGCGACTTTACTCGAAGCGAGAAGATCCTACAAGAGCTGCCACAATTGCACCTGCTTGTACTGCTCAAGAGAATGTAGAAGGGCTCATTGGCAACGACATCGAAGAATCTGTTTACATTCTCGCGCTGGTAGTCTTTGCAAAGAAGTGTTATCGTCAGCGAAGGAGGATCCAAGGACTTTAAGGCATGTCTCCGCCTTGGCTAAACGCGGTTACGCTTCCCATGGACGTGGCGCAGTAAAATGTTTCTTTTCAAGTCCAGAGGCAGCAGAGAGATTCGTTGGAAATGGTTTTCCGGAGCTTAGTGAGCCTACTTACATTAGATGGTCAGATCTCTTGCCTGGTGAAATGGGTGCAGAGCTCTATGCTGAAGTAATGAGGCTTTGTAAATCCTACAATCCGGACACCAGATTGGTTCTCTATGTTGCCATTTGCGTTGTTAGTGAAGTACCAACAAGTGGTGCTGTTAAATGGGAAAGGCAATTAGTATCACGATGTGCCAAACTTCGTTTGGACTCAGCTTTTAGACAACCCAATTTCTCAACATCCCCGCAAGGTAAGACAATGTCACCTTGTAACATCACTAGGGAAATGGACTCGCCGGAAACGCTCGTTCTCACATCATTGCCCACTAGCACCGATGTTGGTCAAAATGCATCTAGAAGAGCAAGAGAAATTGGTTTTACAAATATTCAAAGACAATTAAGGCTTCGTGGCGTTTCTCTCAAAAGGCACTTCCCTCAAGTATATAGAAAACTTTGCTCATATGTCGATGGTTCTGTTGATAAGTTCGCACCTGTAACAATTTATCCAAGAGATCAAACTTCTGGTAAAAGCTTTATGTGTATTATTATGCTTGATGCAGAACCAGAACGACTTCGGCTACTTCCAACTGACTCTTCCAGAGTCAAAACTGTTGACATTAGCGTAGAACAAGAATAAAGTCCAAGATATGGAATAGGTTAGATGCTACCTTTCCAATCTCTTTAATTTTTCAAAATTCATTGTTCATGGGATAGGATAATGCAGTATATCTACTATGATGAGCGATCTTGTAGAATGAATGGTACGTTTTGTCGGAGACGAAGGATATATTGACTATCAGTATATAGCTAATCAAATATTATTCGATGACTGCTAGTTTATACTAGATTGAAAAATTTCATATTACAAGTATACAGTACATAGAAACTGTGATTTTACATGTTCTAAAGTTCTTACCATTTTACCAATCGCATTGAATGCATGTCGTCAGGAATATTAAGCATCAAAGGATAGTTTCATGAAAGTAGATATGAGAAAGTAATTAAACATACACTTAAATAAAATATACAAATAAAATCAATAGTTATTAAAAATGTTTTGATTCAATAAATAATATACATAATAGGGAATACAATTCTTTAAAATTAATTATCTGTGATAGCTGGCTGATCACTTCTTGATTTATTTCTTTATTTATGCATATTATTATTATTGAACAAGTCTTCCACAAATTTTATATTTCCCAATACAGTAGTGTAATGAATGTATTAATTACAAGAAATATGATATATAAATTTTACTGTTAAAATGCTACTATGGTTAGTTTGTACAAAGAAATGTTCTTTTCATCTTAAAGTCATTTACATTATTGTGTATGTTAATATCTGAATCTCTATTCTTAATAAATTATATCTGTTGTATTACCATACTGACAACATTTCAATATATTTACTGACGACATGTGCTCTGATTGGCCAACAAATTGATGGCTATTTTAACTAATAATGTTAATGGAAAATTAAAAATGCTTTATTTAAGATTATTATAGATGTTTTTCACATAATATGTAGAAAACCAAAGATATATATTAAGTTTAAATTATAATTAAGTTGGACCCTGTAGTGGAAATTATCATTAACATATATATTCTTAAGAACTGCAACCTTTATTATAAAATATTAAGTATTTCTTTTTAATATAAAAATGAACATAAATATTAAATAATAATAAATTTAATTTAAGATCATATTACACCTCTTATTTCAATATTAACTTACTGAAAGATTTGATAAAGTATTAAATACAGTACAAAGGTACCAGTATTCTAAACATTACTACTTGTATTTGTTCCATGATGCAATTTCATGGTCAAAGATAAATTATCATCTTACACTTTCTGTGAAAACTCATCTACCTAAAGTAGCTAAGTCGCTTTCTTTCATGGAAAAAATAATAATTTGATCTGTATATTGCATTAAATCATGCACGTCTAATATAAAGTTTATCAGGTCACACTTCAAACTCATAATCAGCCAAATATTAAAACTGCTAATAATAGTAGTAAGAATATCAATTTTTATTCTAACCTCAAATTTTAAATCGACTTGTAATAATACATATAATAATAGCTACTAATTTGTCGACTTGTATATTGCGGATACACATATAAATATTTAGGAGCATAGTAACGTGTAATCGCAAAAATGTGATGGGAATAAAAAATGGGTGGATAGTATGATGAAGCTAGTAAAATAATATCGACATATGGCCAAATTATAAATGACTAATAAATGACCAATCATAAATTTACGAACTTTTGTTTTCCCTGAATGAAAATTTTTTTTATTTATTTACAACAATGTATGCAGTTTTATTTGATTTATTAAAATTGAGTGCGTTAAATATTCAGAACCGTAACATTAGGGACCCAAAAGGGTACCATTCTTTTCCCGAACCTAGGAATAAAATCATATAAATATTGTAATATGTGAACTAGCTATCCATATTTGTTTACTATAATCAAACTACTTATATTTAAAAGAAATATTGTAAGAGAATCGAATAATAAAATACAAGTTATGTAAGGATGATTTGTTAAAGTTTTAGAATTTTGTAATAAGTATTTGGACAATTATTCCAAAATAATCAAAAAGATTTAATGAAAAATATAAGTAAATTTACAAAATTGAAACTTCAGATTTATTCATTATTTATAATTAATTCAAAACTATTCATAAATTAAGATCAACGTAGTCCCCTTGGCTCCCATATAATTACTTAGATATTTCCTTCGATAGATGCTAGATCGATCAATATACTCGAGAAGACTACATCCAATAATGTTAATAATATTAAAAAATAATCGTTTCACTGTATAAAATGTATTCATAGAAGATTTTTTGTAGATTCAAAATAAGAATACAATGTTCATGAAGAACTGAAGCATAAAACATTATATTTTCTGCAAGCCAGTCTTTTATTAAATCTAATTATGTGTAATATATTATATACATCAGTACATAAACAATAAATACATAAAATTAAGCGTTAAGAAATTTTATTTTTTGCTAGATAAAAATTCTATTGTATAAAAACGATTATCTATACTCTCAAATTTAAATACATGTATTTTTTAATATAATTTTTAGTTTTATATATTGGTATTTCATTTGAATCTTAACCAATCAATTTTGGATGCTTACTTCGTGTTTGACCAATGACAGATTAGAATACAACCATAA
Source organism: Dolichovespula media (assembly GCA_911387685.1). Lineage (NCBI taxonomy): Eukaryota > Metazoa > Arthropoda > Insecta > Hymenoptera > Vespidae > Dolichovespula > Dolichovespula media. Next base: position 1,440,554 of record OU426855.1, read on the forward strand.
TTCTTTTTTTCTTTTATACTGTCGTATTATCATTCTATGTGTAGAGAAATGCCGGGCAAATTAACTGTTGGTATTGGAAAGCGACAGTAACCGTTAAAGCTCGAATCTTTGTAATTGTTTGAATACACTTGAATTTAAGAATTACGAAGATAAATCTATAATGGGTAATTATACAAGTAAGTTTCTTTCTCATGATAGTGTGGAGGAAAATAATACAAACGTAACTGACATTGTGGAACAATCAAATCTTGTAAAAGAATGTAATTCAATTACTCCATCAACTACGCAGAGAAAATTGATGATAGATCCCAGGTCAATTACTGCCGAGATATGTCGAACACCAATAAAGGTAATATTTTATACAATTAGTACAATATTCTTTTATAACTTTATATAATTTGTACAATTAAAGTTATTTTAAAATATGCTATAAACTAATTTTAACTATAATAAAATATGCTGTCAGTAATCGATAATATTGTATTTTCATATATAAATGTTATCATATTATTTTATAATAAATGATAATAAGAATGGGCAAATAAGAAAAATAATGAAACATAAATTAATAGATACATTGTACACCATCTAAGAATACAAGGATGGGAGTTGATGTAATACCAAAACATATGCAGAAAAAACCATATTTAGAAACTAATTTTGATGCAACAATATCACCTCTGACATCAAACAAATATCTGGATCCAAGATCACCAAATATTGATCAACCCAGAACACCAATTTTGGTAAGTTATTTAGATTTTAATCACTTTTATAAATTCTTAACATAATTTTAGCAAATATCTTATAAATATATATATTAAGATATATTAAATTTTGTTATTACTTAGATTGAAAATTTTACATCTTGCAAAACACCAACTATTAAGTTGAAAAATAATGTAAAAGTATTACCATCAATGAACCTTCCATATTGTACAAGTTTAAGATTTGATCCAAGATCTCCATCTACAGATTTTGATAGAACTCCAATTCTTATTCAAAAAACAACTAAATATTTAAAAACAGAATCTAAAGAAAATGTAGAACTACATAGTGAAACAAATGATCAACAAAAATTTTTGTATTGTGAAACAACATCATCTAATACACCTGAAATATTAGCTTTGGTGGATGAAACATGTGAAGCAATAAAATCTTTGCAAAATATTTCTGAAAGCACAGATAAAGAAGATGAATTACATGTAAGTGAAAATACTAATCATATTAGTAATGGAGATGATAATTATGATAATGCTTGTAGTAAGAAAAGCTCGCAAAATGAAAATATCACAAGAATAAATACCATTAAAATATGGAGAGATTCAATGTTATCAGAAAGTTTGGAACAGTCTGAGATTAACGAATATAGAGATCAAGAAAATAATGAAGAGAAATTTTCATGTCCATCTAAAGAAGAAATTGAAGCTATATTTGATGATGATGTAATGAATGGAAGTACACCAATACCTGAACAACCTAAAATTGAAGTTGAAAATAAAAATATACAAGGTAAATTGGAGAACAAAAAGAAAATGAAAACAAATGGAAAAACTTTCACGCCATATAATTCAAATACAGATGGAATGTCAAAGGTATTAAATTGTTTTATACAAATATAAATGATATTTCTTATGGTAATAACATTAATTTAATTTTCTTTTTTTCTTTAGAAACGAACACCTCTCAGAAATAGGTGTAATAATGCTCAATTAGATACAATATTGACTAAATCCCCTCAACATATGTTACAGAATAAAAATTTTGGTAATATAATACAACATGAAAATACATCACCTCATAAGAAATCTTATACAAAGTCAAAATTTAAAGGAATTAAATGGGATGTGAATTCTACAGTTATTATTTAAATAATTATATATAACTATAAATTAAGTTTTAATGTACTTTAATAAATGAAAACCTTTTGTACTATTTGCAATTAATATATTTATGTATCATATTTTTTTTTGGTTAAGACAAGTAATTCTCTCTTCTCACACTTTTGTAAAGCCGATCGTATTTGAAATTTAACTGTTTGTATAGAACTTTGAAGATCTTGACTTGGTTTCACTAATTGTTTAGTACTGAAAAATTAATATTTAATTAATATTACTAATATTTTAAGCACTATAAACTTGTAAATAAATTTTTACTTTGTCAACGTGCAAAAATAAATTACGTTTAACAAATATGATACCTTGAGTCTTTTAAAATAATTCGTTTTTTAATAACATCATTATTGGTTATTTTTTTAATAACAATAGTATTTTTTTCTTCCTTATTTGCATTATTAGATATGTTTTTATCTTTAATATCACATTTTAGAATACTACTAGTATCTATGATTGATGGCCTAATGACTTTAACCTTGATATTATCTCTAATAGACTGTCCTTTGTAATTTTTTCTTTTTTTACATTTATCATAATTTTTTATTTCTGCTAATGAATGTCCTGCATCACTTATGTTTTCAGTATTTATTATTTTAGGCTGAATTGGTAATACGGTTGTTGCAGTTGAAGTTTTAGTATTTTGAATATTTCTTCTTTCTGTCACTACATTAGATTCATAATTTAATTGTTGATCATTATTAAAACAAGGTTCATTGTTAGTAGTTTGATAATTAGTTTGATTAAATTGGTCTGTAGACAAGGGCAGTGAGATTATTGTTTGTTCTTCTTGAGATAATTTCCTAAAATTATAGATAAAAATATTTGTATGAAACTAATGCAAGATAAATAAGTTGATTTTGATTATGCTTTTATACATACCTATTATATGCAAAATCTTGTTTATTACGTTTTAATCGAACAGACACATCTTTACAACGTTGCATAAGTTTTGCTCTTGTTTCATATACAGATTCCAATTCAGGAGCATAAAAAACATGTAGAATACCACCATAAAAATTCTTGCCATCAAGGAAATGCTTTGCTATTCTGCACAATATATTGTAAATGATGTTGAAAGTTCTGTTAATGCTATACATAAATATAGATTAGATAGTTAAAATTAAACATAATTATATTTTATAAGTATAAACCTTGCACTTCGTATATCTTCATAATGTACATGATATGCTTCTGTAAATTCTTCTGAAGGATAATCAGAAACTACATGAACTTTTTTTACAGCTCCATAAGGAAAGACAAGTTTTTTTATTTCTTGTCTTAATTGCAATTGTGGTACATCACAAATCATCAAATGCTGTGATTCATCATTAATTGTATATATCTGTTAAGTGGAGGTGATGCATTAGAGAAAATATATGCAAAATGAAAAAAATAATTATAATGAGCGTGGGTGTGTGTGTGTGTGTATTATATGCATATATATCCAAGATTATTTAAAAAAAAAACTAAACTGCATATTAACTAAAGTAATTGACGAGATACTTTTCCTTATACGTTTGTAGTAGAATTTTCAATAATGTTAATATAACAAAAAATACGTAGAGTTAACGTAACCTGAATAGCCACTACACAATGTTTACATAATATAGTAAAAGGATACATGTTTACGAAGCTACCTTAACTGCAGTCAATTTTTTCCCTTGTCGATAAGGTGGTCGTGTTTGACATAATTTCTGTTGTAAATGATGAGAGAGTTGTGTTATAGAAGGTTCGTTAGACATAATTACGTTACTGTCAGCCATATTATCAATCAGCTCTTATAGTATAAACAATATTATGTTTCATTCATACATGCATATAATAGTCAAACAATCTAAATGGTTTGTGTTATTTATGCAATGAGTTATATATATATATTATTCATTTAAAAAATCCATGTTTATTAATTATTGTTATTCAAATATTAAAATTAATAAAATAAAATAATAAAATTGTAATGTACTTTATTAGCTACATAAGAAAATTCCCTAGATTCCATACAGTAATTATAATCTAGGAATAATTCTTTCATGTATACAATGATCTATACAACTGGATAGGATTGAATGTATGAATGCACAGTCCATGACGATCATGGTGTATACGAATGGTATCCACGAATCGTCAGATATTTGTTAAAATGAAAGTTTGCCCGCGTCGAATACCGCGGTACGCGCAGTAAAATAATTTTTAACGTTTTCCTTATGACATTATCTTAACATTTTATTAAAAAACAAATCGTTACATGACAAATTTTTTTCTGAAGTAATATAAACGAAGACTAACTGAAGAATTCTTTAATGTCAGTGGGCTTGAGAACGAACTGAAAGTAAATACACATTCTCTTGACCAGTCACTTTTATGTTGCTAATTTTAATTTTGTGAAACATATTTGTTTGTTTGTTATTCTGTTAAGTTTTATCAATCATTTTGTACAAAAACAATATTCAGACTCAAAGAGATGAAGTAGTAAATTGGCTTTTAATTAATATAGATAACTAAAGTTGACAGTTAATAATAAACCTATTGCTTGTTTCTATCTACAAAAGTGTTTTGTATACTTCCAAATTTCACAGATCTGTACAACTGCATGACTTCCAACCATTTAAATTATAAGTGTGATACTCGCAACTATTTTTTTGTAGAAAATTGTATTTACCTGATAATCATAAATGTATTCAGTAAGTGTATAATACATTTTACTAGTATTTCTTATTTTACTTGACTAGTTTCACAACTAGAACATGTTTATTATTGCTTATTTCTTAACTATAATGTCTTGTACAAATATAGTTACTGAATATCAAATGAATAAAATGTGATAAATTATGATTATTTAATAGTTTTATTTTTCTAATATTAATTTCTATTTCTAGGAAAAGGTAGTACTATAGAAGCAGAGCTGCTACAGGTACTTTCGATACTTGTGGTGGTCGGTGAATGGTGTTGCAGATAGACTCGGTGTGGGGCTGGGCGTCACCCCCACTACGCCTCCAGCTAGCTGGAGGGACCAGGGGTGCCTCAGGGAGAGCAGGGGCAAGTGTCCCATCCTCGCAAAGGATGGGTGACATGGTTGTAGAACGTGCTACCTCTCCAGCACGTTTAAGTCATACATCGGAAAAACATCCCCGTGCTATGCTTACTGAACTAAATGTTCTTCGTCGTCATAGAGAATTATGTGACGTTGTTCTTAACATTGGTTCTAGGAAGATATTTGCACATAGAGTCATTCTTTCTGCTTGCAGTCCATATTTCAGGTAATTGTGTTTCTTTTTTTATTTCAAATATTAAAAATAAATAATAAAAAATACAGAACATATATTACATTTGTTTGAATAAACTATAGAGCTATGTTTACTGGAGAATTAGCAGAATCTCGTCAGACTGAAGTTACAATACGTGACATAGACGAATTGGCAATGGAATTACTCATTGAATTTTGCTATACTTCGCACATCATTGTCGAAGAAGCAAATGTCCAAACTCTCCTTCCAGCAGCGTGCCTTCTTCAGCTAGCAGAAATTCAAGATATATGCTGTGAATTTTTAAAACGACAATTGGATCCATCAAATTGTTTGGGTATAAGAGCTTTCGCAGATACTCATTCATGTCGAGAACTTCTACGTATTGCTGATAAATTTACTCAACATAATTTTCAAGAGGTAATTTTTAATAAACCAGTAAAATGATAAATACTTGATAATTTATTAAATATTTATATGGTTTGCAAATTGTTTAAATATTTTAGCAGTATAATATATTTTTTGTTTTTATGTAGGTAATGGAAAGCGAAGAATTTTTGTTATTACCTGTTGGACAGTTAGTTGATATTATATCATCGGATGAATTAAATGTACGAACAGAAGAACAAGTTTTTAGTGCTGTAATGAATTGGGTTAAATATAATGTAACAGAAAGAAGGCAGCATTTAGCACAAGTTTTACAGCATGTGCGGCTGCCACTTCTCAGTCCAAAATTTTTAGTAGGGACTGTAGGATCAGATTTATTAGTTCGTTCAGATGATGCATGTAGAGATTTAGTTGATGAAGCAAAAAATTACTTATTATTGCCACAAGAAAGACCATTGATGCAAGGACCCAGAACACGTCCTAGAAAGCCTACAAGAAGAGGAGAAGTATTATTTGCAGTTGGTGGTTGGTGTTCTGGTGATGCTATTGCAAGTGTCGAGAGATTTGATCCTAATACTGGAGATTGGAAAATGGTTGCTCCAATGAGTAAACGAAGATGCGGTGTAGGAGTAGCAGTTTTAAATGAATTATTATATGCTGTTGGTGGACATGATGGACAAAGTTATTTAAATAGTATAGAGAGGTATGATCCCCAAACAAATCAATGGTCGTGCGATGTTGCACCTACAACATCTTGTAGAACAAGTGTAGGTGTTGCTGTCTTGGACGGCTATCTTTATGCAGTAGGTGGTCAAGATGGAGTACAATGTCTTAATCATGTTGAAAGGTAGATGACTTTTTATTTGATTTACAATATTATACGATGGAAATATACTGCTATCATTTATTATTCATAATTCATTAAATGATTTATTTAAATTGAAAAATGGGCGATAGATTATTATTTGAAATACACAAAAGACATTATATATTTATATAATATATATATATATTTCAGGTATGATCCTAAAGAAAACAAATGGTCAAAAGTATCACCAATGACTACAAGAAGATTAGGAGTAGCTGTTGCTGTGCTTGGTGGTTATTTATATGCTATCGGCGGGTCCGATGGACAATTGCCTTTGAATACTGTAGAAAGATATGATCCTAGACACAATAAATGGTCTCAAGTATCCCCAATGTCTACTAGACGTAAACATTTAGGCTGTGCAGTATTTAATAATTTAATTTATGCTGTGGGAGGACGCGATGATTGCATGGAGCTATCCAGTGCAGAAAGATATAATCCTCACACAAATTCATGGAGCCCTATAGTAGCCATGACTTCAAGAAGAAGTGGAGTAAGTCTACTTGTGCATTTACTTTAAATGCATTTCATTTTAATGCATCAAGATCACCTTATTCTTTCAATTTATTTTATTGACCCACATTTTAAAACAGGTTGGTTTAGCAGTAGTGAATGGTCAATTGTACGCAGTAGGTGGATTCGATGGAACAGCATATCTAAAAACAATTGAAGTATACGATCCAGAACAAAATCAGTGGAAACTATGTGGTTGTATGAATTATAGACGACTTGGTGGAGGTGTGGGAGTTATGCGAGCTCCACAAACTGAAAACTATATTTGGTAGCTCAGGCTACCCTCTTCAGCCCAAACGGCTGAAACGCCAGTGACTCCTCTTACGCCGGTAACTCCTGTTACACCTGTAACTCCCCCTGCTCCAATATCGGTTCCTATTGTTATAACTAATTCTAGAAAACGATACCGTCGTTCAATGAGCATTATATAAAAAGAAACTTGCATTTTACAAACAGATTTTGCCTTTCTGCTGATGAAGTCTATTTCTTAATGAAATATTTTGTATAAATATTTTGAATCATAATTTATATCAGGGACCGAAATTGATATCGAAAATGTTAGTATACATGTCTATTTGTATCAAAAAATCATATTCTATGATACTGGATTGTATCGTATTGTTATATTAATGAATCCACTTATAAAAATCAAAGATGCCTCAAATAATATCAACATTAACATACGATGTAACAAGATTTGTAATTATGTAATAGATTCATTGAAAATCGGTTCCTGATAGAGAAAATTATTTTATTGCTTATTCTAATTTAATTACTAATATATACAACATCATTATATAGACTTACTCTGCAGAGATTATCGGGATTTTTTGGAAAAACATTCTAAAATTTTAAACGGATCTATTTTGAAACAAAATGTTCAAAAACATTGAGATATTATTTTGTATTTCTAATCAATTGGTATCAATGTATTTCTTATATGAAGATTTATATTTGATTCTTACCTCTGCAATATAATCCAGTATTGCTTCTTATATTTGACTTTCTTCAGTGTTGCTGTCATGCCAATTTTCAGTCCTTTATAATAGCAATAACTGTATATATATTGGATAAATTTGTTAATGCTAATAATCTGTGCATATTATAACAAATTTGATTATTTGAAGTGATATTTAATAGATTTTTGCTTTTTAGTAATTATTTTAAGAAACTACCAAAGTAAATGTATATTTTTTTCTTTTTTTTTGTATTTATGAGACTGACTGATCAATTTATGTAATTGTCAAGTTGTTAAATTGATTTTTTGTCATAGTTATATCACTCATCATAATTCGATAAAAATGCTTAAACATTGGGTGTTTACTTGAAATTTATTCACAACATGCAACTATTATTCTATATATATATATATCTTTATATTTTATTATTTTTATTTTTTGTATAATATCTAATTATACATACTGTGTATAGATTTACAATTTTTTATTTTTATGTTAAATTTATATTATCAGTTTTAAACATAATTTGTAATATAGATTTTTCAATTTAACAAATCAAAGCCATCAAGTAAAAAAAAAATACATTTTTAATTTAAATATTAAGTTTTATATTATTTACAATCAGTTACTGCCTTTTTCTTAGTTGATTGAATACAATATTATTTTATAATTTTTCATATAAAATTTATTTGTATTTGGATATGTAATAAAACATACAAATTCCAGTCTTAGAGATAAGTATTAAATTACTAATGTGCATTTAATTTGTTCTACAAAAAATACTCAAGTTTCTATTATGGATAAAAAAAAAAGATATATCTGAGCAATGATAAAAACATGCACAGTTTAATTTAATTATAAAAAGCTTCCATGTAATTATAAATAAGAAAATTAATCATTTATTTCTTTTTAGATGGATTACATTTCTGTTATAGTGAATTTATTTATTAATGATTCTCGTTTGTATATATAGATATATATGCAAGGAAATTAAAATCATACATTTTGTAATAAACAATACACATTTGAAGTGTGTTTAACACATTTTATGTTTATAAGGTTACAAAATGCAAATGGATAATCATCAAGCCATGAGTTTCATTAGACGAATATTATCAGACAGTACATTTTCTTAAAAACACATTCTTGTTTTATTTTAGATAGATAATGTATCACACAACACTTTAAAAACGTTGTATGAATTTCAAATGTATATAATAGACACCAAAATATATGCTCATAGAGCAACACAGTTTTCAAAAGTGAATATTTACATCATAGCTGTATTGATGAAATTCTTTTATCAATTTTCATAACATTCAGAAAATACAGAAAAGGCACTATAATAAATTCTTTTATTCTAAATGCATATAAAAGTACTATTAATGTACAAAATGGTAATAGGGATCATTAAGAAACAATTTCATATTGTAACTTATGTGATAATAATCTAATAAGAAACAGCAAATTTGGCTGAATATAAGCAATATTTTACTAATCATGACAAACGTTAATTGTTACTTTATTTATTTGAGTAAAAAATTTATAAAAAGAATTCGACTATTATATAAATAAATAATTAAATAAATAATCATATGAAAATATCAAAATTTTCTCTGGCTCTGTTACATATATGAGATTGTTGTGAAAACCAGGATGCATGTCTAATATAAAAATATTGAAATAATATAATGTAGCATTTCTGATAAACCTATTGATATATATATATATATTATTATATTATTCTCTATTAATTTCTTTTATATAACATTCTCTATGAACACGTGAAAAACTGCCAGTCATAGCATATTTTTTAATTAGTTTGTAAATCAAAAGAATTCATTATATAGAATGTAAGTTGTATTCGCACGTGCATTGTTTGCTATCGTGCCTAATCAAGAACACACCAATACAATTCTGTTAACAGATTTATATATTTCAAATGGTACAAATTACTATAAAATAATAAAATTATAGCTATATATACCACAAAATGCTGTGTTTCTCCAAATTATAAATTGATAAATAGATATATTGTATAATAATCTGCAAAGTTATATCTAGTATAATATACTTTTATTTGAAGAAGAGATGAATATAATTATGAATCAATATAATGTTTCATGTTAACATATACTTATTCATTAATTCTTCTAATTTGTAAAATTATTTTATTACGCTCATTTATTTCTTCAATCATGTCAAAACTATATATTGAAAGTTATATCTTACATAAAATTTTCAAAATAATGTTCACTAAGGAAGACTGGCCTAGGTTTAAGATTTTAAAAATATCAACATACATAAAACACATATTTCCATTAGAACATCAGTAATTACATGCATCAATTTGTTTATAGAAAAATATAGAGTTTACATTTACTAAAGATGGTTTCATGAATAAATATGAGAATGTGAAAATGTTACGGAAATGTCAATTCTTTATTACGATCATTTTAATCGTTAATATCCTATCCTCTCCTATTATTATATAGTTATAAGAATAAACTCGTCTATTTTATTTTATAATTACAATAATATTTCATAAATATAAATAATACAATTAAAATATTGTTATTACTAGGGCATTGTTTTTTATATGTATAATATTAATATTCTTAATATTTAATATATATATATTATAAATAACGTTCTAATACATTGTTTTTAGATCTTTCTCTAATATTTTTTTAAATATATCTTACCTTTCATATACAAACAAAATAAATTTTAATGATTTTTATTTACGCAAGATAGTTGTATATATTATATAATAAAATTATATGTATGTATAACTATTACAATCAATAATATTAGAGAATTATAATAAATATAAAAATTCTAATGATAAAATAATATGTAAATATAAATCACTTTAATGAAAATGCGAGGGAATATTATTAAAAAAAAAAAAATAAAAAAAAATGTGACAGAACGCATTTCTTAGGAATATAAAAGAAACATAGATAGACAACTGCAGAATAAAATGAGTGTATAGTGCAAGCAACGCTATCTATATACAGGCCTTCTTTCAAAATATTTATTTTATTTGTTGGCTATTCTTATTATTTTCAGTTTATTTCAGTGTAGCTTTTTTCCTAAGCAAAATTTAATAGGTGAGAACATTTTTAATAGTTTATGCTTTAAGCAACTTTAGACATAATGTTTTTACTATGAAGTTGTGATAGTTTGATTATAAGAAAGTATTGTTATTTTAACATATTTATAATTATATCTAGATGCTTATGAAAGTGGAATTTTTGTTTAAGCATGAGTAAAATTTGTAATTAATTATATTTCCATCCATTTTTAAAATTATGAAATATTTAGCTGGTAAAATACTTTATTCCTTATTTTTATAATTTTTATTATGAACATAATAAGTCGAACAATAAATATAAGTATAAACTGATCACTTAATTTATTTAAAGACTGATGTAGCAGTTTCTCCAAATGTTCATTGATTATACCTATATATCTTCGTAGAATATCATTTTTAAGAGGACTTATTAATTGAGAAGTACAATATGTAAATAATTCATATTTATTTAATATATTCATTTATGTTTCATGAACTTTTTATGCAAAGATCTAATAACTTTAAATTGAACTTATTTGTGAATATTATAAATTACTGTGAGAAGTATATCATCATTTAATTTCTACCAGTTTCTACTGGTTTAACATATATAGATGGCAGAGTTACGCCATTTGAAGAAGGTTATTGTATTATATGAATTCAAGTTGGATAAACGAAGTGTGCGCAGCCATTACAGGAAATCTTTCTTATTTTTGAACTAACATTTGTTTCAAATGCCGTTTATTTTGTCAATTTTTTTGAAGCTTTCAACCATAGCGATAGCAAACGCTGGGTTGTTCTATCTTTTGCAAGATAACACCAATAAGAAGAAGATGGCGGAAACAGAAGAGTTAGAGGTAAGTAAAGTATTAAACAGTGAAAAGTTGTTCCAACATACTGGAATACGAGTCAATGATCTGCATCGCTGGGCTACTCATGTTGCCCTCTTGTAGTTTCAATTATTACTTTGATTGCATATTTTGTATACTCACACGAAGTATTATAGAATAAAAAAATTAGTTTTTAATCGCGTGCTATATTCGTAATATTGTAATTATTGTGCAAATATGGTTGAATCAAACATTATTGACGGAAGGTAATTGTAAGTAATGGAAGTTAAATATTGAATATATTTTTGTTCATTGACAGCTAACCCAAAATTTCCACTTTCCAGAATGTTGTTTCATTACAATCTATATATAAATTTACCATAGACTTTAATGATCATAAATTTACTGTTTTATAGTACTTTATTCTAATAATATTTGCTTGTTTCAAATTCAATTTTGTGTGTGTGTGTGTGTGTGTGTCTCGTGTGTTATGTGCTGTGTGTGTGTATATATATATATATATATATATATATATATAATATAACATACACACCAGATGTGATAGGGATATGAACTCATAACCCCTCAAATATATTTGGTATTGTAAAAGTTAATATATTATTGTAAAATTATGATATAATATTTTTAATAATAATCTTTTGTTATACACATTTGTTGCTTTTAATTTTAAATACTGCAAAGTTGTATAACAATATAAATAATTAATTTGTTTGAAGTATTTACTTTTTTCCAATAAATAAATATGATTTTAGAACTTATTTAAAACTTAGTAGAAATTATATTATTAAATTATATAATTTCAAGTATGTTGTTTTATATTTAACTTGAAAGTTTTGAGGTAAACGCATGTACATGATTTGATTTTTATTACAGAATATGGTATTAAGTTTCCGAGTATCTGAGCTTCAGATGCTTTTGGGTTTTGCTGGTAGAAATAAATCTGGCAGAAAAAACGAATTACAAGCAAGAGCATTAGAATTATTACGTCTTAGATCACATCCAGTCCAGCTTAAAATACGAGAATTATACAAGACAATACAGTAAGTAAACATAAATAATATATACTAGTATTAATATTGATTTTATTTTGTTTTGATAATCTAATTATTATTATTGATATTGTTTGAATTTGCTATATACTTTTCATATTATTAGAATATAAAAAGCAAACTTTGTTAGAGTAAAAATTAAAAGTACTACTAGCAAATAACCTAAATCTTGCATTGTATTGTATGTTTGAGTTTTATTCTTTTTATATAATTCAGTGATTTATACTTTTATATATTTTAATAATATGAGAGAGAAATATGAAACATCAAATTAATAATAATTTTTTGTTAATTAATTATTCAAGTGTAACAAATAGTATACATGCATTCATACATATTTAATATACACTAATTTATAATTGTTATTATATATATACTAGAAAATATACAATTTTATTAATTTATATAGAGCTGATCAATTAGCGGCACATCAAATGTATGTTCAAACTGATGGAACTGGAGATGCTCAAATTGATCAAAGTATGCATTCTAGAAGTTATTATACAAGGTAAATGCATTAATTGTTTTTCTAGGTAAAATATTTTAAATGTTACTAATGTAATGTACTTACATAAAATACTTACAGACAAACTATCGGACAACAGCAGCAAACACAAAGTTCAGTTGCTTCTGAAAAAGAACTTCCACCCGCACATCAAGCATCTTTACCTAAAAATCCTAGAACTACTCCTATATATCAGTCTCCAGGTTACACAAGCGTAGCACCACAAGTAAAATATTATATATATTATATATTGTTTTATTATAATCTGTATTAACTCATTTAAGTTTAATATTTTAGAGAACCAATACAACATACAATCCATATCCATATGCACCTAAAGTGCTACCAGTATCATTGCAGATGCCATCAGGACAATATCCTGTTCACCCAGATGTCAAATTGAAAAAATTACCTTTTTTTGATTTATTAGCAGAATTATTGAAACCATCTAGTTTAATGCCACAAGGATCAGTAAGAGTACAAGAAAATACATTTATGTTTCATTTAACACCGCAACAATCAAATGACATAGCAAGTTCTCGAGATTGTCGTGCAGGAAGCAAAATGGATTACATGGTACAGGTAAATTACTTTATTTCAGACATCCTATATAAATTATTGATTTCATATAAACAACTTTTTCTTATTTTATTTTGGGATATAATATACAGGTACAGATGAGATTTTGTTTACAAGAAACATCATGCGAACAAGAGGATTATTTTCCACCAAATATTGTTGTAAAAGTTAATGGAAAACTCTGTCAGTTACCTGTAAGTAAAACCCAAAAACGATATTTTTTATTATTAAAACAATATAATTTACCCAAATGATAACTATTTAATTAATATATATAACTAATAATTAGTATTTCTTAATAAGCTAGAATATTATTAAGAAACATATGATAACTAATAGATCTAATAGTTAATTGTATCTAATTAGAATCCTATACCTACAAATAAACCTGGTGTAGAACCAAAAAGACCTCCAAGACCAGTAAATATTAGTCCTTTAATTAAATTGTCACCTACTGTGGGAAATCAGATTCATGTTTCTTGGTCATCTGATTATGGCAGACGATATGCGATTGCTGTGTATCTTGTAAGAAAACTTTCGAGTGCAGAATTATTAACAAGATTAAAGAATAGAGGTGTTAGACATTCTGATTACACCAGAGGTTTAAGTAAGTAAATATATTATGAATGTATTCTCATACTAATATTTTTTCTTTATTGTATATTTTAACTTTTATATTTTTTATAATCTTTAGTAAAAGAAAAACTAAATGAAGATGCGGATAGTGAAATAGCTACTACATCACTCAGAGTATCCTTAGCTTGTCCTTTGGGAAAAATGAGAATGAATACACCATGTCGTGCATCAACATGCTCACATTTGCAGTGTTTTGATGCTTCCTTATTTTTACAAATGAACGAACGAAAACCAACTTGGAATTGTCCAGTGTGTGATAAACCTGCTCTACATGACAATCTTGTTATTGATGGATACTTCCAAGAAGTTTTAAATTCTAAGAAATTGTTACCGGATGTTAATGAAATACAATTGCTTCAAGATGGTTCTTGGGAAAATTTAGTGCTAAGAAAAGAGAAAGACAGGGATAAAGCTGAAACAAAAGTGGCAACTAACTTACAAGATCGTAAGATAGATGTGGATACAGTAGAACTCGGTAAGATATGATGATAAATTACTTGAAAAGTACAATTTATTTTATTTCATATACTATTTTTATATATTTATTTAGATGAAAGCAGTCCTACTATACCAGTATTAAAGGAGAAGAAACGTACTGTTGTCATTGATTTGATATCAGATAGTGATGAAGATGATGAAGATTCCATACCAAGTCAAAGTACAAAAAAAAAAACTAGAAGTTCCACTCCTCCAAAAAAATCTCAAACTAGTTCTATAAGCAGTACAAGTGAATCACCAGATTTAATGATAATTGATCTAGAATGATTGTCTTTACAGAAAAAACAATAGAAATTTAATGAAGAATTTCTTTGCTCTGTGGTGTGATCATTATCAACTTCACATATAATCCGTAAAAAAAATATTCGAAACATTGTTTTTAGTATAATTTTAACTATAAAAATATTCATTAATCAGATACACATATTACTGAAATTATTACTTATTTAAGCATTCCTTTACTTTATTAC
Organism: Dolichovespula media; assembly: GCA_911387685.1. Taxonomy (NCBI): domain Eukaryota; kingdom Metazoa; phylum Arthropoda; class Insecta; order Hymenoptera; family Vespidae; genus Dolichovespula; species Dolichovespula media. The sequence continues at coordinate 1,456,085 of OU426855.1, forward strand.
TTGGTGTACAATTTATTTCATTCTATAATGAAATAAATTTCTATAAACTCATTGACGGATAACTTTATTATCATTTCTATATTCCAAATATTAGCAAAAAATATAATTTTTCATTGTAAATTGAAAAATAAAGTTATCTTTTTATAAGTGAAGATTTTCTTTAATGGGATATAAAATTCTATAAAAATAATGTGTAACATGTAAACTATTTATTTTCATCAAAAGCAAGCGGTGTACGTAATACATATACACAAACTTATTTCTTCATTATTTACGTATATTATCATATATATGCAAATCCGTATTTGTATCTTTTTTTTTAACTATTACTTACTAATAAAGATTTACAATTACATATTTTAATATTGTAAACCTTTCTCTAATAAATGTATAGTTTTATCATAGGTAATTAAATTATTCAATTTAAAATATAAATGAATGTTCATTTTTAGAATAAAGAGTAATAATATGGTTAATACAACTTTGTATTGATTTTTATGATAATATTCAGATTGTCTCAGAATTTCTCTTCAGGTGAACGATTCTCCTTGGGCGGAATCATATAATTACTTAATGATATTGCAGAAAGTCGTTGGTCCACAGGTTCTCTTGTATCATATAAGCTGGGAGCTTGAAATATAATAGCAAGTGTACCTCCAATACATGCTAATGTAAATACCCATAGAAAGAATCTATCTAAAACCATGGCAACAAATTTCCAGTCTTCTATTACCTATAAATACATATTCATTTAAAACACTTATATTATCGACTGCAAAAAATTATATAATTATATGGCTCAGTAACTGTACTTCATTGTCTTTATCTGCATCTTTTATATGTTGTGCAATAAAACGGACTCCTTTAAGTGCTGATATTACATCTGGAGACAAATGTCTGGGCATTGTATTTTCACTGTCAGTAACTGTAACAATGCCACAATATTAATTAATATTAAATAACTCATAATATTTTTATAGTATAAATGGAAAAAGTGATTGAATAATATAAGATTTAAGTGAAGATTTACTCCGTTATAAAATTATGTTAAAGACATACCAGATGCATGAGGTATATGTCGAGCATCATCCTCTCTTATATTTTTGTATGTGGATGTGACATTTTCAAATCCATCTGTGCCTTTCAATTCTAAAGGATAATCACTCACACTGTTGCAAAGTTAAATCAATTATTTGTATTTTACAATTATAAAGTATTAAATACATTTTTTATATAAAAATAATAGAATTTATTGACATAAACATACCTGGAATCAATTTCATTAGTATATCCACTATCTATATATGTATCATCATATTCAGGCGTAGAATATGGAGTTCTACGCATCATCAAAATTCTTGGCATCCAATTTAAAAATACTTGTCTTACCCAGGGTGACATATTATGTGTTGAGGGAGATCTAAAATAATTTATTAATTTATATGTGCAATTATTGCATTTATTTCATTTTAATTTAATTTTGTTACCTGAAATGGACATTTAGAACACAAACAGTGATCCAAATAGATAAAGTTACTAATATCATTGTAAATAATAAATATTTTCCAAGAAGGGGTATAGCCAATGATGTGGGTGGAATTATTTCAGCTAATAGTAAAAAGAAAACGGTCAAAGACAGAAGAATGGAAGAACATAATGATACCTAAAGAAAAGTAAATATAAAGAATTATAATATATAAGTAATATTTAGAGATATAAACTTAGATAACTATTTTATAAACTTACTTTTTCACCAGAATCACTTGGAAGATAGAAAACCAATACCGTAAGAAAAGTGATACCCACGCATGGAATTATAAGATTAACAGTATAAAACAAAGTTTTTCTTCGCATTGTAATATTGAAGGTAATATCTGGATTTTTAAATAGAAAAATAAATTACTATGACTTTCAATTTAATTACCTTACTTAATATTAATTGCTTTGTTAATGAAATAGATTAAATAGTAAAAAGAATTTTTTACCAGAATATGGTTCTTCACAACAAGGATAATATTCTTCATTACGAGCTGCAGGTACTTCAAGAATATCCCATTCAACTGATAAATAAAAATCAGTCAGATCTATACCAATTTTCACCAAATTGCTACCAGATTCTTGTAACATATGCTTTAGATCAACCTGTTTGTAAGGATCACTTTTAAGAAATGAATAACATGTAATTCAAAATTAATTAAAATATTAATGTGTTAACAAGATAGATTTAACATTTGTTAAACTTTATCACCTGAGCTCCATTATAAGTCCATGAACCAAATTTCATAATACAGGATTGTTCATCAAAGGGGAAATATTCTACATTAATTTCACAGGATGACTTGTAAATGGCTGGTGGTTTCCAAGACACTTCACCTGTATATTTTAGTGTAGCTTTTGTCATAAGTGTTACTTCATAATTTCCATCAGCACTGTCAAATAATAACAGTTTATAAAATCATTTTCTTGTGTTCCATATTTTGTCCTCTATTATAAAAATAAATATGTTGTTTGAACAAATATAACTATAAAAATTACAACATAGTTTAAAATTCTGAATTAATTAAATAAAGGATTGTATTTTGCATATTATTTACTTATTATATAACACAATGTCTGGAAGCCATATATTTTCAGAAGGCACATATAACATTTCAACGCCACCATATTCTTCTGGATCCCACTGTAATTTGTAGTCAAACCATTTCTATTGAAAAAATAATAATTAATTGTGAAATGTATATAATAAATTATAACTGAAATATTACTTTGAAGATATACTTCACCTGCTCTACCCAGACATTAGTTGTCATCACTTGATTTTTCAGGTTCTGTAAAATGTTTAAATAAATAGAAAATATCAATATATGTATTTATCTTCACATGCATCATTTTCTTGTTGTCTTGTATAACTTGAACATTAAGTTTGATGTTATACCATCTCGATTAATTGTGATAGTTTTAATCCCATCCATACTGTCAAAGTTTCTGTGTTATTAATGACTGGTCGAATAAGTCTATTATAATTTGATAATAAATCATCATAAAGCCGTTTTGTATCTGGATTTGCTTCGAATGTTTTCAAACCTGCTGCACCTGGTACAAAAATTAATTTCTTAATATTCTTCTGTTTCTACAATTGTATCCAATAAATTATATTGTCAACAAGAATATAATGAATTCCATTTGTGATAAGATTCCTTTTTGAATTTAATAAACTTAGAAACTGACCATTCGCAATGCTGAAAATATTAAACACGATAAACGCAAGTATTCGCATCTTACAGGCTTTTGGCACGTCGGGTGTAAATGGGTGGGGTACTTGTGAATATAGAATATGAAACTTATAATTAACACGGCAGTTTTAGAATTAAACTTAATTTATAAAAAATAAGGCTAATTATAAAACGTGTAATATTGAAAAAAGTAAATGTGATAAGCAGAACACGGATATCCCGTAAACTACTGCAAATACAGTCAAGTGCCTTTAGATCGATATCCGAAGTTAGCGCCATTACCGTTACGCGCAAAGAGAAGTCAGCGATTGGATATAGCAATTCATATTGCAAATTCAAATTATGGCACGACCATGAACGATATACTTCTTCATAGTAAGCAAATTGAAAGTGAAAATTACCAAGTTTTGTCGTGCATAGTATATTGAGATTTCACTTCTATAAACCTCTACACAATCTTTTTAAAGAATAAATACGAAATAAAGAAATAGTGGGACGCATCTTCGTGCGGTTCTTATACAATTGGTTAAAGCAGGTTAAACTACACACTAGCGTTAACATTGACTTTTCATATAATATTTAAATAAACAGAGAAATAATAATATATTTGATAATTTCATCCATATAAATGGAAACTGTACAATATACACAGAAAGAAATAGAAAAGAAACGTTTGGAAGCATTACAAAGAAAACGACAAATTCAATCAAAAGTAACAGCACCATTTGATCCAGGGTAAGTACAACAAAATCAAAATAAACAGTTACCTTTGACAAGTTTTTCTCAATATGCAAGTAGTTTTCAACGTCCTATTACTAATCCTATACTCAGATCAGAACCAAATAGTTCTCGGATTGGGCCTATGCGAAAATACAAAACAAATAATAGATATACACCTATGACACCACAGAAATTTTTTGGTATTAATTCTGTTATAACAGGAAAATGCTACATGATTACTAACGAAAGATTTGCAATGGAAATATCATCTTATTTATCATCTGTAATTGAAATATTTAAAACAGTGAATAGTAGAATATATGGTAAATTATATAAAATATTTGAATATATAATGTATTATCTAATATTTATATCAATTAACAATTGTGAATAATAAAAAGAAATTATATTTTAGATGTAAAAACGAAGATATGGAATTTTCATCTGAAAGATTATGATAATTTAATAAAGAAGCTATTAAAATTAAAATCTAATCTTTCTATAATACAAATACCAAAATCCGTTCTTCAGGTATTAATTTTGTTATAAATACATTATTTGTAAAAAATCAGATTGATATTTTTATATTTCTAGATTTTCCAGAAAAACTTAAATTCACCCAATGAAATACCTTCTATTGATCTGTCATCAATAGATGCAACATTGAGAAATATGTTAATGCCTTTTCAACAAGAAGGTATCTGGTAAATATTATATGATATTTTTTATAATTGAAGTTTATGCATATATGTTACAAAAATTTGATAAATTTAAATTTATATTTTGTATTATGGTATTTTATATATTTCTTATTTTTTAGTTATGGTATTTCAAAAAATGGTTGTTGTATAATTGCTGATGATATGGGACTGGGAAAAACATTGCAAGCTTTGGGAATAGCATATTACTTTAAAGATAGTTGGCCTTTGTTAATTATAACACCATCTTCTGTCAGGTTAAAAATTAAAAAATATTAATTTAAATAAATTTTGCTAAATAAATATCACTTGTATCTATCTATAATTGTTATAGGTATCAATGGTCTGAAGCTATTTATACATGTTTACCATCTATACCTGCACATTATGTTCATCAATTTACCAATGCTAAAGACTTTATCAATGATCCAAAAATTGTTATAGTATCTTATGATATATTGGTCAGAGCAGTAGATATATTTAAAAGGCATGGTTTTGGATTTGTTATTTTGGTGTGTACTAGATTAAATATTTTCAGTACATATTAAAAATTCTAGTATGATATATCAATTAAAATACACAAATGTTTCTGCAGGATGAATCCCACATTTTAAAAAACAATAAGACTGCTAGATTTAATGCTATAAAAAGCACTGTATCTAGTGCACGACATATAATTTTACTTAGTGGAACACCAGCCTTGTCTCGTCCTATAGAATTATATACTCAGGTTAATCTTGTGCTTCCCAATTTTATGGGGTAAGTATTAAACTTAAATACAACATAATAATGTAATATAATTTATGTACAATTTTAACACAATGCTTTACTTAGATTTCAAGAGTATGGAATTCGATATTGTGCAGGAGAAAAAAAAATGTTTGGCTGGGATTTTACTGGATCATCAAATATGCAGGAATTACAATTACTACTAAAATCAACATGTATGATTAGACGATTAAAAGCTGATGTGTTGAATCAATTACCATCAAAAATAAGGTGATATATATATGTTTGTATGTATGTTGTATGTATGTATGTATGTATGTATGTATCCCCTCCCTCTCTGTGCATGCGTATGTGTGTGTGTAACATATATCTATCTATTTATACTTATGGAAAAATTAAAAAATCAGTGATTTTTAGGCAGGTCGTCATATTGAATCCAGATCTTGTAAAAATAGGTATGAAAGAAATGGAAGATATGTCCAAAGAGTTACAGCAGAAAGTTTCAACTGGTCTAGAACATCATAACGCACTCCTTCAGTATTTTAATAAATCAAGTTTTGTAAGATTAGAAGCTGTATGGTAAAAACATTATTTATTTGTTTTATTACATTTGATGTACTGCATGTGTAATACCACTTTATTTTTTAATATTATTATTATTATTATAATGTTTCAGTAAATATGTTACTCAACTGTTCAAAACTAAACAGAAGTGTCTTATTTATGCTCATCATCAACATGTTTTAGATGCAATATGTAATATTGCAGAATCTATGGAAATAGGGTAATAGTTAGTGATTTTAAATTATAGTGATGTTTCTTTACTTATATTCATAAAGCAAGAATAATTTTATAGATATATAAGGATCGATGGAAGGACAAATTCAAATAGAAGAAAAGATTTAGTCAATCATTTTCAAGATAATACAAATTGTTTAGCAGCTGTCTTATCTATAACTGCTGCAAATGCTGGTATTACACTAACAGCTGCACAACTAGTAGTTTTTGCAGAATTATTTTGGAATCCTGGAGTATGTGATCATTTACTATGTTTAATTATATATATAAAGTTCTATTTAAAGTCATTTTTAATGTTAATAATTTATTATTTCTTCAAAAATGATTTTTTAAACTTAGATTTTATGCCAAGCAGAAGATAGAGTACATAGAATTGGACAAGATGGTAATGTTGTTATCCAATATTTAGTGGCGAAACAAACGGCTGATGATCATTTATGGTCATTAATAAAAAGAAAGATAAATATTTTATGCGAAATTGGTCTCAATCAAAATATTCTCATGGACGAAGTGGAAGTAACAAATCAAGTATTAAAACAAAATGATCAGTTAAAAATAGATTTCTTTTTGGAAAATACTCCAAAGAAGAACTTGAAATCGGATGATAAGATGGATATAAGTGACGAAATAAATAACGATAAATCATTAGAAAATAATGAACAAAAAGAAGAAATTAAAGAATTACTAAATTTAGATGAAGAAGATCTACAAAACTGTGATTGGAATTTCTAATAAATAGAATGTAAGACTACCACTGATTAAGATAGTTATTTGAATAAAACAAAAGAAATTATAATGGATAAAACCAATTTTACTCTCATAATAGATTTACATTAGTAATTATATTTTTTAAATAATAATATGGTATTATATCTAAATTTAATAAAATATAATGCAAATAATAATTCAATCTTAATTTCTTCTAAAGAATTATATATACGATTTATATATATATATATATATATATATATATATATATATATATATATATATATATATATGAATTATAATGAAATAAAGAAACAATATCCATTGAGCATATTTTTAAGTTTCTAATAGCAACGATGCGTTTATTGGCTTAATTGTATCGAATTTTATTTATGAAATGTTTACCTGAATGAGATTATATCTTTGGCTCGTATAATTAGTATAACATTTTTTAATGGTTGCTCCAAATAGCATACAAAAGAATAGCTTTGTATTTTATATAATACTATATATATTAGAAAGACTTTTATATCCACAAAAGTGGCAGGAACAATAAAATATTTTAAAACACTCGTTTAAAAATAATTAAAACGTAAAAACTTGTACTTACGGTACGTCGGAAATCTAGGCCAAGGTTAGTAAATTTTTCTAGCGAACGTAAGCGGTCATACTTTTATAAATATTAGAACAGCTATAATAATAAAAAAAAAAAAGAAAGGAAAAGTATACATTTTGACATTTTTCTGATGTTGCTCTTTTTCATTCATTTAATTCTCTCACGCTCTCACGCTCTCTCTCTCTCTCCCTCTCTCCCTCTCCTCTCTTTTTCCGAATTATCGTTATTATGTCGAATGTCACTTTACAATCTTAATCTGCTCTTTTCTCGTATGTTTACAAAAACAGAAACAAAAGAAAAAGAACAGATAAGAAGATGCAGCTATATCTATTTAATTACCATTGGATATAATATTGAACTAATTCATTTTATTAATTTAGATCGAACATTACACGTTTGCAAGTCGATTTTTCTACGACCAGTGAAGAGTCTGCAGTAATAAGATCACATGCATCTTCTTTACTATGGTTATATTTAAATTATCTATGAATAAAGAATCTCAAATTGAAATTATTATTTTAATAGCGACCGAGAATACGTCGACATATACTACGACGCAGGAGACCCGCATTAAGGAATATTATATACCTTCAAAACACAACGCATCTTCTTATACCGAGAGCACCGTTCATTCGTTTAGTTAGACAAATTTTTATAGAATTATATTCCACAATTTACAGGTATCCATCTTTATTCATACTTCAAATATTTTCAAATCTACAAAACTGATCCATGTTACGAAAAAGATAACGATGTTTTCCTATCATAATCTGATAGAATACAATTGGTCGCACTGGAAGCATTACAAGAGGCGTTAGAAATGTATATGATACAATTTTTTGAAGATTCATTATTATTAACTAACCATGCGAAGCGTGTAACACTTCAAAAGGACGACATGTTATTGAACCGACGATTAAGAGGTCGATCCGACATTATCAACAAATGAAATAAAGTACAACTTGTTATCGACTGTAAATTTATGTCCTCTTCACACTTTTGTTTACTTAAAGTTATATGCGACAAAATATCGTCTACTTGCGTTATAAACTCTGTAAAAGAAATATTTTTTTTTTTCTTTTCTAAAATTACATATATATATATATATATATACACATAAATACATATACATATATATATATATATATATATATATATATATATATATATATGTATGTATGTGTGTGTGTGTGTGTGTGTGTGTGTGTATATATATATATATATATATATATATATATATATATATATATATATATATCAAAGGCAAAACTATGTAGTAGAATCGTACAATATTTCACAGTCACCAGAAAATTATTATCTTGGATTAACAACGTAAAAATCTAATGTAAGTAATCTAACTGTAAGTCTTTAGGAAGGATCTATGTTGTATGTCAACAAAAATACTAAAGAAATAATTGAAATACGCGCACGATTTTAGTTCTACTATTCGCCAGAGATCAGTTTCAACCAGAACACTTTTATAACGTACAAGAATTACGTCCGTCATTCGCTTATCGTCGCGTGTGCTGTGTCGCTAAGGGGAAGCTTCTTTTATGCTCGAGAAGTTTTTCACTCAATTGTTCAGAGATCATTGATTTTACTTGCAAGGGTAAAGTCAGACGAAATAATACTGGATGAGAAGATCGCAAAGTTAAAGCACCGAACGAACACAAGGATGAACGGTCATTTGGAAGTTACAAATTTACGAGGTGGGTTTACATTATAAATATATATATGATGAAAATCTAAAAGAAGATAAGCTTTTTTCTATACATATAGAAATAAAATGATAATTATAGCTATATGCGTAATATTATACTATCATACAGTACAAAAGTACATCACGATAATTCTCTCATGGTTGATAATTTTGAAGCACTTGTAGAGTGATCAGTAAGATTTTCGACATAGATTTTTTAGATCATTTAAATATTAAATAATTAAGAAATATAACATTTTATACAAAGAATTGAGTAATTATTTCATTTAAAAAATCGGTGTTTTATAGTTAACAAAAGTGAAAAGAAAAAGACGATAGATGAAGCAACCGTTGCTGAAATACGAACACGAATGCAAGTACGTAATTATTGGTTTTTATCATTTTTTTAAATAATCTTAATATAATATACTAGATATTTATCAAGGTTTTTTACATTATTTTTTGTAGGAAATTTCGGAGAGCATTATTCAACAAGTAAATGATCGTATTAACGATATGATATCGGAAGTATTAAACAAATCTGATCGTGATAGATCATTACAGATGTCGGATAATTTGAGTGATAAATACTGCGATAAAAGGTTCGTATCGTTTTAAAATTACGAGGTGTATTATAATTTCGTATTTTGTATATAAAACTATTTGTCATTATCAAATTCATTAAAATTCCAATATTTATCCAGAAACATATCGAAAAAAGTAACTGATTAAAAATATCATATATAGTAGTATCAAATAAACCTGAGTGCGTTTGCACTTAAATAAAATATTTACAGTCGAGTTTAAACTACTGATTCTATTCCGCTTATATTTTATAAATCGCAAAAAATATATAAGATTTCGATTTATGCTTTTTATATGAGTATTAAAAATTCCATAATCAAGAACAATATACGAATGAGTTCAGACTCAGCATAATAAAACCAACAAATCTAATAACATGATTGAGGGAGAACCTTCTCTCTCGTTGCATATCATAAAGGCATTTACGTGTCCACTGATCTGATTTGTGCCATATATATGTACCATTCATACATTCGATCGTGCGTACTACTACGTCATATGAAATTTACTTACCTGTATACTATCACAATAATATCATGTAGATACTAATCTACAATTAAGTTTATATAATTATTAATGATCTTTTCGATACCTAATCATTTATCATTCATTTTATTAAATTTCAATTGTTCAATCTTGTAAATCCACTTTATAAATAATAAGTATATAAATATAATTATTTATTTATATTTAATATATATAAATAGGAATACGAAAAATAAATTTTTTATTATTCGATAGTTTGGGAAGTTCGTTGATATCAGTTTTTATTTATGAAATCTGTAAATGAAAGTAAAGAAATATTTAATATCAAAGTTAATAAATGTCCATGTACATTCCTACAATTGTTTCATCAAGGAAGATCTACATTATTGTTACTATCATTGTCTTACTCCTTATTAAAGAAATAGAGCTATTGCAGAGATTACGAGCCTCCCAATCAGCACGAAATTGATAATGATAACACATGACCGTTGGCGTTCAAATTTAAATACGAAATGTTTATTCTCCTTTGCATTTTATACCACAATTGAAACAAATACGATGATATCGCATAAAGATTATTTAAATCATTTTGATAGAAAATATTTTTTATCGAAATTTATTGAGGTCTAGCACTTGAAATAAGGTCAAATAATATACTTTTATTCGATTTCCTTGAAATAATGAATTTACTGTATATCAATTTAATAAATTATAAACTATCATGTTTATTTATCCGTGCAATTTCCTCCAAATTTTATCATTTTTTTTATGTAACGAAAATATATTTATTATGAAATATTATTCCTTATCTTCTTTATCTTGTTTACAGAAGATTATCAAAGGAAAGTATCTTACCGGAAAAACAATTTTTTGAAAGAAATTCATTACTAACTGATCTTTTTAATACTAACAAACATGTGCGAACGGTATATAATATATTTACAACGATTCTAATAATACTTCTTATGAATACTATTACATACGATATTATGGATGGTGGATCGTAAGTATCATTTATATCTCGATTTCATTGAAGTTTGATAAAAAATATAGTGCAAATTTATATCAGTGAAATATAGTCAACCTAACGGATTTGTCGACGGTTGTATACATTTTTTATTTTATTTTCAGAATAAATGTTGGAATGAATATCATAATATGGAGCTTCGGAAAATTTTCAAGCGTTCTTTATATTTGGTCTTTAATGACATTAACGACACTTGGAATTTACATTCCGTTCTATATTTGGGCGCACAAACGTCTCCATTTTCTGCCATTATGTAACAATAAAATGGTTTTTTGTTATTCAAAAAATATCCAAAAACATTCCTTTAAAATTATACTTATAATTTATGATATTATTTAACGTAGCATCTGCCTTAAAAGTATGGGACTACGGATGGATAGCTGGGCTTATATCATATCTGATCATTTTCATCGTTCTTCCAGCTAAAGCAATAGTAGATGAGGGGCTACCAGTCGCTTCTAGCACTGTAATACTTGCAGAACAGGTAAATTTATTTCATGTATATATATATCTATATATGAACGTTCTACTACTAAACAACTTCGTAAATATAATTACTTAAATACAAAGTTATTTAGGTTGAATACATAATATCTTGTAAAGAGCATAACTTTAAAGAGTGATCTACGATCGATCGATTTAAATATACAGATCTAAATCGTTTCGATTTAAAATGAAATTCTAAAAATCACTTTTATTTGGAATTTTAAATAGGTTCGTATGTTAATGAAATCTTACGCTTTCATAAGGAGTACGGCGCCAAAATTTCTTAAGTACAAAATCCACGCGGAAATGGAAAAGCCAGTAATACCAGATTTTTCGAAGTATCTGTATTTCTTCTTCGCTCCAACGTTAATTTATAGAGATAATTATCCGAGGTAAACCCATAGATGATTCCGAGCGTTTTAATGTTCAATTACGCTTGTGAATTTTTCTAGGACAAAAAGTATTCGATGGAAATTCGTTCTCTGGAATTACTTAGAAGTTTTGTTGATAATATTTTACATGGCTTTCATATGTAAACGCTTTTTTTATCCGATATATGGAAAACACGGAGTGAAACCTATGAGAAGGGAAGAATTGTTTGTCAATATAATCAACACATCCATGCCTGGGATTCTTTTCTTCCTTTGTGGATTTTATTGTCTTTTACACGCTTGGTTAAACGCTTGCGCTGAAGTATTGCGTTTTGCCGATCGATTGTTTTACAAAGTAAAGAACAAAATGACCAGCCTCTTTTCTTTTAATAAAATTAATTTATAATCTTAACAATTATCATACAATTTATATGTATTTTATTTTCAGGATTGGTGGAATTCATCATCTTATAGTGTTTATTATAGGACATGGAACGTCGTTGTGCACGATTGGCTTTACGCCTACGTATACAAAGATGTGGTTGAAATCTTAACGAACCAAAATAGATTCATCGCAACTTGCTCCGTATTTTGCATATCTGCATTTGTTCATGAATATATAATGTGTTTTGCCTTCCGATTTTTTTGTCCCGGAATGATACTTTTGTTCGGTTTCATAGGCTGCCCGTTAACTTTTATCACAAGAAAAGCTGGCAATATTTTTCTATGGTTTACTCTCATTTTGGGCAATGGTGTAATGTGCAGCATGTATGCTATGGAATTCTTCGGAAGACAAAATTGTGTTGAATATCCTGATAAATTCTTGAATTTTATTTTACCGAGAATTTGGTATTGCAACCCTATATCCGAATGATCATTAAATAAGATATACATTAGTAATGTTGAAAGAATCACTTCTTCAATGCACTGTCTCTTGTAATATATTGGCTAGAACATAAATATATTTTGTGAAAATATTCATTTCTTCTGTTCTTATTTGCATTCGAACCATCATGTATATTGCCGCAGTTTTGAAAAAACTTCGTTCATATTTTATAATTATTCTTATGAAAAGCACAAACTTGTGAGGAACCAACGGTGGAAAATTTTTTTTTTTTAATAAATGAAATAGTAGGTTTTTACTTTAAATATAAAGTGTTAAATATTTATTCTTTAATTCTTCCATCTAAATCCCAGTTCCCTGTAAACGTTTTTAGTTCCCTATCTATATGTTTTGAAAAAATGTTCATAAAATCGCAAATAGATATTTTATTGACTGATCGCTAATCATAATAATATATTTTGTTTCATCTCGTAAGTCAGCTTACAATCTCTTAAGTAAATTGAAAGGGATGTTGACAAAAATACTATCATATTTCATATGTGTATTCACTATGTCGAAGTTCACAAGTACATCGACATTGACAAGTACGTCGACATTCACTTGACGTTTAATTTTAATATATTCTACTTAGTGATCAGATAATGTAAGGAGTGCTCCCATTGAGCTCATGACTAAATTATTCTGTCGTTATCGTAACTAACTATTTGTTAGCCAGTTTTCATATTTTATTTTCTAAGAATATCGATGAATAATACATAGTAAATCGCAATGCCTGTTATTCCTCGTTGTAATATTCATTTAAAACACATACACATACGCACACATGCAAATATTCGCTACCTCTCGTGTCTCACATGATTTTATTTTCAGTTAATAATAAAAAAAAAAACATACCAACTCAAATTATAAACGCATAATAATCATATTGACTTTTATTATATATGAACTTTATGAATGCACCAAGGATATTTATATTTTTTATATTATATGTACGTGTATGTGTATGTCCGTGTATATATATTTATTAGATATAGATGCTATTACTTAACAGAATTATACTATGTTCGTCCAAGAAAAGATAGACATAACACAAAATTTTTAAAGTAGATTTACGTTGATCAGCAAAAATACCAAATTGAAATACACGCGTGGAATATACGAATTCCATTTGGAATACACGCACGATTTTAGTTTGGTATTCTCTAAAGATCATTTTCGATCAGTATATTTTGATAATACCATACGAGAGGTAAAGTTGCGTTCGTTCGTTCGCATATTATTGCGTGTGTTGCATTGTCAAGGAGACGCTTTTTCTAGATCGTCCACACCATATTTCACTCAGGAGAGTTAAATCCTCACACAAAATAATACTAAATAAGAAGATCGCAAAGTTAAAGTACTGAACAAATACAACAATAATTGAAAGTCTTTAATTCATACGGTGGGTTTACATTATGAATATACATAATTTTATCAATGTCGGTAATTTTGGATCACTTATAATCAGAATGATCAGTAAGGTCTGTATTTTCTACATAAATTCTTTAAGTCATTTAAATATTAAAATATCATTATTCATATTTTACACGAAGAATAGAATGAATAATTCATCTTAAACATCGGTGTTTTATAATTAGCAAAGATAACAAGAAAAAACGATAGATGAAGCAACCGTTGCTGAAATACAAACATGAAAGGAAATACGAAATTATTGGTTTTTATTACTTTAAAATTTGTAAATGATAAAATAAGATAATTCATTCAGCGCAGAGAAAGTATGTAGATATTTATTAAAGTTGTTTATATTGTGTTTCTTGTAGGAAATCTTAGATAGCATTCTTAGGCAATTTAATAATTGTATTTATCATATGATATCGGAGATATTGAGCAAATTCGATAAATCACTACAGATGTTGGACACTTCGGATGATATTTACTGTGATAAAAGGTTCATTTCGTATCGTAATTACAAAATATTTTATAATTTTGACTTTTGTATTTGAAAGAATTAAGTATAATATCAAATTCGTTCATTTCAATTTTTATCCAGGAACATTATTATAACTCAGGTATACATGTTTGAAAATTGCACGCGGTGTTTAACTAGCGGTTTCATTCTAAAATCGCCAGCTGAGAATGCGTATGCACACATTCCAGTCTAATTTTTATAAATTTTTTTTGTTTTCCCTCTTACTCTCTCTCACACAGTCTTCACGTCGATCGTACACTGACTTTTTTTCACTTATTTAAAACCTCGTAGTCTGTTCTGTAGTTAATATTTCGACAAGTAGCCAATATTTTCCGTTAAAATGTAAAGAGCAATTAAATAAAATTTCATCTGGATTGAACAAAATTAATAGCGATTGTTGAAAATGAAAAAGGCACAAAATAATGCTCTTATATTAATAATTATTGAGAAAAGCTCTCATTTCCTGTTTGCATATATATAAAGGGATTATATATGTCACTGATTTTATTCGTGCTATATGTATACAGCATTCATACATACGTATTATAATGTTACTAGGTGTACGTGATATCATAACGTACTACTACGTCATGTGAAATTTTCTTCCCTGTATACTATCATTATGATGTACATGCAAGTAGAAAATTATGTTTATATAATTATTTATTAATGATCTTTGCCGTACGTGCTCATTTATCGATTATTTTATTAATAAACTTCAATCGTTCGATTTAGTGTATCCATTTTATTTACACTAAATCTATGAGTAAAATTCTTTCTTTATACGTAATATATGCTAATATAAATAGAAAGACTGAATCTTTTTACTATTCGGAAGTTTCAAAAAATCATTGAATTCAGTTTTTCTTTTCACGAAATTTAAAAATGAAAGTAAAGGAATTTTTCATATCAAAATTAATGGATGTCTATGTACGTTTCTACAATTATTTTATTAACAAGTTTTGTCACTATCGTTGCCAGTTTCTTTTACTGCTTGTTAAAGAAGGCTACCAGTCGCTTCTAGCACTGTAATACTTGCAGAACAGGTAAATTTATTTCATGTATATATATATCTATATATGAACGTTCTACTACTAAACAACTTCGTAAATATAATTACTTAAATACAAAGTTATTTAGGTTGAATACATAATATCTTGTAAAGAGCATAACTTTAAAGAGTGATCTACGATCGATCGATTTAAATATACAGATCTAAATCGTTTCGATTTAAAATGAAATTCTAAAAATCACTTTTATTTGGAATTTTAAATAGGTTCGTATGTTAATGAAATCTTACGCTTTCATAAGGAGTACGGCGCCAAAATTTCTTAAGTACAAAATCCACGCGGAAATGGAAAAGCCAGTAATACCAGATTTTTCGAAGTATCTGTATTTCTTCTTCGCTCCAACGTTAATTTATAGAGATAATTATCCGAGGTAAACCCATAGATGATTCCGAGCGTTTTAATGTTCAATTACGCTTGTGAATTTTTCTAGGACAAAAAGTATTCGATGGAAATTCGTTCTCTGGAATTACTTAGAAGTTTTGTTGATAATATTTTACATGGCTTTCATATGTAAACGCTTTTTTTATCCGATATATGGAAAACACGGAGTGAAACCTATGAGAAGGGAAGAATTGTTTGTCAATATAATCAACACATCCATGCCTGGGATTCTTTTCTTCCTTTGTGGATTTTATTGTCTTTTACACGCTTGGTTAAACGCTTGCGCTGAAGTATTGCGTTTTGCCGATCGATTGTTTTACAAAGTAAAGAACAAAATGACCAGCCTCTTTTCTTTTAATAAAATTAATTTATAATCTTAACAATTATCATACAATTTATATGTATTTTATTTTCAGGATTGGTGGAATTCATCATCTTATAGTGTTTATTATAGGACATGGAACGTCGTTGTGCACGATTGGCTTTACGCCTACGTATACAAAGATGTGGTTGAAATCTTAACGAACCAAAATAGATTCATCGCAACTTGCTCCGTATTTTGCATATCTGCATTTGTTCATGAATATATAATGTGTTTTGCCTTCCGATTTTTTTGTCCCGGAATGATACTTTTGTTCGGTTTCATAGGCTGCCCCTTAACTTTTATCACAAGAAAAGCTGGCAATATTTTTCTATGGTTTACTCTCATTTTGGGCAATGGTGTAATGTGCAGCATGTATGCTATGGAATTCTTCGGAAGACAAAATTGTGTTGAATATCCTGATAAATTCTTGGATTTTATTTTACCGAGAATTTGGTATTGCAACCCTATATCCGAATGATCATTAAATAAGATATACATTAGTAATGTTGAAAGAATCACTTCTTCTATTTTTAATTATATTCGATCATATATATTGCCACAGTTTTGAAAAAAGTAAGTTAAGTACTGTTATAATGATATATATATTTTACTAATGTAAGTATAAATATAATAATAAAAATAGCTATTTTATACAGAAATAGAAGTCCCATATATATTTATATATTTTTAAAAGATTATAGTGATTTTCGTTCGGCTTTAATCTACGATACTATACAAAAAAGATTTCGTGACGAACGACTATAGTCTCCTGTGGTAGCAAGTGGTAGCATAAAGTTCTTTGGTCTATTGTAGAAAAATCTGGAACAGGTTAACGATATGATACGACTCATGTAGCTACTTGGCCATGAAATTCTTTGATACTAGAAAAATACTGAAATATAATTGGCCACCCTGTGCGGTACGCCGATTGGTCGGTCCTTAATAATAAGTAGTGTTAACTATGTAGCAGTAACAAACCAGGCAGGTAGAAATAAAAACACGTGGATTATAGCTATCATTATCTGAACTTAGGTTATTAAAACTTTGTTTATTTGAATTAATTAAAAAATTTATGTTGTACAATACTATATTTGTTTTGATGTCTTTATGCTTCTCATTTGTCAGTCTGAAAACTATAAATATTTAAAATGGTGAAAGCAAAGAAGATGAACTTGTCTGAAAAAGCACAATTAAAGCATAACCAACAAAAAAAGAAAAATTTAAATCCCTTCGAAATACATATAAATAAAGATAAACAAAATGTGTTAGGACGAAGGAATAAAACAGACAGAGGTTTGCCTGGTATATCACGTGCTAAAGCTATTAGTAAACGTAAGGGTACTCTGTTTCAAGAGTATAAATTAAAAAATAAAGACAATGTGTTTTTAGACAAACGCATAGGTGAAAAAAATTTTCGTATGACACCAGAAGAAAAAGCTATGGCAAGATTTACAGCAGAACGTATAAAAGCTCATAAGAAGAAAAACATTTTTAGTTTGAATGACGAAGAAGTGCTGACGCATAGAGGCCAAACTCTTGAAGAAGTAGAAAAATTTGATGATCCAAAAAGTGATGATGAATTTAGTGATGATGAAAATAGAGATGGGAAACTAAATAAAAAATTTGTTGAATCTCACTTTGGAGGTGGCATTCTATCCAAATCAGACTCAACTATATCTAGAAAAGACCTAATTGAACAACTTATCATTGAATCCAAAAAACGAAAAGCTGAGAAGCAAAAAATACGTGAGGAAACTATAGATTTAACAGAAAAATTAGATACTGAATGGAAAGATCTTCTTCCAATAGTGTCAGCAAGTAAAATATCAAATCAAGATCCTGTTGATAAAGTAAAAGTTGATGATTATGATATAGCTGTACGTGAATTAAAATTTGAAGCTAGAGGCAATCCTACAGACAGATTAAAATCTGAAGAAGAAATTATTAAAGAAGAGAAGGAAAAACTAGAAGCACTTGAAGCTGATCGTTTAACAAGAATGAAAGGATTTATATCAGATTCAAATGCAGAGCTAAAACATAAATCAGCAGATGATCTTGATGATGGATTTTTTGTAGAAAAAATATCTGATGAAGTTCAAAATGATAGAGTAAGTAATGACAACGATATATTTAATGATGATACTAGTCAAAGCTCAAACGATATTAGCAATAGTAATGATTCTAAATTTAATGAAAATGTAAATCAAACAGAAATTCGAGTAGAAAGAATGAAAAAATCTCTTGGAAATGATAAAATTAATAAGACAAATAAAATTAGTCGAGAATCAAAATTAATAAATGATGAACATGAAGAAAGTAAAGAAAAATATGAAACTGATTTGTGTGAAAATTCGGATGTGCAGTCAGATTCTACTAATGTTGAAGATGAAAGCTCTTCAGAAGATAACTTATCAGATTTAAAACAATCTGACTCCTCTAATGAAGATGAGGAGATATCTGACAAAAAAAGTGTCATGTTTGGAAATAATAAATTTATTGAAAAATCAATTAATTCCAAAAATGATGAGTTGAAATCAATAATAAAAGCAAATAATGAAGCAGTTATTGACAAAATTGTCAATGAAGATAGAAAACAAAACATTAGAAATGATCTTTTAAAAAGGAAAGAAAGCATGGAAAAAGCTAGAAAGGAATTACCTTATACTTATAAAGTACCAGAAAGTTTTGAAGAATTACAAAAATTACTACAAAATCAAAATCCTGATTATCAAGCAGTTATTGTAGATCGCATAATAAAATGCAATCATTGGACTCTAGATAAACAAAACAAAGAGAAATTGTCCAAATTATTTATATTTCTAATGAAATATATTCTTAGCAATAGTATAGAAAACGATAATGTAGAAAATATTGTTAACTTTTTTCAAGTTTTTGATAGGTAAGATATATAGTAAATATTTTATTCTATTAAAAAATTTAATTAAATTTTTATTATATTATATATTTCAGGTTGTGTCCTTATCTATATGATCTTGCACATATAAACCCAGAAAATACTAAAAATTGTATGGTTGAAATAATAAAAGAAAAACATGAAGAATTTGAGAAGAATAAGAAACAGTATCCTAACATAGATACAGTATGTTTCAAGAATATTAAATAATGGAAAAAATTAATTATTTTATAATTTAAAAATTACCTTTTTTCAGCTTATTATTTTTAAATTGGTATCACTATTATTCCCAACATCTGACTTTAGACATGTGATTGTTACTCCTTGCCTTATATTTATGTCACAAATATTATTAACATGTCGTATTAAAAACAGAAGAGATATATCAAAAGGTCTCTTTACATGTACTCTTATGTTAGAGGTATGTAATAATAACTATATTTATACGTTTTATATAACTACATATATATATGTACTATATTATTACTGTAACCAAAAATTAATTTTTGTAGTATACAGTATTAAGTAAACGATTTGCTCCATCTGCAATCAGTTTTCTATGTGGAATAATATACATGGCTACGCCAAAACTTTTGATTAAAGGAATTAAGGTGATTCCTCCTTTTAAAAAAATTGGTGAATCAAGTAATTTATTAATAATTGATCAGGAAAAAACAGATTTACAAATTGATTTAAATACAATAATTATGAAAGCATGTGATTTAGTAAATGAAGATATAGACAATGATTACAGAATAAGAGTTTTATTTACTGCAATAAATTTAATTACTGAATTTAAAAATCATCTCCAAGAATTAGAATCTGCATATTCTATATTCGAACCAATTATGAAGTTACTAAAAGAAAACCCATGCAACGGATATCCTTCAAGTTTAAAGAAGCATATAAAACAATTACATGAAGAATTAGTTGGTTTAAAAAATAAGAAGCTTGAATATATTATTCGTGAAAAGAAAAGACCAAAACCATTAAGGCAATATGAACCTCAAATTGAAAGAGTGTATGTGTTCTATTTTTTTTTTATTTATTTCCTAAGTAAATGAATAAAAACTACATTTTGATATTATAAATGTTGTATATACTACGTGTATTGTTTATTTTTTGTATTATTTATAGGTATGATGGCAAAAAGCATAAGCCTATGTCTAAAGAAAAAGCAGAAAGAGAAAAATTACTTCATAAATATAAAAAAGAAATGAAGGGCGCTATTCGTGAAATAAGGAAGGATAGAGCATTCTTATCCAAATTACAAATTAAACAGCAAATTAAGAATGATACGGAACGCAAACGTAAAGTGAAAGAAATATTTGGTGATGCAGCGAAACAACAAAATGAACTAAGAAAACTAAAAAAGAAATAGATTTAGAAAATTATATAAAAAATCATGGATACACATAAATAATGTGTTTTTCATTATGTAAATATACTTTGTATATTAAATATACTTTTGATATTATTTACATACTGATATATTGTACAATTTAAGGTATTTTAAAAGGCTTAGAAAACACAATTGTACAAAAACAAAATAATGAAAAATAACTTTTGAAAAAGATAATAATAGATTAGAAACTATTACAAGATAATATAATATAAAACTATTTCTTAATTTTCTTTTTTTTTTTTTTCTTAACAAGTGTACCATATTCATCTATGATAACATACATACATATATTTAATTTCCTATACTTTTCTACAATTATTTATTTTATAATACATATCAAGATATTATTTAACGTACACTTACTTTTTATCGATTGCATATCAATATAATTGCATGTTTTTATATTTATAATCTGCCATGATTTTCAAAATAAGCTTTCATTTGTGTGAAAATTATTCTTAAGAATTATCAATTTTTAAATATGATTTTTGCAAACCAAATAACGCTGTCAAAGATCTATAATAATAATCTCATGTAAAAAACGTTTATCTTTCGAATGAACCTTTAGTCACCAAAATCAGATCAAAATTACGATCAGGAGGATTTATGTGTAAACCCTTGCATATACTGTACAGATTTTATGTATTTAAGTATGTTTGTATCGTTACACTATCCCATATCAAGGAAATAACGCATGTGAGTTGCGTCTAAATTTTTACTTATCAAGTTACTTTGAAGGAAAGAATAAATTATAAATTTTTAAACAATTATATTTATAATGAATAAACTTAATTAAACAAATCATTATTTATAATCCATCAGTGATAATTATCATTCAGAATAACATAATGTTTATTATCGCGCATTTACCTGCTGGCGATTTGTTTTCTTGTTATATATACTTTGTTCTTTCTTCAAGGCTAATAAATACATTTCTCTACTCCTGTTTTTTGGTCTATTTTAGACACAGTTACCTTTTTATATTATCTATTATTTTTTACAAGATATTCATATGTATTCCTTGCCGCAAATTTGCTACTACCTTTTCGTTTTCGTCGAACCTTTGTTGTGTCGTCTCGTGAAAAGACAACACTCGACTATTCGCGCTTCATGATTAGTCGGTGTCATTGGGACATTTAGGACAACTATCGGTACAACTTATCAGTTATCGATCTGTGAATCGAAAGAGCAATCTCATTGATTGCGTAAATTTTTTATTTTTTATTTGTCATAATAGCGTTAAAGAATGAAGAGGTATTGTCGCTTTCTTTTTTTTCTTTCTTCCTGCATGCTGTTTTGAAACAAGATTGACAACAAAAAGTTGATAGTTGCGTCGATCAGTCGCTTAGTATGAATGGCGTGATTGAAAATAATGCCGCATTTTTAGTCGGCGCAATTACAATCTTGAGAAGACAACTTGTGTAGTGAGTAACTGCAAGCGATTATTGATCAATTCGTCAACTCTAATTGTCTCGTATGAAAAAGCGAAGTAGCCAATTCTATTTTGCACCAATCGATCGGTACAATCAATCGTCTCGTGCGAAAGGGCCGTTAAAGTTTAATTCATTGGGCTATTGGTTTCTATGATGTGTTTTCCTCTTTGTTGATTTTTAAAAAAATTTTAAAGCAACACTTGAGACCAATCGCGAAATAAATAGATGGAAATTGTGGGGAACACTGCAACTGCGCACTGAGTAAGGTGCACATGAAGGTAAAATAAACACATTTTAATATACATATGCCTATAGGATATAAGATAGGATATAATATTGATATGATATTAATATAATATTATTATAATATTATATAGGATATAATTATTTTAGTAGAAATAATTCAATGTCAAGTAACATAATATATCAAGTTACGGATATTTGAAAATGACATTTACTAAAACAGGAATATTCACGATACATACCGGTAACGAAAAAGATAATGAAATGTGTATAATAAATAGATCTCGCGATAACTATTAATTTAAATTCAATCATATTAAAAACACACGTGTTTAAATTTCTTACGGAAGAACATAAAACCTAATCAGATAAAATGCGCTATAATTCTCATCTACTTTTCGATTAGATAAATAAATTTTATTATATATCGATTTTTTTCGCTTTCTTCCAAAAGACATTGAACGTTGTTCAATTTGATTTGATTTAAAAAAAATAATATACAAGTAAATTCATCGTTAAACGTGCATTTCTTAAGGCTGTTTATCATCTTTGTTTAGTTTCTTATGAACGTTATGAAAAGCATTTCTTTGCATTTGGAATGGTTTAGAAAATCTGCACATCATCAGTTTACACATCTCATTCAATGGTGTATGTTCAACATTTCGTGATATGAAAATCAGTAGTGGGGGTATGAGTTTCTTCTTTTTTGCCGCAGATTCCGAGGGACGTTACTGTACAAAACTTTTTCTGCGTGAAAAATAACAAAAATAGCATTTACGTCAACAATGACTCTAGGCATAATTTTTGACTAATTTTGATAAACAAAGTATTATTTTAAAGATAAAGTTTGAAGCTAGGACCCCGCTTTTCGAATTTTTGGAGAAGCTTTACTTTTATGCATAGTCTATTATCGAAGAAGCACCATTTTTTTCAAAGAAAATAAAGCTTTTTCAAAAATTCGAAAAAGTGGGGTCTTAGATTGAATCTTTGTCTTTAAAAAAAAACTTGTTCATCATAATCGGTCAAGAAGTAGGTCTGTTCTCATCGTTGGTATAAACCATTATAAAACCAGGGATGATGAACAGCCTTAAAAAATGATTGAGAAAAATATAAAACAAATGACTGCGAAGCAATTGGTTATTTTTAAAATCTCTTGTCGAGTAGACACCGTACGAATAGCATCGAGATGTATTTGTAAATATACGACATAAAAAGTGATTAAAGTAAAGAAAAAAAATGTCATCAGCAAAGGGGTAACTTTGTAAATATAAAAAAAAGTACTGGACCAAATTTAAGAAATTTTTTGAAGCAAAGGAAGAAGCAGCTGTAGTGTACAACAGTCACGAAGTTAAGTATAGAAAGTACGCGGACGGAATGTTCTTATATTTCAAATAGATTATACGATTCTTCTTTTCTCCTTTGGCAATAGAATGTGCGATTAATGTAAAATGTGAACATTCTGCTTTGAAGTTAGTAGAACAGCGTATTATCAATATTGAACATTGTTTTGAATATTTTCTCCATTGGTGTACATACACTTTACAATTATAGTGTATGTCGAAAGTTGCTAATACATTTTCGCGACGTCTTCGATCAGGAAGTCGTGAGGAGTAGAGAATAAAGAAATAAGGCGAGTTTAGAAATTGATTATATTCTTATTTAACCTTTGTACACAATTGCGTATTGTAATTATTTCAAAAGAATTTTTTTAACTATTTAACTCAATTATTATCTTTTAGACATTGCAACAATCTTCTTCAATGACGGAACTCACAGAAGTATCTAGAAATAAAGTATTTGGAGGATGGCAAAAAGTTTATTCGCATGAAAGGTATTATAAATTAAGATAAAAATGTAAGGTTATGTAACAATGGATCTGAAAATAATTTTTTAATATTTTGTAGCTCTGTCCTTGGCTGTAAAATGAATTTTGGTATCTTCCTTCCACCACAAGCGGAAGAAGTTTCTATCCCAGTTATTTATTTTCTATCAGGACTAACATGCACAGAGGCAAATTTTATACAAAAAGCTGGTGCTCAAAAATATGCTTCAAAATATGGTGTTGCTTTAGTAGTACCTGATACTAGTCCTCGTGGATTAAATATTCCTGATGAATCTGATAGTTGGGACTTAGGAATTGGAGCAGGATTTTATGTAGATGCGACAAAAGAGCCGTGGAAAAAGAACTATAAGATGTACAGTTACATTACTAAAGAATTATCATCACTGATTAATGAAAAATTCCCAGTACTTTCTGATAAGCAGTCTATAATGGGTCACAGGTATGACACTAACAAAAAAATTATTAAAATTATTAAAAAATTATAATGTTTTTAACATTAACTGTTTCTATAGTATGGGAGGTCATGGAGCATTGATCTGTGCACTTAAAAATCCAGGTATGTACAAATCAGTTTCTGCCTTTGCTCCTATCAGCAATCCAATTCAATGCCCGTGGGGTAAAAAGGCATTCTCTAACTATTTTGGAGAAATAGAAGACAATGTCTCATGGAATAACTGGGATGCTACAGAATTAGCTAAAAGATACAATGGTCCTCCTCTGGATATTTTAATAGATCAGGTTTAAACTAAATCAAATGTAAAAAATCTAATGTTGTATATATAAACAAAATAAACATTAAAGATATATTAATTTTAGGGGAAAGAAGATAATTTTTTAAAACAAGGTCAACTATTGCCCGAAAACTTATTGAATGCTGCAAAAGATGCTGGACTACCTTTGGTTTTAAGATTTCAAGAAGCTTATGATCATAGTTATTATTTTATAGCTACATTTATCGAAGATCATATTAAACATCATATGAAATACTTAAAGAATTAAAGATATTTTTTATCAAAATTTATATCACAATTTTTACTAATAAATAATTCTTTTAGACTAGTATAATGAAATTAAAATTAGTACAATAAAATAAAGTAAACTGCAAAAGAATCAATGTATGATTTTTTTTTCATTTGAACAAAGCTAAGATAAATCACTCATTATTCTTTGCCTTTTTCTCTCCATCTCTTTATAGTTTTCTTATGATATACATAAAAATTGTTAACAATAAAAATATATTAAACGTGTTAACATTCTGTAATTTTTTTCTTCATGACAGTACCACCTAAAGTATATCAAATTTATAATCTGATTTGAATCTAGTATCTTACGTTTTTTATATGATAACAAAACTATCACCTTAGAAAAGTCGATATTTATTGTGACTTGCGTGGATTTCGTAATTCATGCCAAAACATTAACACTGGCTCCCGTTTTCGCCAAATATTGGCACTGCCCCAAGCTTGCCAAAATCTACATAATAGAAAGAAATAAGAAAATTTAAATGAAGCAATTATTAAATATTTTTGTCGAACACATTATGTATATGAACATTAAACAAAATAACACTTGCATTCCGAACAATGCACCACCTAAATGTGCAGCATGATCAAAATATTTCCATCCTAATACGCAGCCTGTAAAGTCTAGAGTCATTGTTACTTTAATTGCCTGAAATCAAAAGAATCTTTTATAAAATATAAATAAAGAAATAAATACAATATTTTGCAAGAAATATATTTTATAAATACATTGAATATTAATTTACCATACTCGCAGTAAATGTGAACATAGGAAGAAAAAGTATAGCTAAACGAGTATCTGGATACTCTGTACAGACAAATCCAAGAACACCCATAATTGCACCTGACTAGTATAAGTGAAATTAATATTAAAATATTATCTATAATATTCATTTACCAAAAATATATATTACTCACAGCTCCTACAGATAGACCAGGTAAACCAAATACAACTTTATAGAAATGACTAGCAAAACTAGAAATGACACCACTGCTTAAATAAAGTGCCAAAAATTGTTCTTTGCCTAAAGATGCTACAATTCCTGTACTAAAACTATGCAATACATACATGTTTGCAGCCAAATGTAATAAAGAATAATGTGAAAATATTGATAATATCATAGACCAACATGATGCACCTTGAATAAAAAAGATAATGAATTACATTTAACTAATTTATACAAAACAATTAAAAGAGAATATATACCTTACTTAATTACTCACTAGAAGCAGGATTGGCACAAAAATATTTTAGCATTGTGCTTTGGAATGCAGGTACTCTCCATGCAAGAAATACAAGAACATTTAAAAAACATATAGGTGCGAACATTTTTTGTCCATCTGTTAAATTTCTCCACCATGCTTCCATTTCTTTCCGCCATCCTGTTTTCTAAATATATATAAAAGCTTTATTAGTATAGGAAGTAATAATAATAATTATGATTAAAATTTTAAGTAAGAAATACATACAACACTGTAAAATTGTCTAAAATGTTTAATTATTTTATATGTTTGCTTTCTAATACTTTCATATTCCCAAATTGCTGTCGTAACTATTGTAACTCCTGTAAACTAATAAACAAAATACAATGTATTATAAAGAATAACGATTTTACATTTGGTTATTTTACGAAAATAATCATTATTGTACATACCGTAATAGTAAAAACAAATGGTTTTAACAACTTGGAAAATTGAAGAGGTTTATTTTCAGTATTAAGTCTTGTAAAAGGACTTTCAGGTCGTTCGAAAGAATTCTTTGATCGTCTAAAACCTCTTACATTTTTGTACGTATTTGGTATGTGTAATTTAACTGTATAAGATGGTAACATCAAAACACTACCAAAAATTAAAAAATTATTTAACAATGTTACAAAATACAATAGATAACCTAAAAAAGAAAGGAAAATTGTACCATCTTTTCGTGGTATCACCCAGGCGCATAAATGTCCTGATCGTCATGCTTTATAAGATTTAGCATGCCGTTACGACGAATTATCTTCTATATTAATTCCATAACAAAATATAATGACAAAATGTAAGGGTAATTTATACAAAAAGATTTTGAACAGAACGAAATTAATCCCGTGTTGTTTAGAACATATAACTAAACATTAAATTAAAATGATATGACATACATAGAGATACACCTTCTACGCAAAATATGATATCTCGTTTGGCGCGTTTATCGACCAATAAAAACTCTTATTTTTGAATTTTATAAATAATCCGAAATGATTTTCGATTGGTTATAGCACGATCTACAAACTTCGCGATGTTTCATCTCTATGGAATATTTTCTATGGCATATGAATTTTAGCAGACGATTTTGCAAGCGTTTCCCGGAATATGCTTTCGTGTCGCTTAACATCGTAAACAGAATGTTTCGGTGTTGTTTAGTTTAAAAAGAATCATCGAAAGCAGTCGTAATTTCTTTTTGACTCGTCCGATACTTTAACTTACCGTGACGTCGGTAAAAGTCCTACATACATATCATGCAATGGCGTTCTATATCGTTACAATTTTGACGTAAGGTTGTGACTTCTTGCTATCTAAACTTTACGGTATCAATTATGTGTAAATATTTATTAAATCCCGTATTACTATCCTCGCGGTGACCGATTGTACGGTCTTTTTCGCGCGATCGTATTTGTTAGTATTGTATTGTATAATTGTAAATATGATAATAGAAAGGAAATTTATAAACCCTGTGCAATTGCATAAATAAACGTAAAGCTTTTAATACATTTTCTTGATTTTTCTATTGGCGATGTTGATGATTAATCATACAATTTGATAATCATCTTGTACCATGATGGGAATATTGTATGAGAAACGGCCACTGAAGAAGCCCAGATTGGGACCACCTGATGTTTATCCTCAAGAACCTAAACAGAAAGAGGATGAGCTTACATCTATAAATGTCAAACATGGATTTGCAACAATGCCACAGTTATCTGATGAATTTGGCACTGCAAGACACTGTAATGTTACTGCTGCCAAAGTAGGAGCATACTTCAATGCTATACTTGCTAAAAAAGAAGAACTTGCAACTATGCCTGATACTGGAAGAAAAAGACAACAGATTAATCCTAAAGATAATTTTTGGCCTGTAACTGCTAGAACAAAAAATGGCATTGAGGCATGGTTCAAAGACTTATCAGGCTGTAAACCTTTAGTAACTCTTGCAAAAAAAGCTCCTAATTTTAATAAAAAAGAAGAAATATTTATGATGTTGTGTGAATATCAAGTACCTATGTTAAGAGCTGCATGGTTTATCAAATTGAGTTCAGCATATACTGTTGCAGTTTCAGAAGCTAAAATAAAAAAAAGACAACTACCAGATCCTACTACAGGTAAGAATATGATAATTAAGAACAAGACAGCTAAAATTAAAGAAACCAAATTCTTTTATATTGTATTGTCTTTTGCTTTATTTTAGAATGGACAGGAACCTTAATAAAATTCTTAAAGGATCAGCTATCAAAATTGCAAGAGTATTATCATATGGGTACCCAATCAACTAATACTACAAATAGTAATGCTAATAATAGTAGTACGAATACAAATAATTCATGTAATGGTAATACTACACCAAGTGCAAATGGAAGTAACAACAATACTGTTAATAATAATACAAGTAGTAGTACTAATGGATCTATAAATACTCAACCAGCTACACCAAATTCAAATATTCAATCAACAACTGCAGGTGTTATGAATGATGAACATAAATTGGCAATGAAACAGTGGCAATATTGTATTCAGTTAGCTAAGTATATGTTTGAAGAAGGTTTGTTGGACAGGCAGGAGTTACTCCAATGGATATTAGAATTATTAGATAAAATTAGATCATCTCCATCAGAGGATGGTATTTTAAAACTTCTATTGCCACTAGCTTTACAATATCTAGAAGAATTTATACAGTCTGAATTGTTAGCTAGGCGTTTAGCATATTTATGTTGTCGGAAATTGGCATATATGTGTAATAATATTGAAGTAAATAGCAATCCACAAAGTCCATCTATTGTTAAAACTGAAGTTAATAATACAAAAGATGCTACTGTTACAAATCAAAATCCACCAAATCCATTAACTGCAGCTTTTAATGAGTATTTAACTTGCCCACACCATAGGGATGTATTATATAGCTTATCTACAATCATACAGGCAAGATAAATATTTCACTTACATATTGAATATTGCTTATATTAGATAAATTTAATTATCTAAATAAATTTTATATTACCCTCCTAGGTTATTACTTTAGAATGTCCAACAGCATTAGTATGGAATAGTGTTGGAGAGGGGAAAGCTCCAACTGTTTTAAATGGTTCTCCATTAGATTATTTGCCATGTCCTCCTGCTGCTTTACCAACTCCACCTGCAAGTGCTACTAATCCCACAATGAAACAATTAAAAATTGCGCAAGAAAATATAAGAGCTCGATCGCAAGCTGCAGAGGGACGTTGGTCGTGTGATAAATGGCAGCAAAGTAGTGCAGGAATGACAACTACTAAAGTATTAGCAGCATTGGATGCTCTAGATAGACATAGTTTTGATCGAATGGATTCAACTAATTCATTAGATACATTGTATGCAAAAATTTTTGCTCCTCCTCCAAAAGATAATAATAATGAACGTGATACAAAAATAGAATATAATCCACAACAGGATTCTGCTGTAGTTGAAATTCTTTGTGAATGGGCAGTAAGTGCAGAAAGATGGGGAGAACATAGAGCAATGGCTGTTGCCAAATTGCTAGAGAAAAGACAAAGTGAAGCTACTGGAGAAACAAATGACAATGATGACAAAGATAGTGTTTGGAGTAATGGAAATCCACCTGTACTTCCAATTTTCCAACCACTGTTAATGAAATTTTTGGATACAGATGCTCCTGTTTTAGATAATACAACATCACAATCAAAAACGCAATTTACAAATTTAGTTCACTTATTCTCAGAACTAATAAGACATGATGTTTTTTCTCATGATGCCTATATGTGTACATTGATTTCAAGAGGAGATCTTATACAAGGTATATACATTAATAAGTTTTACCAATTTTTTTTCGCGTTGTTTTCTATATTAGTACAAAGGATGAATATTGCGTAAGTTTGTTAAGCGATATATTTCGTTCAGGCCCAGCAGCAAGTAAGCCTGGAACACCTAGTAATAGAGAACCAATTGATGAGGATAGTCTCTTCCCAGGAATAGATTTAAAACCAACTAAATTGGATGTACCAGATCATGGTAGAGCTATGGATTATGATGATAGTAAAATAGATGATGACTTAGACAAGCTATTGCAACATATTAAGGAAGATCAACAAAATAGTATGGATGCACCAGACAGTCCAAAAGAAGATGCTTTGGCTGGACATACAGGTCATGAGGATATTGATTCTAAAATTCAATCAAGTCATAGTCGTCATTTGCTATATACAACACATTTTCCTTTACCACAGGTGATTATTAATATTCAAAATATTGCTTGATTAATGTAGAAAGCTTTATATAACCATATACATTTTTTAGGATGAGACATGTAGTCAGCATGATTGCAATCAACGACATGTATTGCTGTATGGAGTAGGTCGCGTTCGAGATGAAGCTAGACATGTTGTTAAAAAAATGACAAAAGAAGTATGCAAATTATTTGGTAAAAAATTTAGCATTGATGTTGCAGAAGGTGGAAAAGTGAAGAAGCACTCGCGCAGTGAATTTAACTTCGAAGCTATAACAATGAAATTTCAAAACTTAAGTTATTTTGACCAACATGTGGTAACGTGGCAATGTGCAACACAAGTTATTGAAATGCTTAATACATTTGCATTGGCTGGATCATCTTACTTACCAGTACAAGAGCATGTAGCCTTTCTATTCGATTTAATGGAATTGGCTTTGAATATTTATGGCCTGATAGATGTTTGTATTCAAATACTGAAAGAATTGCCAGAAGTTGAAGCCCAATTTACAGCAAGAAATAGTCAACTTGTCAGAAGTTACACTACAAATTTAAGTCTGTATGTTGTAGGAGTATTAAGAAGATATCATTGCTGCTTGTTATGTAAGTAATATGATCTTTGTATTAAATAATACTAACATGGGCAATATTAATAATATTCTCTAATATTTAATTGACTTGTTTTTTAGTATCCCCAGAACAAACAACAGTTGTATTTGATTTACTGTGCAAAGTTGTGAAACATGTTGCGAATCCAAGTGATTGCAGCTCAGCAGAACGTTGTGTATTGGCTCATCTTTACGATTTATATTCCACATGCTCACTATTGAAAAGTAAACCACATGGTGTAGAAGCATTTAGTAATGCATACCCAAAAATTCGTACTGCTCTTTACAGTGCATTACAACCGACACCCTCAAGCCATGTATATAATTCACAATTTATGGTAGATGTCTTTACTAGTCCTAGACGAGGTGGAAAAATAGAACCACAATGGGCCAGACAATTAAATGAAACACCAGCAAATCGTTACAGCTTTGTATGCAATGCTATAGTTGCAGTTTGTAGTGAAACTGATAATGACAAATTAAATGATATTGCCATAACTTGTGCTGAGTTAACAGCTTGCTGTAATGCATTAAATGCAGAATGGCTGGGAGTTCTCATGGCACTTTGTTGTTCCTCTAATAGTTCTGCATTTTACATTGATGTATTAAATCAAGTTGATGTGCAAGACTTAAGCATACATAATTCTCTTGCAGTATTTACATCAATTTTAATTGGTAAGTTTACAAAATAATAAATTGATCAGATATATAATTCTTTACAATATACTGAATTAAATATAATCTAATAAATATATTAACTATTTCAAGAATTTTGTATCAATTTATTTTCGTATTTTTGTAGCTCGACATTGCTTCTCATTAGAGGACTTTGTTGTACATATAGCACTGCCATCATTAGTTAAAGCTTGCAATGAAGGCCGTGGAGATGCTGATATGGAAGCTGAAGCAGGAGCTCGTTTAACATGTCACTTATTATTGCGACTTTTTAAAACAGTCGAATGTCCTCAACCAGCTTTGTATTCTGTTGGGACAAGTCCTCATCCTTTACCAAATGGAAATTCTCGAGGATACAGCATAAAATTAAGTTGCGATAGACATCTTTTAGCTGCGGCACACAATAATATAAGAGTGGGCCCAGTATTAGCAGTATTGAAAGCTATCCTTGTAGTAGCTGATGCAACTGCTGGAAAACAGCCACCTAAAAAGCCAGATGTATCTATGACTCATTCAAGCAAAGGTGGTGGACCTGGTAGTGTTGGTGTTGGTATTGGTGTCAGTAGCGGTGGCCCTGGAGAATTATCAATTAGCCACATTTTAGGAACCAGTGATATTTTAGGAGGTGGTGATGATCTTGGACTTGATCTTGCAATGTCTTCCTCTAGTAGTAGTGCTGGTATGACTTCAGAAAATGTAAAAGGTCTTTCTGACTTTGCTCAGCATGTTTTACGTCAAATTTGTAGTCAAGAATGGGTTTTAGAAAGGTGTTTACAAAATCCTGAAGAACTTTGTCACCCTGATATGCTATTAGATAATATGTTAACACCACGTCAGGCACAAAGATTATTACATATGATCTGCTATCCTGAGACACCAACTGAAGCTTTTATTGATCAGAAAACGCATATTACTAATATTCTGGAAAATTTGGAGCAATGGAGTCTAAGGATGTCCTGGCTTGATCTACAATTAATGTATAAACAATTCCCACCTGGCTCAGTTGATCTTTCTCAATGGTTGGATACTGTTGCAAAAGCTGCTATAGACGTATTTCAATTAAATAACTTATCAAGCAAATCTGATAGAAGATCAGGTTCTATATGGTTAGTGGCTCCTCTTGTTTCTAAACTACCAAGTGCTGTACAAGGGAGAGTTCTTAAAGTTGCAGGTCAGGTGTTAGAATCTGGTAATTGGTCAAAAACAGCTGGTCGTGAACGAGGTCGATCCAAATCACCTTCACTTTTTAATCATCAGCCATTCTTATCATTGGTATTAACTTGCCTGAAAGGACAAGACGATCAAAGAGAAGGTTTATTGACATCATTACATTCACAATTATCCCAATTTCTTAATACCAGTAAAGAAGAGAAAAATATAGGCTCTGAAGATCCCAAAGCAAGAGAAGTTTTACAAGATGCTCTGCAATTAAGATTTAGCTTAGTTGGTGGTGTTTTCGATACAATACAACGAAATACGACTGCTACAACTGATTGGGCAATTTTACTCGTTCAATTAGTCAGTTATGGAGTAATTGATTTAAACAATAACTCAGAACTATTTACCACTGTTATAGACATGTTAGCAACACTGATACATTCCACTTTAGTCTCAGACTCACAGTCTGAAAAGGATGAAAATAAAAAGCATTATCAAAATTTAATGAAAAAGTTGAAAAAGGAACTTGGTGATAGAAATTCTTCAAGTATTCGATATGTTAGGCAATTATTACCGTTGCCAAAATTAACGATGGAAGTTATTACTTGTGAACCAGTTGGTTGTTTAACAGATACTAAAGGAAATAAAATTGCTGGTTTTGATAGCATTGATAAAAAACAGGTAAGATGAACTCACTTATAATATATCTGTCTTATTTTGAGAATTGTCTATCTTAATGATAAATATGTATGAGCAGGGCTTACAAGTATGTGATTCACAAAGAGTTTCTGCATGGGAATTATTAGAAGGCCATAAAAATCCAGCACCTCTATCTTGGGCATGGTTCAGGGCAGTTAGACTAGAACGTAAACCACTTACTTATCAAAATGCTCATAAATTATTGAGGTATCATACGCACAGTCAGATTAGACCAGCTAGCCATTATTTGGATCCACCACCTTTGCCGCCAGAAGATTTGGAACCAGACAAAAAGGAATCTGAACCTGGCAAAGCTGATACCCCTATGAGCATTGACTCTCCAGGTAGAGTTGGTGGCAGTGTTGGTAGTAGTGGGATAGGTAATACTGCTACTAATGGAAAAGGTAAAGCTATGAAAGCTAGACGACATAGAAGGAACAAAGGAGCTGCAACGCCTACAGCTCCTGTGTCGCAACAAATACAAGTTAGTGCATTCATTATAACAATTATTTTGTGCATTTAGATTTTAAAATTTACATAATAAATGATTTTCAAGCAACCACCATCTCAACTGCAACAAATGGCATTCAACAATCAACAAGCAGCTGTTGCTCAGCAATCTGGAATGTTCACTGGGCAACCTCCACAACCTCAACAACAATGGTATGCAAATCAACAAAATCACACACCAGCACAGCAATATGGATATGGACAACAATTACCACCAACGCCAGTTGGTGGACCTCGTTATGAAAGACCTGGAATGAATAATCAATCTAAACAAGCATTAACTAATATGTTACGGTTACGATTACCAAATCAATTTATGGGTACTCAACAACAACCTAATCCTGCACCAGTTGCTGGTCCAAGTGCTTTCCAAGGCATGCAAAGGCAACAGTTTATTAGACAACAATTAAGAGCACAACATGGTGCACCAGGTATCAATCCACAACAGAGTATGTTTGCACCACAACAGCAGCAGCAACAACAGCAGCAGCAAGGAATGTATGCTGGAATGCAGCAAGGTGAAATATCATAGATTAAAAAAAGATATGATACAAAAATTTGGAATGTCTCTAGTGTGTGATTATTTATAGGAATGAATCAGAATTATGCAGGATATGGAGGACAACAAATGATACCACAACAGCAACAGCAGCAACAGCAGCAACAAACACCTCAGCAGACACAACAACAGCAACAATTATTACAACAGCAACAGCAGCAACAAGGAATAATGAATCAACAACCAAATATGATGTTCCCAAATCAACAACAAATGATGGGACCTCAAAGAGGTCCAGAATATATGCCACAACAAAGAATGCAACCTGCTGCAACAAGACCACCTTATTTGCAAGTAAATATAGAAAACATTATTAAAGTTAGTTTAACCCTTCGCTACAATAGCGTCGTTCAAGTTGTATTAAACTAATATAACCAAACTTGTGTATCCATGTGAAATTATGATGTCTAAAATTACCGAAGGAAAACATCGAACATACGATTATGGGTAATTATAGTCATCGTTGGTATTAAGCCATCGTTGGAAAGGTTTAAAAGAGAATCACTAATATATAAATTTAAATGATTACTTATATTTAATTTTCATTTATAGGCACCAAATGTTACAATGAATGCTATGGGACCAATGGGTGGAGGTCTTCAAAACCAACCTGCTCCACCATACAGACAAGCAACTGGCAAACCAGGTGCTGTGGGAGTAACTGGAGTAGGCACAACAAACGTTAGTTTACAACAAAACCAGCAATTCCAACAGGTAGATTATATGCATGTTTAAAGTTAATATATAACTTTAAAGTAATAATTGATTTATTTTATAAAAAGAAAACTTTTTTTTATATTTTTTCGTTTTATAGCAAGCAATAAATCAACAACGTATGAGACAGCAAATGTTAGCTATGCAACAACAACAACAACAGGCACAGCAACAACAGCAAGCACAACAGCAACAACAACAACAACAACAGCAAGGTGCTGCTGGTGGGCAACAACCAACTCCACAATTAGTTACACATTTACAGCGGCACTTGAGTCAACCACCACAACATCCCTATCAACATCAACCACCAGGATATTAAAATTAAGAATAACATAGTATGATATGATGCAGTGTTCCTTCAAAATGTATACACTGTTCATTTATTAATCTCGTATATTCGTAACTTAAAGAAAATTATTGTTCATTTGTTAGACATGTACATTAACGACCTATGTGTTCAGAATATTAAGCATTAACCCTCTATAACGTCACGTAACTTTGAAGTAATATATTCATATATCTGCATTTTTTAAATTTTATTTTATTCTTTGTCATAAATATATATATATCACAATATCCCGAAAGTGAATTCTTGCTAAGTAAAAGTTATACTTAGTATAGTATAATTATAATAATATAAGTTATATCACAAGTTTCAAATTACATAATTTTTTGTTAAACAAAAAGACAAATTGGATTAATTTAGAGGGTTAAAGAAAATGCATAATATTATAAATTCCAGAAATTTAGATCTTCGTTATTGACAATGAAGTAAATCAATTCATTATGCTATTATTTTATTATAAGCACAATTGTCTTATACTTTAATTTACCTAGTCTTACTAATTTTTATTGTATATATCGTATTTTTAGATTGTATACATATATCTTTGATGTTATTTTTAATAGATAGAGCGACATTATATTGCAACAATACAAGAAATCCCTTCTGGGGTTGCTTCTAATTTTCATAATGTCCTAAGGACTATAAAAATAGACTATAGAAATCATTATCAATCTGAATCCATTAATTTATAAATATGAGTTTATTTTGATGATCATAAAAAAATATTATATGGGTATTTATAGATGATGAAACATAGTTTATGTGTATACATTTTTTAAGAATACTGTTTTTCATTATAAGCGATGGATTAAAAATATTAAAATCTTATTAAAGAAACAAACTACTTCTTTGTCAGGAAGTAATAGAATAATTGTGAACTGAATGCAAAGCAAGTAAGCTTTGCACTTTTATAAACTATTGTAAGACAAATGTATCTAAAAATTTCATCATTTTTTTAAATTCAGTTTATTTTTTTAAGTTAATGTTAACATAATCGTGTATATACGATATCAATTTTACTTTTGAATTTCTAGAACCTTTCTATAAATTGCCAAAACTCATACACATACTACGAAAATGAAGGTTGTAATATCTTATATTTGATAAAAATGAATTTCTTCATTAAATTGTACTTCATAACTTTGTATATTACGTAGAATACACTTCATTCATGTAATACAGTGTTACAAAATTAGTTCATGAAACAAAACAATGGAAAAAAAAAAATTTATTCATTTTATCATAAGAATAATATTTTCTTCTAACTTTACAACCAGAAATAAAAGCATTTCGAATTAATGTTTAATATGAAAAAATATGTACTATATAGAATATTATATCATATTATTTTAGTTAAATGTTGATTTTTTTAAACACCTTGTATCATAAAATAAAAAATTATTAACTTGTAACAAAGCTTACATATAAGAATGTCAAATATGTATTTCTAAAAAATTAGTGATTAAATTATTCCTACAGCAAATATTACTTCTTGTTAATTGTCATCTTATGAAAATTAATATATACTATTCTAACATATATTACATATAAACCAGCTTTATGATTGGCTGAATTTGTAATCTAGCGAACCAAACGAAAAAACCCTAGTTTCCGCTTAGTTGAACGATAGCTCTCTTTCGATTATATTGCGCAGGTATCAAGATGGGTATGTTCTAGCTCTTGAATTTATAGTTTTTCCAAAACGTCATACATTCTGAATTGTCATGTTTTAATAAAAAAAACATTCGATAATAATCACAATGTATCTGTGATAATATAATTTTATATATGTTTACCATAAATATATCTAATGAAATGAAAGTGTGTATAACCTCAAACGAAACATACCGCGTGTTTAATTTTATTTAACGAAATTCAGTGATTTTGTAATAAATGTCTATAAATTATTTTCCTACAACTTGTCGAAATTTTAAATATAATATTTAACTAAGACGATCGTAAAAGAAAAATGAGATATCTAACTCAAACATGTGCTTACAGGAAAACCTCGAGGTCTTCGCACAGCTCGTAAACACGTAATTCATAGAAGGGACCAACGTTGGAATGATAAAGATTACAAAAAAGCACATTTAGGAACAAGATGGAAGGCTAATCCTTTTGGAGGTGCCTCACATGCTAAAGGCATTGTTTTGGAGAAAGTGTAAGTATTTCTTTTAAAGTGTAATAATTGATCTGTAATAAATTAAGGTAAAAAATGTTTAATTCAATTTGTATAGTGGAGTGGAAGCTAAACAGCCCAACTCTGCTATCCGGAAGTGCGTAAGAGTGCAACTTATAAAGAATGGTAAGAAGATAACAGCTTTTGTACCTAGAGATGGCTGTTTGAACAACATTGAAGAAAATGACGAAGTTCTAGTAGCTGGATTTGGACGTAAAGGTCATGCTGTTGGTGACATTCCTGGTGTTCGTTTTAAAGTAGTAAAAGTTGCAAACGTTTCTCTGCTTGCTCTTTACAAAGAAAAAAAGGAACGTCCCAGATCATAAATTCTTGGTTGCAAATTTTTAAGAAAATGTAATTTACAATATAAAATGGAATTAATTTAATTATACAAATCTAAAAGATAAAAGAACTGTTTTGTTACTATTACCTTTGTTTTATTCGTCATCATTTTTGTATTTATTCAATATATGGAAATAAACAATATAAATATATACTATGATTTACTCTTTGTGAACAAATTATAAATAA
Organism: Dolichovespula media; assembly: GCA_911387685.1. Lineage (NCBI taxonomy): Eukaryota > Metazoa > Arthropoda > Insecta > Hymenoptera > Vespidae > Dolichovespula > Dolichovespula media. The sequence continues at coordinate 1,495,178 of OU426855.1, forward strand.
ATTGTGCTCATTCCTGTTGGTTATACAAAGAGTGAACAATAATCGCATTATATACAAACATTATAACGTATCAATAGTTTCATCTGTAGAAATCATAATGTCCTCTACAAGTGAATTCAACAATTTATTGTAATTATTGATTTTTTGTGTTGTACTTGGCAACTTAAGTTTGGGTATCTCATCTTTCACATGTAGCATCTATAAAAGCAATTATTTTTGTAGTTTATATACAAATAATGAAAACATGTATATGTAAAATAGTACCTGTTTAAAAATCATAAAGTTAGAATGTATACTTTTGATATTTGAATCCATATTGTTTTCTGCAGTATTTTCATTTTTTGTATGCGATATAGGCCAAGAAGAAATTAGATCATAGGTATCCATGAATTTTTCCATTTTTTCAATAAAATTCTCTTGTTGCTCAATATTATTCTGTTCTGCATTGTTTTCCTACAGTTATTACTTTCTTTTAATATAATTATATCTACTGCCATTCAAAAGGTACAAAGCTTTATACATACACTATCTACAGATAAGTTTTCTATTATAGAAATATTATTTGACTCATTAGACTCATCTAATTTTTTTAAATCTTCAAAATATTTTACAGCTTCTGAATAACTCTGTTTTACAGATGTATTACTTGGATTATTTGTATCTTCAGTAAAATGTATCTGTATATAAAACAATTTTTAATTAGGTATACTTTGTAAAATTGGTAACTTTATACTAGTTTATCAATTTACTTTCAATAAAGTTGCAATTGATTCTTCCTCATTGGTTGAAACATCAATTGAATCTAAATAAACAATTTTAATAAATTGTAATAATAAAGTTAAAGTAGAAAGTTGCTCCTCTAATGTACAATTACCCTAAAAAAGAAGGTATTTATAATTAATAGAATTCGCCTATTATCCATATTCACTTATTATTTATTAATTATGATATACCAATAATATATCTTTGTTAATACAAATTCCAAGCTGAGAATAATATATTACAAGTTTATCTGAAAGGAAAGTCATGTTTATAAGATTTTAATATTTCACATTTCAAATTAGTACACATATATATGAGCACTTAGTTTATTTTGTTAAGTGTACTCCATAATATACCTTGCAAAGCAGAACCTTCAAGTTTTCCTAGATCAGTCGCAATGTCCGGTACTTTTTCCGTAAGCAACCATGATAATAAATGAATTCGATTATCACCGGAAAATATAATAGAACTTATATTGTCTGGTTCTGCTTTTGTAATTTCAGGATAACGTAATTTGAACAAAACATTATAAAAATCTGACATAATCATATCTATCGTAGACATCACGAAATGTAGATTAAAATTCAAAATAAAAAAAAAAAATAAAAAAAAACAAAAATAAATGTTATGGGTTAAAGTTTGAATACGATGTATTGAGCCCTTGCGTACTGTGGACTAGTCGCTAGCTTTTTGCCAACCACTGAGTTCAAGAAAATATATCTACTCGTATACACTTGATTACGGTGATTACGAAAGAACAAGCAATGCACAGCGAATCGTTTGATCGCCTGGTTATTAGTTTTCATTGACCAAGTCGCCGGTGATTGGTTGACCTGCGAACAGTTCTTAATGATGCATCCCTATAGAAATCATTTTAATGGTACTTGCAGGCTTTTTCTCATATCTTTCGAATTCTTTTGAGAATGACTGACTAAGAATTAAATTAAAAATTTTTAGCTAATATAAAATTCATTTTGAAGGTGTTCTAAAGAATATTATATATATTTTTATTATTTCATCTATTTATATTATTCAATACTAGAAATGTCATTATATCTTATTCTCCATTATATACGAACCGTGTGCTTTAACGCTGACAGACAAAAACATTTGATACTTTGTCGCGTCATATAAATTGTTGTCGGTGGGAATAATATTATATATCATAACAATAATATTTTCCAGAAATAAAAGCATTTTGAATTAATGTTTAATATGAAAAGATATGTACTATATCCAATATTATAACTTATGATTTTAGTTAATTGTTGATTTTTCTAAACAACACCTTGTATTATAAAATAAAAATTATTAACATTATTTCTAAAAAATTGGCAATAAAATTTTCCTTGAAGTTTCTTCTTGTCATCCTATAAAAATTAATATATGTTCTACCTATTTGTCGAATTAGTGATATTGACACACTGAAACGACAAAAATCCTAGTTTCCGCTTAGTTGAACGATAGCTCTCTTTCGATTATATTGCGCAGGTATCAAGATGGGTATGTTCTAGCTCTTGAATTTATAGTTTTTTCAAAACGTCATACATTCTGAATTGTCATGTTTTAATAAAAAAACATTTGATAATAATCACAATGTATCTGTGATAATATAATGTTATATATGTTTACCATAAATATATCTAATGAAATGAAAGTGTGTATAACCTCAAACGAAACGTACCGCGTGTTTAATTTTATTTAACGAAATTCAGTGATTTTGTAATAAATGTCTATAAATTATTTTCCTACAACTTGTCGAAATTTTAAATATAATATTTAACTAAGACGATCGTAAAAGAAAAATGAGATCTAACTCAAACATGTGCTTACAGGAAAACCTCGAGGTCTTCGCACAGCTCGTAAACACGTAATTCATAGAAGGGACCAACGTTGGAATGATAAAGACTACAAAAAAGCACATTTAGGAACAAGATGGAAGGCTAATCCTTTTGGAGGTGCCTCACATGCTAAAGGCATTGTTTTGGAGAAAGTGTAAGTATTTCTTTTAAAGTGTAATAATTGATCTGTAATAAATTAAGGTAAAAAATGTTTAATTCAATTTGTATAGTGGAGTGGAAGCTAAACAGCCCAACTCTGCTATCCGGAAGTGCGTAAGAGTGCAACTTATAAAGAATGGTAAGAAAATCACAGCTTTTGTACCTAGAGATGGCTGTTTGAACAACATTGAAGAAAATGACGAAGTTCTAGTAGCTGGATTTGGACGTAAAGGTCATGCTGTTGGTGACATTCCTGGTGTTCGTTTTAAAGTAGTAAAAGTTGCAAACGTTTCTCTGCTTGCTCTTTACAAAGAAAAAAAGGAACGTCCCAGATCATAAATTCTTGGTTGCAAATTTTTAAGAAAATGTAATTTACAATATAAAATGGAATTAATTTAATTATACAAATCTAAAAGATAAAAGAACTGTTTTGTTACTATTACCTTTGTTTTATTCGTCATCATTTTTATATTTATTCAATATATGGAAATAAACAATATAAATATATACTATGATTTACTCTGTGAACAAATTATAAATAAATTGTAGCTCATGCCTGTTGGTCATATGAAGAGTGAACAATAATTGCATTTGTGTAACATCTATAAAAATAATTATTTTTGTAGTTTATATACAGATAATGAAAACATCTATATGCAAAATATTGCCTTTTTAAAAATCATAAAGTCAGAATGTATACTTTTGCTATTTGAATTGTTTTCTTCAGTATTTTCATTTTTTATACATGATGCAGACTTAAAAGATATCATATTATAGATATCTATGAATTTTTCCATTTATAATATAAGATTCTTTTGTTGCTCATTATTCTGTTCTGCATCATTACATACTCTTAATATAGTTACATCTATTGTCATTATAAAAAAAAAAACAAATCTTTATTCATACACTATTTGCAGATAAGTTTGTTGTTGGGAAATTTTATTTGATTCAGACATCTAATTTTTTTAAATATTCAAAATTTTTTTGATGTAATTTTGGATACAGTTCTGAAGTTTTGGAGGTATAAGTGGTTGAGTTATATGTATCTTTCGTAAAATGTATCTTTTCACGAAATAAATCTTTATCAGATTTGGTTTTTAAGACCGATAAATTTATATTATTTTGTCAATTTATTTATTACTTTCAATAAATTTGCAATTGATTCTCCTTTATTACCAATTGAAAACATCAATTGAATCTACATAAACATTTTTAATAAATTTTAATAAAAAAAAAGTAGAGTTGTTCCTCTAATTTAGAATTAAAGGAAATAATTATAATTAACAAAAGAGGAAATATTTATAATTAATAGAATTCATCTACCACCCATATGCAGTTATTATTTATTAATTATAATGTACTAATAATTTAGCTTTGTTAACGCAAAGTTGTTAACGATTGGTCGAGAGTGTAGAGCAAATCTTAATGGCTTTAAGGTACTTAATGGTTTGTTTCTATATTTTTCAAACGTGTCTTTTGAATAATCTTAATAAGAATTAAATATAAATTTTTCAAGTTATATAAAATATGTTTCGAAGGTGTTCTCAAGAGTGTCGACTTTAATATGTTTATTGTTTCCTTTATTTTGTTACTAAATATACTAGAAATGTCATTCTCTCTCTCTCTCTCTCTCTCTCTCTCTCTCTCTATTATAGTTCGAATTTATTTATTATTGTGGTAACAATGGATACTTATCTACTGCGCGTTTCTAAATTATAACTGTATCTGTTCGATAAATGCATTTCATTTTGTTTTGAATTCATTTATTTGAAGTAGTTGAACCAAAGAATGAAAAGAAAAGCGTTATTAGGTGACAAAGATTTCAATAACACGTAGTCTATTATAATTAAGTAGTATTTTACAAAAAATATATTTTTATCTTGGTAAAAGTTTAAAATTACTGCTGACTGAAAGAAGTGTATCATCGATGTGGTTCAATTTATGCGTTAACTATTCATTTGACTGATCTATTGTGAATTTCAGTAACAGAAAGATCCAAGACAAAATCGAGGTTATAGTTATGGAGAAAAGTGAAGTTATCTATATTTCTTCTTCTGACGACGAAAAGGTTTAATAATTATGCATAATGTTTTTTAACCTTTCTTTTTTTATATACATTTAATATATCACTTATTTTAGTTAATAAATTAATAAGATATTTCTTGCAGAAATTATAATATATATATTATTTATCCAATTTTAAGTTACCCATATTTGAACTATTATTGATATATTCATTATCATTCATCAGTATTTTAATGACTTCTAAAATCTGTTTATATATGTTTGTAGATTGATGATAAACAGAAATCTCTGCCTTGTAATGAAAAAATTAATAAAATTAATTTGGTAAATACAAATACAGAACAAGTACAGAAACTGTATAATAATGAAAAAAAAGATATAGGTAAACAAAAACGCAAAATATCAGAAATCGATGATGTTATGAACATAAAGAATAATGGTACAGATAAAAAAATTAAAACAGAATTAAGTCAAGAAATGAATGGTCGATTAGTAAAGGGTAGTTATAAACAAAATGATATTCAATCACAAAAATATACATCTATACCTGTAAATAATGTAACTGTTAAGCCACAGTTGATTATTAAGGAGAGGAAAAATATATCTCTTCCAGAACAAGATGTATTTCCTATGTTTATCAGTTTATGCTTACAAAAAAAACGAGAACCTGCAATGGAGATTATTGTTAATAAACTTAAAAGACGATACGACCTAATGAATCCTATTTATGCAAAATCGGAAGCTTTTCAGAATTTTTTGAATAGAAAACGTAATGCTATTTTGTCTTCTGATAATATGATATATCATCATATTATGGATGTCAAGACTGAAATGAAATCTAGAGCTAAAGGAACTTCACAAACTGCTGTTCAAATTGAAACAAATAAAAGTAATGATTGTAAGAATATATCATCAAGTTCAAAAGCATCTTCAAGTATTTTTAATAATGTGGAACTAGAGGAAATAGATGAAGAAGATTATGGAGATAATAACATGGATCCTCATATAGAAAAAAGACTTAAGAAAATAGTGAAAGTAATGAATATATGTGAGAGAAGAATAAAAGCATTAGAAGAGGCCGAAGTAGATTTTTCTGATGAAGATAACAGTAATTACATTAAGCTTGAGAAATATAAAGAAAGAATGGTAAAACTGTACAATGAATATTGTCGTATAACAGGTGATAATGCAGATGCAGGTCGTCCATACTTGAGACCAAAGCATTTAAATCCAACTCAAATTGTTATTGTGGATCAAGCAATCACGAATTTTATAAATGCAAAGATCACTAAAAGAAACAGACTAAAAAAAAATGGTAGATTTACAGATGATTTAATATTCCCAGATTACACAGACATCTTGAAATGTGTGTCAGATTGTAATGAAAAAAATAATTTAGGATTAGATAGAAAAAAACAATCTCAGATCGGTAAGTTTGTTCTAACTAATTTAGCTCTTTCATTATGGTTGAACTGCATGTCAAAACACGATTGTTTCATTGAATTCTGTGCAATAAATCTACATTGGAAATTTCAAATTTGCTTCTTATGCCTTAGAGAGTTCTTTTTATTATCGAGTGACTCTAATCTCCTGTAGTAAAAGGGTTAAAAATGTAATAAAGAATAATTTTATAATAAAAAAATAATTGTTATAGCTAAAAAGGCATTTACTAATTTGGGAGAACACTTACAACGTGCTAGGCGCAACGATTATTGGGATACATTTTCTTTATCTTTGGAAAATAAACAAGAAGATCCAGCCTTAAAAGATCAAGAACTTGCACAAAAATTACGTACAAATCGAGAAATCGGAGAAAAGAAATTATCTCAAGTATTTCAGGACTATGTAAAAAAACAAGAAGAAATGAAAAATTCCTTATTAGAAGATAAGGCAGATGCAGAAAATGATGATGATGATGAAGACAACAATATAGAATCCAAAGATGAGGATGAACACAGTGAAGATGATGAAGATGATGAAGATGAAAATGATATTGCAGAAGATGAAGATAAAAATGATATTGTAGAAGATGAAGATGAAGGTGATGAAGATGAAGCAAGTATAAATAGAAGTAAACAAAATAAAAATAAAGACAAACATAATATCTTGGAAAATGAGACTAATTTGAGAAATGATTTAACAAATACGTGCGAGTTTAAAGATAAGGATGTATTAATAAGAAATATAAAAGAAGTAAGATATGAAGAACCAAGTTCAGCAATAAAATCATCCATATTAAATAACAATGATACTAAAGGTGAGATTGAAGGATTATATATATTATTTAAAAACAATTAATATAATTCTATGTAAAAATTTGTATTCATCTTATTATTAAAGTATTTATGTTAAATTAGATAAAACGGATGAAATTATGCTCCTGGACAATGACTGCGATGAAACATCAGGAGGTAGTAAACCTCTACTACGAGTACGTTCATTTGCAAAACATCCTACAACCTGGGAAGACAGCAAGCAAAAATTTCAAAATGCGGGAAACGGAGCAACAAAAGAAGTGATTGATCTTACAAATGATGTAGCTATAACAAAAGTAGAGGTACCTAATTTTAAAATTCAGGCAGCAATACTTCCTTCAAAGAATACATACAAGACTTTGGTGATACCTGCAGATTTGGCAAGTAAAAGTATTATCAATGTTAAGAATATTACAAATAATTACTTAAAAGTAAATCCAGAAAATATTACTGCAAATAAATCAAATATGAAATCTTTGTCTGTGGTAAAACAAGTAGTTGATGTAAGTTCCGTTAATACTATCATACATTTACCAAATTCTTCTGATCTACAAAATACAAATAATAATGGAAATAATAACGGAACCAAACAGAATAAAACTATTGTGCACCTTCTTGTACCAGCAGAACAAGTACAAGGAATGTCTATTATAGAAAGTTCAAAAAATAAACCAAAATGACTGCGAACAAAACCAAAATATGTATACCTTGATCACTATAATGACATTTATGATCTAGAAATACTTAGCACTTTAGTGTTAAGTATTTTATATGTATATTTAAACATTAAAGTAACTGTATTTATATGTAGAAATCAAGATTTCAAATAATGAATAATACATGAACAAATCATTATAATTTAATCAATTTAATTGATAAATGATCATAAAACTTATGTGAAAGTACATATGTATGCTTTTTTTGAATTATTTACTTTAAGTATTCGTGTTTCTATACATTCATGTGTTGCAATATTAATCGTGTTAAAACAAATTCAGCATCTAATAAATTTTCTACGATGTCAAAATGATCAATGTTGTCGCGTAATAAAATATACTCTACGTTATCTACAAAAGATATAATTTTCTGAAAAGGAAAAGAATATTATTGTTTTGAACTTGATAAATTTACTACTTATCACATATACGAATTTTATTAATTTTATGTATTGAAAAACTTACTTGAGCATATTCGCGTGTTTCATTAATAAATATAGGAGAATCACACTCTCCTACAATCGCGATTACTTTTAAATTTTTAATAGGTTTATATCCTTTAGTATCGAGCGTAGAAAAACTTAATTCTCTGATGTCATCTCTAAAAGAAAATCATTAAAAGATATAATATGGGAGATATGATAAATAAAAAATAATACGATACTTGCTCCGAGAGTTTTATAGCTTCATTGTACGAGGTATTGGTAAGAGGTCCTAAATTATAAATTCCGCCAGCGAGCAATAAACCTTTTATCAATTGAAAATATCCTCGCTCTGTCATACATTCAATCCATTTTGTATCGTGTAACAATGCGGCTGCCAAATGTGCGCCGGCACTGTGACCGCATATCCAAACGCATCTGTAGTATATTGATGTTTAATAATATCTCACGATATAAATTCAAATGAACTTCGTATATGACATTTTCATAATAAGAATTAACGTATTCTAGTGTTATAAGTATTCATACCGACATCCAGAATCTTTAGCGGAACTTAAAATTGTCTCAATCGCAATTTTTATTTGGGAAATTATATCGCGTAATTTAACTGAAAAATTAACAAGTTAATTTTGCGTTCTTGTTTTTATTAAATACGATATAAATTATTGTATGTATGTACATATATATATATATATATAAAATAAAGATTTATAAATAGATTTTACCATTAGGACATAGATCATAGCCTATCGATACAACTTTAATTTTATTGGCGACGAGAACTGGCACTGCAAATCCTGCGAAATCTTTACTTAATTCTTGCCAATAACCACCATGAATATATATAAATATTGGTGCATCTAAAAAGAATAAAAACACAAGTAGGTTTTTATATAAGATAATTTTTTTAGTTACGCATTGGTACCATTCGGTAAGTCAGTTCCATAAATATCATATTTCGTGCGCTCTGTTGGACCATATGGGACGTCTAAAAGACACTTGGTAGTGTTTCGTGCTTTTTTCGTCACTGTAATATAATAAAAGAAAGATTTGTTTTTTTTATTTGAATTTAAAAACATAAATACAGTGGTCGTACCGTTTACTGCAAAAATCAAAAACCGTGATATTAACTCTTCCGGTTTATATCTTTTACTCCATTCACTTGGCGAGTAAAGTTTTTCTTCCTAATAGAAAATAAACAAATCCTTATTAAAATATAGCAGAACATATATAATCCAATTATTCGAATTATCCAAATATTTTGGAACGAATAACTACAATTTATTTTTAAACAAATGAATTATTGATTGTATAAGAACTTACGGTCGACATTTTCCTTCGTCCAGTGTTCACGAGACGGAATAAGCTTGAAACGACCACTGTGGAAGTGTATAATAATCGTGAAATTATTTTAAATAGTTTGCTATATTCTATACTAAATATATACACACGCAAGCATATTGAGTATAGATAAAGTTGTACTATAAAAAAAATATCATAATTAGAATGGGAAGTTTAATACCTCTTGGTAGATGGCGACTCTATGTTAGTTGTATGATTTGTACGTAATGAACAAAAACCTATCGGCGGAGAAATGTAGCGTATCATGTAAATATAAGACTTAATGTGAGTCAAATGAATTCTATAGAATCAGAATTTTACGCTCTTAAAAAAAACATAATTAACGTACTTGAAACTTGTTATCTTAATGAGACCATCAATATTTTCAACGTTACAGTAATTTTTTTTATGTGTTAGGTGTACAACTTTGCTTCCGCCATTTTTAATTCGTGGATCGCTTCAAAAGATGACCAGTTTTTCCAACGCGGGATTCATACGCTGCCCGAAAGATGGGAGAAAGTAGTGACCAGCTATGGACAATATTTTGAAACATAAATGTATAACCAGTTTTTTTATAAAGCCTCGAATTTAGGAAAAAAACGGCGGAAGCGAAGTTGTAAACCTAATATATGTATAATATCTACTACAATATTATTTCAGTAAAATTGGGTAATTAAGTTTGTATTAAAAAATCGGTACTTAAGTTTGTATTAAAAAATCGGCTTTATTTGAAAGCCAAAAATAAAGATTATCAAAAGTTATTAAGATATTCTTTTCGTTTAATAGCCCAAGGTCGAAGGTGAATTGCGTATCACGAGAGAGAGAGAGAGAGAGTAATTTAAGAACAATTTAAATTTTATACCTATGATTAAACGTTAAATAAGATATCAGATAAATAATTTTCGAGTTACGAAAGATAAGAATGAGGAATGTAATTTTGAAAAGATCACAGCCGTGCAAAAGCGAAGTTCCTTGAAATCTAGAATAATTTTTATTGATCAAAAAATAAAGTTATGTATCTGTCGAGTAAAAAAAAAAAGGAAATAGAGAGACGATTCAATTTACATGGATATGATTTTTTTCGTAACAATAAGTGGTCGAAGACGTCGCTTTAAAACGCAGGCATCTTCTTGTACGTAAACCTTACAAGAGGAGCAAGCAAAGCTTGCAAGGTTGAGGCACACCAAAACCAGAAAAACCGGCCCCTCCCTTTCTTTCCTTTCTCCCTCTCCCTCCCTCTCTCTTTCTCTCTCTCTTTCTCTTTTTCCCTCCCCCGACCTTTCAGCGTGACTTCGAGGAGTTGCAGGTACTCAATACCTACATATACGTATATAAGTATATATGTGCACATATATGTATATGTATAAGTACCTGACGTATCGAGTATCGTGCCTTGTCGATACCTGTCCGCAGACCGCAGGTAAGAGAAACCACTTCTGTTAAAAAATTCTTTGGCAATTCGAAGGAATGCCTTCTCAGAAGTCATACTGAGAATACGGGGGCCGAATAAGTATAACGGACGGGCTCGAGGGCGGATCATCGACCTTCCATTTGTTTAATTATATGACAATTTTTGAATCACTTTTGTAACCGTAGTAAATCTCGTTGCAACCGATTAATTGGTGATTCATTTGATTTAAATTGACTTGTGAATGTATCATTGAAAAATATAATCTCTAACCTACGAACAGCTGCATGCTGTTTTCTCATAAATCGATATATATATATATATATATATATATATATATATACAGAGCATAGAGTGAAGCAGTAACTATTGCCACGTAAAATAACTCCGAAAGTATGATAGTAGTAGAAAAGTTTCCGAAACAAAAATTGCATGGGACAATGGGGACTATCATATGACGTTAGTTTTTTTTTTACTAGGTGAAGTCGCATCAGAGATTTGAAGGTCAACTTTTTGTTTTTTTAGATAGAATGCTATATTTTGGTACTTATTTTCTGATAGCGGCTATCGAGATGAATCCAATGATGTGCAACATTAAGATCTTTGAAGGTCAACAAAGGTCATTTTTTCTTGTCGAGATTCTTGAAAAACATTATTTATAAAAAAGTTCCAACTACGCCTGAAGATATGCAAAAGAGAATTGAGATTCGATAAGTGCCGAAGTGATAAGAAATACTACACAATCCGTGATAAGGAGATGCAGCACTGCATTGATACTAGTGATAATCACTTTGAACACCTTGGTAATTACTTTGAACAAATGAAGTTCATTTCACATAAAAATAAAGTTCATTTCACTTTGTTTGCCTCAAATGACCTTTGTTGACCTTCGAAATCCTTACTGTTGCACATCATTGGATTCGTCCCGATAGTCGCTATCAGAAAATTGTACCAAAACATAGCATTTTATCTAAAAAAAACGAAGTTGACCTTTAAATCTCTGATGCGACTCCACTTAGAAAAAAAAAGAACTAACGTCATATGATAGTCACCGTTATCCCATGCAACTTTTGTTTCGAAATCTAAATATATATATATAGACACACACATGCGCGCACGTGCGCGTGCGCTTATGTACATTTGAGAAACGATAGGAAACTACATATGAATTTTGAAATTCGGTGCATCTTGCGAGAGAAGAAAAATGAGAGAAGGATTCCATACGTATCGTGAACGTCCTCGGCGTTCTCCTTGACGCCCTTCTCGTTTTACATGCGTTTTACAACTAACCCTTCTTTACATTTAAAAGAAGTAACCGCAATGGGTTAATTTATTTGACCCTTCCGACTACGCTTGCTTCCAATTAATTTCCATGACTTTAAGCAGATCCTTTTATATTCTACCGCGCGTTTCTTATTTGGAACAAAATATGATCGGTCGATAGCTGCTTTAACGATGCCAGTGAAAGTAATCCCACCAATAAGATTTTATTTTTTTCTTAATCTGCGTAGTGTACCCTTTTTGCAAATTGTGAAAGAGCCGAAAGGCTTTCTTGTTCGATGTTAAAGCAAAGTCGTGACTATCTTATTCATTTTAACGTAGAAAAGATCCAAGGATCGAGAAAGAAGGGGGCTTAAAGGTATGCAGGCTTGTATATATTTCGAATGCTTCGACCGTGAGAAACGTGAGTAAGCGCTGACTGGCATCAGCGGTTCTCTTTCAGATTGTTCTGCCTTAGGCACACACGTGGCACGAACAAAAACTAATATATGGATGCAAAATTGACCTCGTCTTTCATGATTTACGATAAGAAATATATTTTGCAATGATAACTAGATGACTGTTTTAAGTCGATGGAACAACGAGCATAATATGCAATAGACAGGAAGAAAGTATTCATATCAACTGATTAAAGCAATGTGTGTTTCCGCTTTTAATGTTAGTTGAACCAATGAATTGTTTCCGATTTGTTTCTTTTCGCGTTCTCGTATGATGTTTTTTACTTATAATATAAGAAAAATTTCTGTGGTGTCGTATTATATTAAAATTTTAGACAATGTTGTGTAGTCTATATACATGTTAATAAAAGTAACAAAAGTAAAAGCGAACTTACAAATATAAACTTATAAATAAAAATTTACAAAAACAAAACTCATGTAAACATAAACTTATATTTACAAATATAAATAATATTGTTTAAATGATTATTATTACAACATATTAATAAAATAAAAAAAACACTCGATCCTGCCAGGATTCGAACCTGGAATCTTCTGATCCGTAGTCAGACGCGTTATCCGTTGCGCCACAGGACCGACCTTGGAATTTCGTTGTCTAATATATCTTTCATTCATCAAATAACCGTTTATAATAAATATTTTTTATTTTTATTATTATATGTATACTGATAATTTTTTTTTTTAAATTAATTAAATCATCTTAAAGCACGATGATAAGACCATGAGTTGATATTACTAAACAAATTGTGTTTTCAAATAGAAATCTGTTGTTACTCAGTCTCTAAAGTAACATTTTGTCAGATTTTATTTATTATTTAATTAAAACGATTTAAGAATAAATAATATAAAACTCTAAAGGCTTTCTATTCCTCCACGATTATTTTAAACTTAAAATTAGAATAAAACTTCATTCTACCGTAATCACCATCGTGCTCATATCTTTTGTTATCCGATCCTATCATCTTGTCAGTAAAGAAGTTCTATTCTTAAATTCTCGGTACTCGTGACGATTCGCGAAGTATTAATTACATCATATGCTATAATAATTTCACGAGAATGGATAACAGCCACATTTGTTTCTAACAATAGACTCGATCGAGACTTCGGTCTTATTGTTAATGCAACTTTTTTAATGAGGCGTTAACTCGTCAATTAGATAAATAGAAAGATTTCGTATATAAATATTAATGTTTAACAATATGAAACTTCATTGACAGCATGAAGTATACTTTATAAATAATCTTTATACTATATCGATTGACGAGATTTATCGAAAGGATCGAAAGACCGTGAGAAACAACGACACTCCCACGTAGTAGATATTTATTCACATTTTACCTTAAGCTAAACGTTAAATACCACTCCCACGTGTTATTTCATTTCCGGGAACATCTTTGTTGGCGTACAAATTGTACGAACGATTTTCTCGATTATCTGACGTCTATGCTCCGAATGAAATCTAAATTATTTTCGCATACGCATACGTATTACAAAAACTATTAGATATTCGATGAATGAACTTTTGTAGTCGTTGGAAAGTAAACAAATCAAATCATAGTTTATGCTTTGTTAAATTATTTTTTTCTTATTCTTGGCAAGGCTTCTTAACGATTCTATTTAACGTTATCAACAGAGAGATTGAAGGTCGATAATAATTTGGTAAGTTGATACTCTTTCGAATAAAACGTGCAGCTTCGTTGGATAGATAGATTTCTCTTTTCTCCGATCTCCGACAAAATCCGCCATGCGCTCAGCCATTGGTTACCATGGTAACAGCGCCACTGCAGCCGCTGTTGCCGCGTATTACAGCGCATGCTTCGGAACAGCGGAGCAATGGTGGGAAGAACTGAGTCACGATCTTATTCGATTTCGTCCGAAATTGTCCGAACTCCGCGTAGTGCGTGCCCCCATAGCTTGAGCGTTAAAAGGCTAAGAAGAGAGATAGGTAAGAGAGAGATTGAATAAGAGTAAGGAAAAGAGAAAGACAGTGAGAATACGCAAGAAAGAGAGACGAACAACAGAGAAATTGGTTAAGTACGCGTGCGCATTGAAAAAAGACAGAGGGAGATCGCGAGACGGCATTCGTAGTAGTGACGCGTTCCGTAGGGGGGAGACGGTATCGTCGCATCATAAAAGTGGGAGGGACGGAATCTCTCTTTGCGAGCAGAAGCAACGAACAGTTCTCGGCTCCCGACACCGGCCTGCAGTCGACGAGTTGGTCCTAGCGTAGAAGAGGGAGGGAAAGCGTAGTATATGCGTGAACGAACGTGAGAGAGGGAGAAAAAGAAAGAAAGACCAGCAGACGAGCCGTGGAAGAAGTAAGAGGGAGGGAGAGAGAAAGAGGAGAAGGAGCGCGAAAGAAATAGAGAAAGGGCGCGCAGGAAGGAGAAAGAGAAAAGCAAAAGGGAGCAACGCCGGTAGAACGCGCGGTGTGTCCTCATGTCGTACGGCGTTTGTGAACGCGGCCATTACGAGATAGCTGCTCGGTGACGCTCGGTGTGTTAGAGGACGGTCGTAGTACAGCATCGTCGTACAGTCGTGCGCGTTGTGATTTTCAAAGGAACAGGACGCGCGCTTCTTTCGATAATCAAGCACGTGCTCGTTCACGTTTTCGCTTATAAAAAGAGCCAACGTGCGCACATGCACACGGTGGTCGTTGCACCGCTTTCAGCCTAAGGAGTGTAAAAGAAGAAAAGAGAGAAACAAAGCGCGCGCAGAAGAAAATAAAAAAGAAAGAAACCGAGATCACGCGACTGTTGAAGCAAACACACGACGAACGGTTGGCGTCACGTCGCCGTTATTCAACGGAATCATAAGTTATTGTGATCTTTGATCTTGGTAAAAAAAGAATTGTACAGGAACGAATTAATCGACTACGATCGACGAAGAACTAGAGGAAGAGAAAATAATTTGAGAGATATCGACAATCGGCAAAGAAAACATCAGCCATGTTCGACGTTTTTGGCTCGGTGAAAGGTCTACTCAAGCTAGACAGTGTGTGCATCGACAATAATGTCTTCCGATTGCACTACAAAGCAACCGTGATCGTACTGATCGCGTTCTCCTTGCTTGTAACCTCAAGACAGTATATCGGCGATCCGATTGATTGCATTGTCGATGAAATACCGCCCCACGTGATGGATACTTATTGCTGGATCTATTCGACCTTTACGATCCCGAATCGTGGTGGCGTCGTTGGTATGGACGTCGTACAACCAGGTGTACGAAGTCACGTAGAGGGCGTCGACGATATTAAATATCATAAGTACTATCAGTGGGTATGTTTCACTCTCTTCTTCCAGGCGATACTCTTCTACGTGCCACGTTATCTCTGGAAAACTTGGGAAGGTGGCAGAATAAAGATGCTCATGCTTGACCTAAACTGTCCAGTTGCAAACGAGGAAACAAAATGCGAGAGACGAAAATTACTCGTCGATTATTTTGCCTTGAATTTGCATTCCCAAAATTTCTATGCATTCCGATTTTTCTTCTGCGAAGTCCTAAACTTCATCAACGTGGTAGGCCAGATATATTTCATGGACTTCTTCCTCGATGGAGAATTCTCGACGTATGGAGCGGACGTCGTAAAGTTCACGGAATTAGAGCCTGAAGATCGGGACGATCCTATGTCCCGCGTTTTCCCGAAGGTTACCAAATGTACCTTCCACAAATATGGTGCGTCCGGTACCGTACAAAAGTTCGACGGTCTCTGCGTTCTACCGTTGAACATCGTCAACGAGAAGATCTACGTGTTCCTCTGGTTCTGGTTCATTATCCTGTCGATTCTAAGCGGTCTTAGCTTGGCATATCGCGCGGCCGTCGTTGCAGGACCTAGGCTACGTTTGATGTTACTACGCACACGTTCTCGCCTATCAGACAAGCACGACATCGAAACAATTGCTCAGAATTGTCAAATAGGCGACTGGTTCGTCCTTTATCAATTGGGTAAGAACATCGATCCGTTGATCTACAAACAGCTCGTGTCCGACTTGGCCTTAAAACTACAGGGTAAAGAGACTATTTGTTCGGCCTAGAGTTAGTTTGTCGTAGGATATCATCGTAGGGGTTATATCTTTTTGCCTAAGATCGTAAGAATCGATTTTACAGTGCAAAATTGGATCCCCAAGAACAATGAAAATATTCATTAACATCGTCGTTTTCATCTTTGACGAAGAAAAAAAGAGAGAGAAAGTCGAAGACGTATCATGGAGATATTTTCATGGAAGTCCACCAATCGCAAGAGTCCTTTCGGTCGATCCTCTCGTCATTTTTTTTAAATAATCGTGATGATTATTCGAACAATTTTTTTCACGAAAGGATTGAGCTTTATCTATATAATGACACATGCTTCTCGTTAGCGCTTTAAAAAAAAAACGTAATCAATCGCGTAGCGCTGATTATTTTTGTAATCTTGCTTTTTTTCTTTTTTTTCCACACGTATTATACTCTTTCTCCGTTTGATTATAATTTATCATAATCTCTTCTTCTTATTCTTCTTTGAGAAATGGACTCTCGCAATTGCCGTTCGACGACCTGATCTATCCTTTGCACATCGATTGCCTATGTAAAATTCTACAGATAGATTCAGGTGATACGATGAAAAAGAAAAAGAAAATGAAAAACAACTAATGAATATAGAATTAAAAAAGAAGGAAGAAGTATGTACGGTGGATTAGCGATTAGTTTGTTCGATCGCTTCTCGCTTTTCACACGCGCCAGGCATATATTAGATAAGAAAATAAAAGTAAAGATCTTTCCTTTTTTGCATTTTGTTCGTAAACTTTCGAACAAAACAAAACTCATAGCAGACATTACGGAGAAAGTGTGAAGGCTCGAGTAGCGATCGAAAGAACGATTTCGTATGTGTCATCGTAGATATATATTTTAAGTATTTCTGGAACTTGTAGACCTTTGTCGGTCTCCGATCGTGTGATAAAATGGAGGGACGGCGTTTGTTCTTTTTCTTCTCCTTTTTCCCCTTTGTTTTTCTCCCTTTTTCCTTCTCCTTTCTACCTTCTTTTCCTTTTCCTTTTCCTTTCCTTTCTTTTATTTTTTCACGGACCATACATTATGGTCAAGTTGTTCCATCCCAACTATCCTGTGTCATCCCTAAAGATCCTTTTTTCCCTTATCTTCTTTCTCTCATTGTTTGCTACTTCTCCTTTGGGACTAAAATATTTGCACTGCCTTATCGTTACGATAGGACAACTTCAAGGAAGAAAACGTGATGAAAAAGATTTCTTTTCTCTCATGACGTCGTGGATGTGACTGTCGCCGTTCAACATTCCATTTGTTTCGTTTGATTTTTCTTACTTTTAATCGCACGGGTATATACGAGATTATCTTTATATGATGTTTCAAGAAAATATATAAAGTTTCTCGACGATACTCGTTTGGTAAAAGTTACAGAAAAGAAAATAACGAAATCTTTCATCATTTAATATAATATTCTTATTTGATGAAGAGTTTCTTTTTTCGCGTCACACGCCATTTTCTCATCTGGCTCGTTTTAAAAAGTGTTTCCGTGTTTCCCACTACTCCGTCCTTCCAGAAAAGCGTTATTCTTTATTCCTATCAATTACTTTTTTTTATAGTAAGCATAGGATCATATTGTATTGTATATTGTAGGTCGTCCTTTATCTATACGGGAAAGATAAATATATATTATATATAAATATATATATATAAAAATATGAATATATAGTGAGAGAGAGAGAGAGAGAGCGCCTGTTTGTGTGTGAGAGAGAGCGAAAGAAAGAGAGAGAAATAGAAAGAAATAAAAATGAAGATGTGCGCGAAGGAGAGGAAGAGAGAAATGAAAAAAGAACAAAAAAGAGAACATGTAGATATTATGATACTGATCATACATCTATGTATTTTATATCCGTCTTCGCTGAAAAGCAATCTTGCATTCCACGCACAAAAAGACATAATATGTATGTACGTGTATCCTATGAACGTAAGCGAGCGTTCATCATGTCTGCCACGTGTAACCGAGGGGCCAAAACAGGACGAAACATTCTTCTTTTTCTAATATACATTTGCGTATGTATAGAGTGAACGCCTATTGCGTATTTACACGACAGTCGAATATTTGTATAACACACATATACACCTATTTGTATCTTGTATGTTTTTTTGTATTATCTATACGACGACATAATAATACCGTCCCGGCGTGCTTAGGGGGTTACCGGATAAATAAATAAACAAATAAAAGCGTTTAATTATTAAGAACGTATTAACATGTTATATATATATATATACATACATACGTACATATATACATACATATATCGTGCAATTAATTATACAAGTTCGACCAAGTTAGAGCGTAATATTTTGGAAAAACAAAATAGAATATTTTTGATAACCATATTGTTGTTATAGATCATGCGACAAATGATGTAACGACGATCGACCGAGGAAATAGTATGATCGATAAGAGTTAAAGAAGGATGTGAAGTTTGATAAATTATATACATACTATATACGACTTGTGATGATATATGGAATGCGTTATGAAGATTATTTGAAATATTCGATAAAATATATTAGAATACGAGAAAGGAAGGTGCGACAGGTTCTTTCGATCGATTTTCAAGGATGCGACCTGGTAACCCTTCAACTCACGCGTTTATGATTCTTTCAGAACATTTTTGAACGAGCGTAGTTTGTTTTTACAGCAAAGACTACGGATTGATAGAATGATAAAAGAATTAAGATACTGCGAGAGATGAAAAAAGACCTACTGTCAATTTTGCGCTTCTACTTCTATGCGCCTTTTAAGACTGTCGAGAATTAATCGAAAACACTTCATAATAATGATTTTCATGTTTTTCGTATGTCTTGTTTTGTTTCTTTTTCTTATTTTTCTTTTTTGTTTTTTTTTTCCTTTTTCCCCCCTTTTTTTTAGATAATATACATCGAGCTACGAAGTCCTAAACGCATATGTCGACGTCGATATTTTTCGAAAATATTCGGTGGTGCGACATTTTTGCATAATATTGTTGATGATAATAGTAATAATAATAATAATAATAATAACAATAATAATAATAACAATAATGATAATAATAATAATGAAGATAATGATAATAACAAAAAAATAATAGTAATAGTAATAGTATTAGTAATAGTATTAGTAATAATAGTAGTAATACGAAACGTAAAAATCCTGAGGGAGATCAAGCCATTAATTTTTCCTCCTTCGAATTGTGCTTAGGACATTTATGACACGTTCGTTCTTCGTCAAGTGCCAACGTGTATACGCGCTGTTTTATTATCATTTATTTGCGTTAGCAAGAAAAAGAAAAATACGTAAGTTGGAAAGAACGATAATAAACATATATATATATTTGTATATATATATATATGTATGTATGTATATTGTATCGAGTAAAGAAGGAAAAGGAGAAACAAAAGAGATGCGAAATTGCCAATCATAATTGTTGTCATTGTTCACACTGTCGGGACTTCGTATATAGAAAGGAGGAAGGCAATACGATAATAGTTCGCATATATACGTGCCTTTGCTCGTGCCACTTCTCTAGAAATGATAAAAGACGAGATAGAAATATATATATATATATATATATATATATATATATATATAACATATACGCATACGAATTTTTGTTTTTTTCTATTAGATAAATAGGTGACGATTGCTTTAGAGGACATCGATAAACGACGATGAAGATCATTGAAAAGGAATATCGCTCATCTTTTTTCAACATTAACGTATCACCAGCATAATTATCATTATCATTAACGTCATCGTCATCATCATCGTCATTGTCACTATCATAGTCATAGTTTTCCCTCTTTTTTGCATCTTTTGTTCTATTCCCGTTCGTCAACGTAACGTTTGACGAAACATAATGATTGTGGTAATAGGTACATATATTTTAGGAAATAAGTTAGAACAAAAAACGCAAGAAGTTTGTGTGTGAGAGAGAGAGAGAGAGAGAGAGCGAGAGAGAGAGAGAACGTAAATTCTGCGATAATAGAGAATTGTATTTAGACGTGTAAGTAATCGAAGGAAGGACTCGTGTCCTTTCTCTTTTATTTTATTTCTTTTTTTTTGTCCTTTTCGTCGAGCCGATTTTGTAGAGAGAAATCGAAGTCCCATTTTTCTCTTCCTTATATTTCTTTTCTTTTCGTTTACGATCGCTTTTGTGGAAACTCCAAGAACGATCGGTGGTAGTCCGAAAAAACAGTAATTTCCATTGTTCAATATGCCCAAGTTATGTTGTACACTTTAATACGAATGTTCTTTGTAAAATTAAAGAAATAAATATCAGCGAAATAAAATAGCTTGAATCTTTGTTGTATTTGTGTACGTTTCGAGAGTATCGTATATACATATAACGGCCGTGCAGTGTGCTGATTAAGAGAAACAAAATTAACGTCACGTGTCGTACGATTCAACGCTAAAGACGTGTTCTGTATTATTTTAATTCTACCTTTATTCTCTTCCTTCTAGAAAATGATCGATAATAAAAATACTCTTAACTTTAAAAATTCGTTATTTCATTGTATTTTTCTAGGTTGATGATATACGAGTAAATACATAAATGAATGGAACATGAGCTATCAATTGGGGTATACGTGTGTCCCCTGACGAAAATTATCTCAAAGTAAGTACAAACTAATTCGATTTTATCTACATTCTTAATTTTTCACTTTTTACCAGCAAGAAATAATGACGCAATTTATTCCAATCTCTGATGACCGCACTCTCGACGAATGTTCACCGAAATAATTTTCCAAATAACACTTAGTCGTTTATATATGTATACAACAATAAAATGCTCGGAGTCGAGAGACTGGTTATACGAGTTCGTTGCTTAAAAAGGTCGAATGGTGGTAAACGAAAAAGAGAAAAAAAATAAAAGGACGAGGGAATGTCGGACGACGTCGCGTTTATCTCGATGTATTATCGATCTCCGGTTTGACAGACAGAGAGGCTTAAACGCAGGAACGACCTTTGGCTGAATTCTAAAGAGTATAAACGAGTGACCCTGCACGATTCCTACCTACACATTGTTGAGATTCATTACATGCATCGGCGTTGATCACATAGGTGCATGTGCAACATGGGGGAAGTCTTTGTACGTGCGTGTGCTCCGGTTTGCGATTAACGATCAGGAGCGAAACAGCGATTCTCTTTCTCCCCTTCTCTCTCTCTCACTCTCACTCACGTCCAGGCAACTTTTGAGGGTCGAACAATTTTAGGTCCCCCGTAACATCGACGGATTAGGGTGCTGCTGCTAAGAGGAAAATTATTGTATTGCCGCTATAGTAAAATTAATGTCTATTACTCGATGTTAACTCCAATCGTATTAAGAAGTTAACGACGTTACGTTCTCTTACAAATCATTATTATTATTATTATTGGTCTACCTTCGTTTCTACTTTGTACGGTCTAAACGCGATTAGACAGTAAAACGATAAGAGAGATCTCTCAACGTTTCTACGACGGATGTTAAAGAATTATAGTCATAACCGAGAAATCGGACCGAGGTCGTAGTCCGATTAGGTTAACGATTAACCGTATGATGAACGGTATCGTATAGCGATCCACGATCAACATTAACGCAATCGTTATTTTTTGACTTCATGCAAGCTTCTACTTTTACGATCTTGAAATGTGAGTCGGATGTAGAGAATCTAGTGATCCAAAGATAATTACATTCTGATCACGAAGAGCAAGACGACAGGGTCGAGGTTGCTGACGTTACTTCGAAGGAACTTGATTCGACGTCTTTTTTTATTCTTTAACTAGGCATGGAACCCGTGCTACCGGTATTTAAAACTTCCTCTTCTTCGAATATATCTCTATATAGGGAAATATCCTAGAAAACGGATGTGCCTATAACGAATACGTTTTCTTTTTATCTTCTTTTTTTGTATAAAAATTTCCTTCTTACTCGTCAAACAGAAAAATTAAGAGACAAGTTGTTAGACCGAAAGGGAGATTTTATTTGATCACGTTTCGACTAAAAACACGGCAAAATATGAGCTTAATGAATTAGCGTTTTCTACCTTTCACCGAGTCCAGCTTTGTTCCTACATGCTATATGAATGTATGCATATATGTATCTATGTATGTATGTATGTATGTATATATGTACATACGAGACGGTAGACGAAGATTCGTAAATGAGAAGAAGAGAAAGAAGAAAGAGATTGTGAGAGCAAACGAACGTAGGTACTGAGTAGGTATCGAAGATGACGACTACACGAAGAGGACGACGACAAAGCTCGGCGCGCACGTAAAGGAACGAAGAAAGGAGAGGACAGGGTCTTCTTTGGAATACTCGTTCGTTCTGTTGGCTCGGCCTGGCCTGGCACGAGGGCAACGGCCGGTCAAAGTCCCTCCACCTTCGTAGCTGCACGCGCTTCATGGCCTTCTTCGCTTCTCTCTGCTTTGCAGGACTCTTACCAACAGGCTCTTCTTCTTCTCGATTCCTCCAAAGAAATTTCTCATGATCTTATATATGATTATTTACCTGCCTACATACACACATATGTTCAAAATGTAGGTGGTAAAACGTTCGTTACGTTCTGATTAAAAGTTCATATTACCGATGTCAATTATATAAGATTCGATTTGCATTATTTATCATAAATTTTCATATTCCAAATAGGATCTTCGAGATCAGGAACAAGTACCTGCGAATTAGCACGTAACCTTATTTCGAGGAATTGTGTTTCCCGTGATCGATAACAAAACACTGGTATTTTATCGATATGATTTCGAAATTATTGGAGTTTCTTTCGTTCTTCGGATGGAATCATCATTGCGGACGATTATAGAACGCGGTAATAGGGTAAAACTATTGATATGGACATCTTATCTCTATTTGTTTTCCGGCTTGAAACTCACCAGTTGTTCTTAAGCCATAAAAATGTAAAAATTTTATGCCATCACGAGATAATATCGAACGGTAAGAAAATATTCGAGAAAGTATTATATTCTATTTTAAAACAATTCTTCAACGAAGAAACCTACAAAAATATTTGTTTTATTTACATTGCTATGTTTTCATTAATAGATTAAGCTGAGTAATTATAATAGTCCTAGCGACATCGTAGAGAAACATTATACGTTAAATCTCGGTATAAATTACGTTTCGTAATCTTCACAACCGGCATAACACAGTTTGTAACATACGTAGTTACGTGTGCTAGCCAACACGGTGGACAATTTGACCCAGAAATCCATGCTTTTACGTCCATCGAGGAGAGTATAAACGATAACTGATTACCGTCAAATGAAACAGAAATCAGTGTTACAGATTAGAGAAGAAAAAAAATCTATGATAAGCCATCTTAATCAAGATTACGAGAAATCATGATCAATTATTTTTCCGCTTACGTTGATTAGTCGGATGTATTAGATGTCGAATGGAGAAAGTCAAAGAACATTTCAATGAAAGATAATTTCAAAGAATAAATTTAATTAAGTAAGTGAAACGTTTGAGACATTTTACGATGTATGTATACATAAATATATAATATATCTATATAAGTATATAGATATGTATGTATATGTGTAGACATCACAGATACTAAAAACCCGTTGGTAATGACAAAGAAGACATAAAAGCCCTGTTAAAAGATCCAACGACAATGTATGTAACTATCGTAAGCCGTTGTGCTTACGTGTTTCATCTCTCTCTCTCTCTCTCTCTCTCTCTCTCTCTCTCTCTTTCTTTCTATTGTATTTTTTATATTCTGTCTATAATACTAGAGACATTATCTTTCTTATCTTTACTCACACACACCACCACACAATAACATTACCTCACTCCTCGAAAGATAGCCATGTTTTTTGACTTACATATTAGACACTTGAGAAGGCTGCTGCGCAATCGTCGTGCTGCTGATAACGTCGTTCATGAGATTCAATATTGGTCGAAGAGCTCGATCACCTTAACTCCGTTAATATTACCAAGAGAGGAGAAACATAGTTCTGTTTCTCGTGGCAATGTCTTTACGCGTTTACGAATGTTAAACATTCTTTCCGTCGTACGACTCTACTATCAGAGCAACGAAGAAGAAAAAGAAGGAGGAGGAGAAGGAGAAGGAGGAGGAGAAGAAGAAAGAAAAGGAGAAAGGGGAATAGGAGGAAGAAGAAAAACAAGATCGCTTAATAATCATATTCTCGTGGAGAGACACGACAGTAAATTGCGTTAAATCTTTGTGCCGCATTCTCGTTGCATTCTAGCAATGGCGACGTTTCTTTCAACATTTACTGTCCTAAAGGATCACGTAAAACTTAAAGTAGCCGAAGATTCAGCAGCTATTGATAATATCGGTAAATGCTCTCAACGTCTGCGTTCTTGAAGAATTCGTGTTTATCGTATGTAACGACCTATAAATCTGTTAGCCCTGTTAGTTGATAAACTAGAAGTGTCATAGATCACGAGGTCATCTTTATCGGTATATGCCACATGTGTATATTTCTCGTATATTCGATTTTGTGTGCGTGTGCGTGCGTATGTGCGTGTGTGTGCGTGTGTGTGTGTGTGTGTGTGTGTGTGTGTGCGTGTGCGTGTGCGTGCGTGCGTGCGTGCGTGCGTGCGTGCGTGCGTGCGTGCGTGCGTGTGTGTGTGTGTGTGTGTGTGTGTGTGTGTGTGTGTGTGTGTGTGTGTGTGTGTGTGTGTGTAATGTAAAAGATAATAAAAATAAGCAAAAATGTATGGAAACGAAAATAATATTTTCTCAGTGTAACGAAGAGAGAAAATTTTTTTCTTTAGTTTTCAGATTACATTACAGGGTCACATTTTTGTCGTTACTCGTCGGTAGTCTTTTGGTGTCTGCAAGACAATATATCGGCGAACACATAAGGTATAATTTTGCGAATGAAATTATCTATCTTTTAAATATTTATAAATATATAGAATAGAAAATTCATTGAAAAATTGTGTAAAACTTTTTTTTGGTAACAGATGCATAGCCGATTCATCGATAAATTCACACGTTATAGAGACCTATTGCTTCTTTACGTCGACTTTCACCGTGGTGAGTCTTAAGAACGTTTATATTTAGTTATGCGTGGAATGACGATTCCTTTCATATTCTAGCGTTCCGTGAAAACGAAAGTCTTATAATCTGTTACACGAGCAATTACGTGCATTTCTTATCGATGCAACGAATTTACTTGCAGGTGAAGCATATGAACGCATCGTACGTGAATGAAGGAGAAATTCCACATCCTGGAGTTGGACCAATTGGCAAAAATGACGAGACAGTTCATCATGCGTATTACCAATGGGTGCCTTTTGTTTTATTTTTCCAAGCTCTTCTCTTTTATCTGCCACATTATATATGGCGAAAGGCAGAAGGTAGGTATTAGTATCGTCTTGTATACATTTTGATAAAAATATATTTTATTACGATACAAGAACATTCTATTTGAAATTGTGATAGATTAACATTTAATAGTGTAATTCGGTTGTATAAAAACAGATACATACAATTACGACTACATGAACTTTATAAAAATTTGAAAATAAAGCAAGAATATCATTATATCTGTTTGCAGATAATGATAAGCAGATTTAATGACAATTACTCAGCTGATACCACTAGTAATCATATTTTACAATATTTCTATAAAAAATGATTCGAAGATGAGTAATGCTATCAGTTTGATGATTGTTACTTCGCTCGATTTCTCTGAATTAATAGAAGTGTTGGAATTTAAAGGATTAAACAGAGTTGTCAAGATATCTATATTCCAATAATACATTGAAGATGTGTGTATGTGTGCGTGTTGTGTGATTTTAGGTGGTCGCCTGAAGACTTTAGTCTCGGGTTTGCATGTGGCTTGCTTGGGTTTGCATGAGACGACAATGAAGGTCAACGATAAGTACGAAGTACCATCAAAAGACGATGTTAACCGAAAGATACAGAAAATTCGAAAGGCTTTTATTGAGCGTATTTACATCAATCGAACTTGGTCTTATTATCTCAGTTTTTGTGAGATATTAAACTTCATTAACGTTGTAATGCAAATTTATTTGACCGATTGGTTCCTTGGAGGAGCCTTTATGGGTCTCGGTAAAATTGCTGCGGACAATAGCTATAGTGGAAGAATGGAACCACTCGATATTGTATTTCCCAAGGTATGTATCATACTTTCCTTATCTTTTTATTTTCATTTAGATGTTTTCTACGTACTTTAATGATTCATAGGTAACAAAGTGTACATTCCACAAATATGGTTCCTCGGGTACGATACAAACTCACGATGCTCTCTGCGTGATGGCATTGAATATCATTAACGAGAAGATCTACACGTTCCTGTGGTACTGGTTCATTATTCTATCCTTCATCACTTTGTTTGGGCTTATTTGGAGATTGATAACGATGATATTGCATTCTAGGTCGGTATCATCTTTTGATCTTTTCATAAAAATATTTGTTGATTTTCAATTATTTGTTATTTCTTTAGGAGCGAGACGTTTAACAAAGTTCTTTTCTCTATGGCCTGTCCTGGCAAATATAATCCTTGGAACGTAGTTAGAGTTACTCGGGAGTATCATTTTGGAGACTGGCTCTTTTTGTATTATATCGCCAAAAATTTAGACAACTACGTGTTCAAAGATCTCTTAGAAAGATTAGCTCAGGATCTCGAGAACATAAATCAAGGACAATACTATAAGACGACTTTCTTAGAAGCCGAAGAGTATCCGTTGCAGGAAAAATGAAACAACTTCTCTATAATCATTCGATCGAATCGAAGTATGTAGATGATTTAATTATCGCTAGGATGTGCCAAGTGATAAGACTATATATTTTTAATTTCGAAAGTGCCATACATATATATTGTTGTAACGAATGAAATATCGTGAAAAGACCGAATATTTTTAGTGAAAATATTATACAAAAGGGAATTTTTCTCGACGACGTAGAATAACTTTGTTTATTTAGTTTTTCTTAAGTGTTGCACGTACGCATTCGTTTGTTGGGGGGAAATACAAAATGAAAAAAAAGAAAAGAGAAAAAACGGGACAAATATTAAACGAGACGTGCGTGTTACGAAGAAACGTGTTCATTTAGTGCAAGTTCTGAAAGTGGTGTTCTTAACACAATGGCTTGCCTGTTGAGAGGGGTTGACGCAGCGAAAAACGGAACTTAAGAATGCGAATCGAATGGGAAGAAAACAAAAGAGTCGAACCCTTCTCTAACAGCCATCTATGGTCCTTCGAGTTCCCTCTTTCGACTCTCGAAATGAGCCCTTTTCTATTTATCACCTCCATTGTACTTACGTACCAACGAAAGAAACGGTGGACCGATTTTTATGAGAACCAGTCGGCTTTGAGCTGCCTTCTTTTTATCTTTTCTGCGTAGCTAGTTCGCAAAATATAAAATAAAAAAAATGAAAAAAAAACGTTCGCTCCGATGATTACGAGAGTTGTCGTTGAAATTAGACTTTCAACGAGTCCATATCGCTAAATGAAAAAAATCCCCTCTTTTCTTTGCTCAGTTTATTTCACGAGGGAAGACTAGATTAACGAGCTTATTTGTTGTGACTCGATCATGATCTCCAATCTTCTTCCAGCTGCCTTAAGTCCCATTCATACGGTCTTATTTCGTTAAATCTTCTTAGGCGTATCTTACGACGAAGTATTTTTTTATTTTTATAATCTATTTTTTGTTCTCTCTGATACTTTCTAAAACGACCTCAACAAAGATATTACAGTGTTATGTATAAAGAAAAAAAAAGAAAAGAATACAAATATATAATTTCAGTTGACGTTTGTGGAGTAAATGAGAACCTTTTTTTACGTATTCGTTCCATTTCAAACTATTACTCGAAACACGTAAGTTTGTTTTCCATGTTCACGAACGTGGCCAGATTAAAACGTTGTATCGCGTGACAAGAAGAAAGCGTAAATCGCTATTTGCGTGTCAATGCTCTTACACAGTTAAAGACATATTTTGTACGTGCGTTAACTTGACGACATTTAAAATACAGGAGTGTACGCGTATGCGTAGCAGGTAAGTATACGTTGCGTTGACTCCTTAAACGAGTCCGTATAGTTAAGGTCATTAAATCGTTAAAATCGTTGATATAGGTATTATACATGGTGACCTATAAATTTAAAAGTAATCGACGTATTAAATGTGTTACGTATGTACGTTTTAATAAGTAAACTACGATAAATCCTGAATAAATATTTTCGAAATAAATGAGAATAGTTTTTTCAGCAAAAACTTAATTACGCTTGAGAACAATGCACAAACGTTACAAAGAATGTGTATGCGCACGTGCGCGTGGTATATGTGTGTGTTTATGTGGATATGCATGCAGAAAAGAAAATGTAATCAGACAGTGGAATCATTTTCCGAAGACCTTCTAAAAAGAACGAAATCCTTTTCCATGAGTCACGAAGTAAGAGATATCTAAGGGTCAATAAAGCTAATTATATCTAATCTATATGTAGAAAGTATGGAATTTCACTTGGAAATCAATTTCAATTCTTCCGTCTTTTAGAGTTATTAGTCACGAATAACAGGAAGAATAACGTTCCGCTGATTGACAGCGATCATATAGAAAGCTACGATAAATCTATCGACAAATCAGCAACGATTAATTACCCTTGATAACGAATGAAGTATCAGTGGGAACGAACGCTTAATTAAAATTGTGATTTATCGAGAGAATAAATTGGAATTGTAGGGGAATAATTTTAGTATTATCGAGAGAATATTTCCGAGTCTACGAGTCTGGTTGCGTTATATATATATATATATATATATATATATATATATATATATATATATATATATATATGTATGTATGTATGTATGTATGTATGTATGTATGTATGTATGTATGTATGTATGTATGTATGTATGTATGTACATAGGACACGTATATAACTGTAACTCAGTCCCTTGACTCGGCATGGTTGGGTCTCACGAGTTCAGGTATTATTCATATGAAAGGTCCGCGTGGGCCGTACCTCGGTGGTCCCTCGAACAAAGACCGGCTTTGGTCGAGGCTATAAAAGCAGAACTCTCGTAGAGATGCTAGAGAAGTC
The DNA here is from genome assembly GCA_911387685.1 of Dolichovespula media. Lineage (NCBI taxonomy): Eukaryota > Metazoa > Arthropoda > Insecta > Hymenoptera > Vespidae > Dolichovespula > Dolichovespula media. The sequence continues at coordinate 1,524,936 of OU426855.1, forward strand.
TGGTGAGCAGCTGGATGCTTTCTCGTTCGAGTTAGTCTCCTCCTTTAGAGCCCTTAGTCTTTTCTGTGTGGGCGGTTGACATTGCTCTCGGCTCTCACCAGGCTAACTTTCAAAAATCGTCTCTCTCTTCCTCTCTCTCTCATTCTTTTTTTTTCCAGACCCAATGCGTTCTTCTAAAATTCCATTGGAATTCCTTCGAAGTAATTTGCATGAAAAAAGAAAAAAAAATGAAAAAAAGAAAAAGAAAAAATGTTCGTATTCAACAAAAGACAAGTCGACGAACTTGTAAACTTATTATTCTTGATTTGTCCAAGCTCGTGTAAGACGGCTTTCTGAACGATCCTTCTGTCTCTGATCGGGTCTCTTTTCTTTCTTTGTTCCAATCCAGCTTCCTTTGTGATTCCAACAGCTCGTTTATGTACTTACTATGCATACCAATGTTCATGCGTAGCGCTCTACTCGAAAGAACAGGAATTGCTCGTCTGGATATTTTTAAAGGAGTTTTTATATTACGAAAAGAACAATGTTTCCTTGATGAATTATTCTTTAGAATGTTTTCAAGAATAGAAAGTCTTAAAATAATAGCTACTCCTTGATGAAATTTTGAAGGTGTATATACGGATCCTACTTGTCTTGAATAAAGTTCGTGAGGAGACTTGAGAACGTCGATTGGTAGGATATATCTGAGCGAGACATCAGGATGTGTATCTCGTGCTTCTTCTGCGAACAAAAAACGGCTTCGTTCGTCGATGATCGAGAATGATCATGGTAGAAAAAAGTAAGAGGAAGGATCGTTTGTTTGATCTTCTGATACACATATGTATATATACATATATTTAGATAGATGGTTATACACGTATTTCCTACGTGTTTGTCGCATGATTTCGAATTCTTTCTTCGAGTTTGGCCAGTGCTTATAGAGCGAAACCGGTTTGAAAACTTATCTCCGAAACTACAATATATTATACGCTTTCGCGAGATTCCACTCGTACAAGCGGAACGTTAGACCAATGGAGTCGATCAACTCGAAACGAAATTCGATTTTTTTACTACTTATATTGATTTATATTGTCATATTTTTGCGATTTTAACTTCTTTCCTTCAATGTTCAATATTTATGTTTCTACGAGTTATAGATCATCAGTTCATCAACGATTCTTCTTTCTGTTGACATATTGACAATAGGATAGAAGTTATCTAGGCATGTCTCGTAAACTTTACTACTGCGACCGGTTGGTTATTTCACGGTGTAAGTAGGACGCCAGATGTACTGCTCTTCCTTGGATGTATCTCCGTTAGCGATTCATTCGGACGATAGCGTCACATCGTTGTCACATGTATTACACACACACCGCGCGCGCACGCGATTTCCAGTCTATAAACATTATGCAAATCTTATAGGAAGTCGTCTACGTAACGAGTCGCCTTCACAATTATACTTTGCTACTTAATGTAATATTCTCAAGGTCGAGTTAAGTAAATTATTTTTTGTTACTTTAAATAATGTATATTTATATATATACGTATATTTTTTATACATATATATATATATATATATATATTATTGGTTGAATATGTGGTCGTAGATTGTTTCTGAAGTACTCAAAGAGAAGAACCATCCGCAGGCTCGACATACATTCGTCACAATTGACACGATTGACCCGCAGAGGTTCTCAACGTGTACCGTCCAACGAACCGGTTTGACCGGGTCCAACAAGTACATTCCAAAGATCAGTGCGCACGCGTGTTCTCCAACGCCATGGAACATCTCGTGATCATGATTCGAGTGCTTCCTCATGATGATTTATAATATACAGCTAACGTAGCTTATAAGATTATAGATAACTTTCAATTTCGTTCATTTGCGTGTATTTGATATTTATATAAATATTTATACATGATAGCAAAAAACAAATTATGTTGAGAACAGGATGTTATTATTTCATGTGACTCTTATAATACATACTTACAATGAAACCCATCATTGTAATGCTTCCTTCGAGTGATTTTTAAATACGTAGGTAATCAATGAGAAGCATACTTATAAAGAGGACGAGCAACGAAATGATATCATGTTAGAAATCATTCAACGCATTCGCGAGAATCGTAGTTAATGATTACCAACGTTCGACTGTACACACATAAATTCTGAGAATAATGATAGTTGAAAATTATCCATGCCAGTAGTTCTACCGTCGCTTTTTCTAATGGACGATAAGAATTAACACTCGTAGGTGATGAAATGATCAATGTTCTTTTCGTTGAAAGGGCTATGTAATAAATTTGGAAACTCATCTAGATAAACAAAAATCTATGGATATATACACATTTGTACGCGTTATGGTAAAAGAGGAAAGAGCAATTTTTCGGTAGAACCGGTACGTCACAACCGGCTCATTGTCGTTGACCATAGGCGGGCTCTAATTAAGATAATTGTGTCTAAGGACGTAGAATATAGAAACACGCGAGCGAGCAAGCGAGAAAGAGAGAGAGAGAGAGAGAGAGAGAGAGAGAGAGAGAGAGAGAGCTAGTGTGAGCAGTGTTCACAGTAGGGGAGCGTAGGACGTTGTTGAGCTGTGGTTCGTCCATCGACTTTGATATATCGTTCTTTAGTGCGTTTATAAATAGATACCGAGGATATAGATTCATATAGAGTTGGGAGTATCAAATGACAGGGTGCTTTAGAGGTATCTAGATACGTGCATACGTATTTTACTACGCATCATAAACGAGAAGAGGCCGCATAGTTTAAAGATAATTATCGTTAAACCATTCTAAAATAATTATATTTTGTTATCTAATGATTTTTAGATCTTTGGAAATCGTGTACATGAATAATGTATGTATCCTCTAGTAGAATTATACTTTCTTGTTAGACATATTCCTACATACGTTATAGATCGCGTTACATCGTAAGCTTATTTTTTTGATTATGTATGTAGACAGCATTAAAGTTATAATGACGGTACCGTCACTTTATAAAATAGAAAAATCGAAAAGCGTACAAGAATAATCATCTGTCACAAAACCATAATGTAAATTATTTCATTACGAAAAATTCTCTTGGATTTTTAAGTTTATATATATTTTATGTTGGTTTTTCTTGTTTTCTTTAAATTACATTTTTGTTCCGACGAATATTAAGCCATTCCTAAAAACCAAAATTACTTCACAATGTAATATTAACGATAAGGAATATTCGTTATTTATTCGTTAATAATTACATACATATCTACTAAAATTTTATTTAAACATCATCGACTAAAGTTAAACGATGCTACGTTTCTTACCATATTTGAAATCGTCCTTGCAGAGTAGAGGAAGACGGATATCGTAACTGTCGAGATACATAGACAGTCGACGAAAAGCATGCAGTATCGTGTTGCTGTTCTGAAACAGAAGTTACAACTGTTGCATCACGCTGCACATCTGGTCCGTGAACCGCTTCTGGTACGGTGAAGAGGACGCGGGAATATTAGCATATGCAGCCACGTAGGTAGGCAGGAACTCGTCTTACGTTTGCCTGTTGAAAGAAACATTTAGATTTCATCATCATTAAAATTATATATATTAATAAAAATGCATTCGATATTATTACAGATATTTACCGAATTCTAAAAACCGTTTGAACATCCGTTTCCAATACATAAATGCGAAATACATAATCTACGATATTATACTATGAACTTAAGAGTGGATATTCCTTCGATCTTCTTTGAACTTTATGATAATCTATTTACTTACATCATCGATCAACAATTCGATTTTTAAATGACGACATAAACGTAAAAAAAACAATAATATAAGCAAAAGAGATGACGTATTATTCGCATGAAACTCGACGAGAACGGAAGCAGGATGCGGGCTAACGGAATTGATTCTTCTGTGATTTCATTAGTTCTGATGCATTTAAATTCATGATTCAAGTGAGTGATTAGCAAGAATTAAAATTTACGATGACTTAAAGCTCGTATGTACACAAGTATGTGCATACGTATGGATGTATGTATGCTATCCTCTGTAGGCAACATTAGTCATCGTCGTTTTGTAGTACTGCGATGATCAGTAAGTAGTATATGGTATGTTAAAAAGATAAAGAAAAATAAAGAGACTTATGGAAAAGGAGAAAGCAAAACCACAGAACCAGTGGTCGTCGTTGCTGGACGTGAATTCAAGGAGACCAAAGAGAAAAAATAGAAAGAGAAAAAAGCAGAGGCCGAGCAAGAGAGAGAGAGAGAGAGAGAGAGAGAGAGAGAGAGAGAGAGAAAGGCGAGGAATTTAGGACATTTCAAATGTAACTTTCAGAAAGTTTTTCCTCGAAGGACCTTTGAGCGAGGTTATATGTAAGATCTGTAAAGTATTAAGGTTTAATACTTTCTACGAAGACAATTACTAAACCTTGAATAGTATTCTTTATCGGAGATAAACGTTATTAAGTAATTAGGATAATTTATTATATTTTCGACAAAACAATAATCAATATCACAAGCAATAACAAATATCATCAAATTTTTAGCGATTCGTTTATGGTTACATATATTCACATAAAAATTTGTAGCCATACCACTATAATCGTCACCTCTAAAATTAAGAGACAGAAAAAGTCAACGTTTTTTTATCGTTGATACAAATATATGTAACCACACACATCACGCGCGTGTGCGCGCACATGCACAGTACACGTGTTCGTATATTTTTCCATATGGCTTTAGTTACTAGATTGGCTTTCTAAATTTTCTTCCCATAACAATTTTATTAATTCGACCGAAATATTCTAAAGATCCTTAAGAACGTATCCGATGATTTTAACGGTTTTTATCTACCATAAAGTCAATCGAAGAAAACATTATAGTTTATAATCTTGAAAAAAAGGTTACTAAGGTTCCTTTTTCATATCATTGTAATGTTATATGCCTTCGATAGCTGGCAGCACTGACTTCATCTCTTAAGATAGATTCGCTCCATGGACAAATCTTAATATTATTTTCTGCATAACTTTTCCCATTATTTATTTATTTATTTATTTAAAATAAATATTGAAATAATGTAGTATAATTTTCTTATTTCTAATAATCATACTATTATTCAGATCGATAGAATGAATACATAAAAACTTCAAAAAATTTTAACTGCTGGAAAATTGTAAATTTAAAATTGAAATAAAAGATTGGTTCGTTGAATGACCAGTTCCGGAAGTGACCAATCAGTATCCGTGTATCATGATGAATAATAAAGGGATATCAATAGATGCAATCGATCTATCAGGAGAGAATAATCTTTAAAATTAACGAATTAAGCGTAACGACCGTTGACTTTTCTCGGTATTTCCATGATTCTACTTTTCCTGTGCTTACGTAGAATACGAGGAAAAAGCCTTTATGTGTTTATCGATGGACGACCGATGCGTGAAACGAAAAAAAAAGTCGAATCTAACGGTAATAATAAAGCATATTGAGTGACACGCACTGCGTTTCGTGTGTAACGTATTGGTAACAAGAGAGAGAGAGAGAGAGAAAGAGAGAGAGAGAGAGAGAGCAGCATACGCAGCGTATTGTGTGTGTAGTTAAAAAATATGTAGACGAGGTGGGAGAGATCACATCTGGCCTCCCTCTTCGTTTCATGCCCTTCCCCTCTCCTTTTCACTCTTGGACGTGCTCCCTCTCCGCAAAAGTACGACGAGCCCCCGGCATCCGCAGTCGAGCCCCTCTTGCGCTACCGATTTTCTCCCCTCCCCCCGCTTCGACGAGAAACAACAAACCATCGCGATGTGTTCCTCGCCAGTCGTCGTTCAGGAGTACTGGTACGCGCGTTACGTGCGTATTTACGACGTATTTACGAAAGGAAAGAAAATAAGAATTAAAAAGAATTTTACACAAGAACAGCACGATTTCTCTACGCTTATGTACATATCTTGTCGGCGGCGTTCAAAGGAATAAAACTCGATTCACGATCGCGGCGAGTGAAGAAAGAGAGAGAGAGAGAGAGAGAGAGAGAGAGAGAGAGAAGGAGAGAAGAGAATGGGGGATACAGAGAAGGAAAGAGCGTGAGGGGTAAACTTATGGAGAAGGAGAGAGAAAGAGAAAGAGAGAGAGAAAGAAAGAAGAGGGGATAGTCTGGACGTAGAAAGGGAAGAAAAGAGGGATAAATACAACGAGAGGGAGGAGCAGTAAGGATAAGTAACGAATCGGTAGTTACACAACTTCGTGTTACTTCTATACGTTTTAAACGGCTTAAAAAGAATAAGCGATATATAAATATATACTATGATCTATTATAAAAGATTCTTCGGGTAGAAAGACGAAGAAAAAAAAGTTGATGGTAAATTAAAAAAAAAATAAAAATAACGTTCGAAGAGTGTACGTTTTTTGAAATAAGGGAGAGAAAAATAGAAAGAGAAAGGTTCGAACGTGTTGCGCGTTTGATTGGTCGGAAGAAAAGGGAGAGCAGAGAAAACAAAGAGACAAAAAGAGAGAGAGAAAGCCCGTCGTTCGCGCGCCAGAAACTTCGATTCGGACGTTCTCGGTTAAACTCGGTTGTATCCGGCTCGCGCCGCGCACAGGGCAGCACGTGTTCGAAAAATGCATCGGTACAAGCAAACGAGTCCCGATTCGTGACGACGCGGTCGGTTGTGCGTTTACGAGTGGTGGTTGCTAGTAGCTTAGGCTCTCTGTCTGTCTCTTTCTCTCTCTCTCTCTTTCTCTCTTCTTTTGCTTAGCTTCACGTTCGCTGACCTCTATCGTTCATCATCGTCTTCTTCTTCGTTGTCTCCGTCATAGTCATCATTCGTGACCGGTCTTGTCTCTCTGTCGAGCGAGAAGAAATAGAGAAAGAGAGACGAAGAGGACGACGCGCTCGAGCGTGGTGAAGGGCAACGAATGGTAAAAGGGAGGGGGAGGAAGAGAGAAAAGAAGAGGGAAAAAGGATCGTCGTTTGTTGTTCGCTTTCCGAGAAGATAGAAGTAGACACAGTGGCAAAGGGGGATTGATTTCCAAGTTTTCGAACGATTTTGTTGAACGGACCAACGAGACTGTCGTCATTGTTTATATCTCTGTTAGAGTTTCTTCGAGAGAGAGAGAGAGAGAGAGAGAGAGAGAGAGAGAGAGAGAAGAGAGGGAGAAAGAGAAGAACAATTTCGATCAAAAGTGATTAACGAAAAGGAACGATCATGTTCAGGCTTTTGGGTGGTCTCGCTTATTACCTCAAATGGCAAGAAATCTCCACCGCATCTTTACTCTTTCGCGTACATAACAACTTTACTTCGGTGGTGCTTCTCACTTGCTCAATAATAATCACCGCGAACCAGTTCGTTGGAAATCCAATCTCATGTATCGTCGGTCATGGCCTGCCACAACATGTCATCAACACCTACTGTTGGATAACCTCAACGTTCACGATGCCGGACGCTTTCAGTCGACAGGTGGGTTATGCTTCTTTCAGTAGCAATCCACCCTCTTATTTTAATGCCACACTCTTTTCTCTTCTTCTTTTTAAACGTCACGTAGTTTTCTTTTTTTTTCTTTTTTTCCCCAACCCTTTTGGATACGTGCGTTCTTTCTTACTTATGATAATTTTTATTTAGGTTAAGTTTTCTTTTCATAATCAACTTTTGGAAGAGCATTCATCAATGTCAATGCTTTTAACTATTGGATCAAAGAAATAACTTGATAGATTGAATCGTTTAACAAAGGCAATGGTGGCCACGTTGAATCAGATTTATTTCTATAAGCAATACTGTTAAAAATATTAACCGGTTGTTTGAAGTATTTGCTATACGAATCATTCGTAAAAAATTTTTTGCGTCACGTTCGATTTAATTTTCGATAGTAACAAGTTGTCATTGTGATTTATAGTCGAAATTTGTTTACATTAATCGTTGTATAACGATCGAATCAGATATACTCTTGACATATTGGTCAACGAGAGGGCATCCACAAAAATGTTCGACCACGGATCAAATTCAACTACTTTTAGGATTCGATTACGTACGTATGGCGAGTATCAACAACCACTAGATCATTGATACATTGAGATTTTTCTTTTCTCCTTTTTTTTTTAAAGGGTCGTTACTCGCGTTATAAGATCTATATCCGTTTACAGATATCTGGAATCAATGCAATATCGGAAGGTCTTTCGATCGTATCGTGTATTTCCTTTGCGTTTATCCTTCAAAAGCATTTTTAGAGCATTGCATAACAAAGGAGATATTTGCCAGCGAAGATCTTTATGTGGATATTTGTTGTGTTTATTTGTACATACATATATATTTTTTGTCTTTTACAGAAGAGGAAGTTGTTTCGAAAAAAAAAAAAATAAGAATATATCCTCGATCCTGATAAACTGATTTTTCCCTCCTCTAACGTTCTCGTCATTCATCATGTTACATATGTATGTAGTACTATCATCACAAATAATGACATGCGATTGCGTATATAACTTCACTTTAAACTGTTTTGATATACACGTTCATTACATGTATTTCATAACCATGTTATGTCTCACTTGTATCATTTAATTATATCGCCAGTCTTATCGCTAACATACGGATAACCGTATATCGTCGTATAACGATTAGGTTAACGGAGGACGTTGTTATAGTAAGTTGATCAAAGGAAAAAAAAGGTTATCTTATTTAACACTCGCGATCGTTTTTTGACTCTCTCGTCGTTCTTTTTTTTCGTGGTCTATATAAAAGGCGCAGCTTTTTTAAATCGTTTCGTCGAGTGAAAACATCGAAAAAAACTGTAGTACTTTTTGAAAGAGTTGCGTCACTTGTACCACGTGTAGATTATTCGTGGTCCAATGATTTTGCTCTTACATTGGACTTTAGAAAGTCCAATGTAATAACGATTAAACGTACACAGGGTGCATAAAAAAAAACATTCAATATTTATGTAGTGTATTATAGAACACACTATACCGATTAACAAAAATCTTAGTAAACCATAGGTCAACAGGTTAACCGTTTCTGAGATATAAACATTTTTGAGCGTTATTATTCTGATCGATTTATCAATGGTTTTTCGATTTATAGATGTGTTCTACATGTTCTATCATTCTTATACACTTCTATCATTTTTATACACTTTTGGTATCTTCTTCTCACAGAGTCGCGAACCCTCTTGAAAATTCCACATCTTTGGATTGCAAATATAGTTTTGTAATTTATCGAAGTTTATTTATCGACGAAAAATACACTTATAAATACATTTATAACCTTACAAAGGGTTGAAATCGGGGGATCGAGGACGCTAAAACTGATCTACCACGTCCGATCCATCTTTGGATCGAAATCAGCCTGATTCGCGGAGACGTTGGTGAAGATTTTGAAAAAGCGCATGGAAAAGAGGGAACACTTCGATTAGGAAACTTTTCCATGTAAAGACGTCATGTTGCTGACAATTGATTAATTGCCTATGTAATTTTGAAAATTCAATGAGGACATTCGAAACGCGATTTCTATATACAAAGGATAACATTGCATGCTGTGATAGAAACTATTAAGTCAATCATGATACTAATGTACAAAAACGTTTATATTTCAAAAATGGTTGATATTTCGACCTATGTTTACTAGGACTTTTTTTACTCAATATAGTGTGTTCTATGCACTGTATAAATATTGAATGCTTTTTTTTAACACTGTATATACCTCTTATGACGTAGAAAACTTTTTATCGTATCAACGATCTATTATCTTCATTATTTTTTACACTTAATACACCGTAAACGATTTGATATCGATTGATGATACGATTTTGATAACAATTTATGCGAAAAGAATATAGTGTTTGTTGTAATTTTATCTTTAACAACTTATTATTTCGAGGAAAGGAAAAGAAAGTTCTGAGTGGAGAAAACACTTTTTTTTCTTTTTAATTTCTTACGAGTATTTCCTTTTTTATACTTCTTCTTTTGAAGTGGCTAAGTAATAATAATATAAGATCTTCTTGGAACATTGAATCTTACTCAACATCTTCATTCGTCGTTCAGAGTATGAGACGAGGACGAGCTCTCATGACTCTTATGCTTGCTCTCATGTTCGAGCGTATAAACAAAGGGACGCCGACAGTGTTGTATCTTTGACGGTTAGGTCCCTGTTCCTTTATATACAATGTAACACTACATATGAAGCACATATTAAGGTTCATTTATTCGTTTCCGGTCAATTTCATAGTCGTTTATACATGATCATTTGTACTATTCATACAATGGCTAATAAATATATACAGCCGTTATATCGTTTCGATTTTGATAAATTTTCATCATTTATTTATATCGATTGTTATAATTACTTGACGTAAATTTAACTAATTTTATATTTGTTTTTATTATGCAGGGTGATCCAGATGTCACGTAACCCTAATTAATCAGTTCGTATCGCTTTTAGAAATCGATCAACAGGAGCGTTGAATACATCGAGGCACGGGCGTTTGCGCGCGCGCACACACACGAACACAACAAATTTCAAGATGTTTATGTTGCAAGAGTTTTTCGGAAACCGCATTTCTCATGAATTGTAGCCGTGCTAAGTCACATAGATCCTTCTTCTTTAGACTTTTTTTTTGAGGGTCACCTAAAAGAAAATGTCTATGAAAGCGCGCGCGCGCGCGCCACACACACACACACACACACACACACAATGAACGTAGACATGGAATATCTAGAGGTAAAATCGTCAACGTTAGCGCAGTGACTACAGAAGTTTGTAACGAACATTGTGAAACGTACTGAAGCCTTTATAGACGCTGATGAAGGACATTTCCAGCATCTATTGTAGCCCAGAAATATAAATGTAATCAGTTTCTTTCTTATATAATTGTTGGATCATTTTAAAATAATTTAATAAATGATTTGCGTGACTTCTTGATCACCCTGTATGATAAATTTTTTAGATTATACGACACCATTCAAGTTATCGAGAAACCGGACGGCATATATCATTATCGTAATCGGTCGGAGAAAATAGACGTTTAATAAAGACAGTATTGAAACGATTTCAAAATCGATTGTTTTAATTTATGACAATAATGATCTTCACAAAGGATGCGATTTAGATATCGCTTTGTTTTATTTTATCTCGTATTAATGAGTATCCTAGATTATAGTTGCGCTTTATATAAAATGGTGATTTATCGAGAGAAATGCGATTTGATTTGAAATCAAAAAATTTAGAGAGAGAAAGAGAGTGGCAACAGTTTATTCATTGTTTGTTTGTATGTTTCTACATATGTATGTATCTATCTGTATATCTATGTATATATCTATATATTTATCTATGTATGTATGTATCTGTATATCTATGTATGTATCTATGCATATGTACGTACGTACGTATGTATATACACTACATTCTCATAAATAGCTCGCCTAGGGCTATACTGAGCATACGAACTCTGATGTAAGTAGCAGAGAGAGAGAGAGAGAGAAGGGGGTGGGAGAAAGCGCATGTTTAATAATGTGTATTAAATTCGTCGTTGATATGAAGGTATATGATTTCATTGTCATCCTATTATCGAAGTGTCGTATGTTCGTAGATGGGCACCGAGGTGGCACATCCAGGAGTGGCGAACGACTTAGGAGATGTCAATGCAAGGAAATATTATACGTACTACCAATGGGTTTGCTTCGTACTCTTCTTCCAGGTATTAACTTCTTTATCATTGAATTCTGCACGTGCGACATACGGTAGATCGCGATAAAGAATATATAGACTTACAATTTGTTCATCCGATCCGACCCTATCATCTTACAGTACGTCCTTTTTACCATGGTTTATATATCCTCTCTTGCAATTTCTTATTATAGATTCTATTGATATTTCTTGACAGCACATGAAATTGCAAACTGTGCTACTTGATTTATAAATTATGTTATATTATATCTATCTTCTTTTCAGTATATCTTTTATATATTTATCTGTTCATCTTTTCTAATCGTTTATTTATTTGTATACTTTTTTTTTATCACTTAGGCGATTTTGTGCTATACACCTCAATGGCTCTGGAACATGTGGGAAGGTGGATTGATGAATACATTGATCATGGGAATGAATTGTGGCATAGATAAGCAAGACACTATCAAGAAGAAAAAATCCGTGTTGATGGAATATATTATGTCCCATGTAACGGTAAGAATAATATAAATATAAATAAATAAATAAATAAATAAATAAATATATATATATATATATTATCGATTAAAATATACAGAAGTGCATTTTACATATGATGCTTATAGAATGTAAAACACAAGAATGTGTTTTGTATATGAATAATTAGAGAAAAAGAAAGAAAGGGAGATATACATATGCAGAGACGCTCCCGTTAGATTCAATTTGGTCTCATTGAGTTCAATTCGAGTTAACTCAGCGATTATTTGTTCTTTCAGAGGCATAAAATGTACGTGTATCACTACTTCGCTTGCGAGCTCTTGTGCCTGGTCAACATTATTGGACAACTGTACCTGATGAATCGGTTTTTCGATGGAGAATTTCTTAGTTATGGCCTTCGTGTTTTACACATATCGAATACCCCGCAAGAGAATCGCTTTGATCCCATGGTTTACGTATTCCCTCGTGTTACGAAATGTATCTTTCACAAATACGGTGCTTCCGGTACGATACAGAAGCACGATTCATTATGCGTTCTACCGTTAAACATAGTCAACGAAAAGACATATATCTTCATTTGGTTCTGGTATATCATTCTCTCCGTATTTTTGATTGGTTTGGTCGCTTACAGAGCTGCTATAATATTTGCACCAGCCGTGAGACCGAGATTGTTGCATATAGCTTCGCCGGCAATATCAATTGAAACATGTCAAAGTATCAGTAGAAAAGTCGATCTTGGTGATTGGTGGATACTTTATGTTCTTTCGTGGAACATGGACGGTATCCTTTATAAAGACTTTCTAGAAGAACTCACAAAAAAAATGAGTTCTCATATTTCTCAACCGATCAATGCTTAAATTTATTTAGCAATTGTAAAGTTATATCTAATTATTTGTAGTTTAAGTATTAACAAGGGACTGACTAGAGTCTAGTGACTCGTGTTGACACGTTCTTTATTATACGAGAATACTCGTCAATAAAAAAGTTAGATGTTTACGTAATTTTTGATAATAATTTTACAATGTCGTTGACGTAGTCGTCGTAAGATGGTTTATAAATAAAAAGAGGGATATATTGTCATTTTTGATAATAATTTTGGAATATCAGTGACATCATCAATCGTAAGATAGTTTTTAGGCAAAACATTATTTCATGTGTATGGTATATATAATTGATTATACTACATTTGCGAAAAACGTATAGGAGATTATCAAAAGAATTATAAGAATAATATTACATTATTATAGAAATCATATAAACTTCTCATTTTTTGTTATATACATGCGCGTCAGGATCTGAATCGATCTTTGTCTTGTATTAATTGATTTCTCGATCACTCGATTCACTCGATCATCGATCGAGTCTTGTACTTTGTAAACGTTCCTCATCGTTGCTCGAAGATCATTCGTGCGTCTCTATTGCATTTCTTTAAAGCGTAGTATGTTTATAATTAATTAATTCATTCATTAATATCTATGATTTTTTGATAATGTACAAGTGCACTCGCGTGTGTGGACTCATATTAGTTTCGTAAAACAAGTTACGATTATATTCCACGTATTAGGTAATTTTGAACGATTTTCTTCCTCGTTCCTATGTTTATAAATATTTTATATCATTTAATCATTTAACACCCATGGTATTTATGATTTATAAGCATGTATTCATCAGCAAGAAAGGGTGATATAGATTAGAAATTTTCATTACACGTTCTTTTTTTCTACATAGGAAATTATCGAGATAGGTTGAAATTAGTTTATTGTATTTAATTGATGGAACGTAAGTAATATTTCGCTCATTTTACAACGACAAATTTCTATAAAATACTTTGCCTAGTTGTGTTCCAGCAATTAGTTTATTGTATTTAATTGATGGAACGTAAGTAATATTTCGCTCATTTTACAACGAAAAATTTCTATAAAATACTTTGCCTACTTGTGTTCCAGCATTAACAACAACAACAACAACAATAACAATAATTAATCGTTATTACAAGACTTTTAATTCACTGTTGTGGATCTTCCAGCAGCTTCATAGTACGTAAGACAGATCTGCTTGTCGTATAAGCAATTTATTTGTATCTATGAATACGGTTGTATAAAGATTACTTTTGAAATGATTTCAATGTCTTTACTTTATTTTAATCATCTACTAAAGTAAAAAAAGATAGATAATCTTGTTTTCATTTTCCACATCTTTCCTGAGCTCCGTGTGATAAACAAATGGTATCCATCAACGAGGAAATAGGAAAGACGAAGGAGAAAGAGTCATCTTGATGTGTAAAATTGAAGAGGCAAGCGTATCAACATTGTCGGCGGCAGACGGAACGCGTTTATCTTTGTGACTGGAAGCGTCCAACGTTCGTTGAAAAGCTCGAGTGGGATGATATTTCGTTAGTTCAGCGTGGGCGATTTAAAAGTTACCGTTTCTTCGATGGTTTTGTGTCGTCAGATAGATAGATAGATAGATAGATAGATATAGAGAGAAAGAGAGACATAAACAAGAGCGTGAAAAATAGAAAAATAAAAATGAGATGATAGAGTGAAGAGAGAGAAGAGTAGCTATCAGAGAGGAAGAGGACGTCATGGCATGAAGAGCGACGAATTTGTGTTTTGGCATCGAACTCGGGACCACGTTCGTTTGGTGAAATCCGCGCACGGTTAGGATTAGTCAGTAAGTTTCGTTCGCTCATCGGACTAGACGCGCACTGTTCTGCCGCTTGGAGAACATCGTCGTCGTCGTCGTCGTCGTCGTCGTCGTCGTTGTCGTTGTCGTTGTCGTTGTCATTGTCGTTGTATAATTTAACTGCGTTTCGTTCATAAGACAATTTCTACACTCGATGAACAAACGGTGTTGTCTAGCATTTGCCGGAAATCCATAATCGATTTTCGTAGACGTCTCCGTAGCTGTCTCCGCCGTCGCGACGCAACCCGTTTTCATATGATGTCTGTGACGCGCTATTTGTGTTCGTTTTATTGTACAACGAGAAACGTCAAGATATCTGTACTTGCAAAGTTTAAATTACCAGAAATCGTTGTTGAATCCAAGTACCGATCGGCAAAATCAATAATTAATAGTTTAGATCTTCCTTCTTATCAACGTTTGTTGAAGTTTGTTGCGTGAGTCTAATCCGACCACGACCTCGACCCCGACGGATCTACCAACTCGATTTCTTTGTAAATTAGTATCCTTTGATCTTTTCGGACGGGTCGTAAAGTTTCTTCTCGGGCGTTTAGTTTTCGACTAATAGTACGAGGTGAATGACCGTGGAAATGAAACGCGATCTTTTCTTAACGATTAATGATTTAGACGTCGTCGATGATAGTCGTCGGAAAAAGCAGTGTGTTCTTTACTATTGGCGAAATCGTAGGACTCTAGAGATTAAGAATCGAACGTGGTTATTGTAAATTTTTTAAAAAGATCAGTTTTCGATAGTGTGCGTGCGTACGTGCGTGCGTGCAATAAAAGAGAGAAGTGAGAATGATAGACACTGTTACAGAATTGTACTATCTTTTACGCGTAAGTGCCAAAAATAGGACGAGATGCGTTTTCGTTACGTTATTGTGTTCTTCGTAATAACCCCCAAAGCGTCAATAGAAAAGCGCGAGCTGGAGCGATCGCGCAATAAATTATAATGTATTAATTTGAGCCTTCGCTAATCCAGACCGTGCTAATAATTTTAACGCACTGCTATTTTTCGTGAAAATTAATGCTTTTTTATTTAATCGATGGAATGATTATAAACGTTAACTTGTTAATTCCGTTCTATTTTGCTTGCGTTTGAAACTTTATAAAATTATCGTAATAAAGTCAAACAATTTCAAGTGGCACAACAAATTCAGCGATTTTTAACACATGTATTACCACGAAGTATTGTACTCGAAAATAAACGGGACGGCTTATACCGATTCTAATCTCTACTAACTCGGTGTGTCAACATTGATTTAGCGTGTAAGGTAAGCGTTATCGCTCCTAATCAAATTTTAAACCTAATATAAAACACGTTAATGTGCATGTAAACGAGCGTGGTAAGATAACACGCAACGGAACGACAGTGATTATTTATAAACGACTATGAAAAATATTTGTCGGTCATGCCTCTTTCTACGGCAATATTGGAGAAACATCGCGAGTTTAAAGACCGAGATTTAATATCGCAACAGGACGAACACGCGAGCACGTAAGTTTCAAGCTTAAAGTAAGCGATTTACTTTGATATTCTTCATTCCTATACCTTCGCAAGGTTTACAAACTTGTAAAGCATGTCTTTACTTGCGAGATCGTTCAAAGCCGCGTGCTAAGCCAGAATTAGCTTTGGACAAGTGCTGTGCGTCAGTGTGTATATCAAGAAATAAGATAAAAGTGCATCAAGGTATAGATGTAAGAGAGAGTGTGTGTGCGTGCGCGCGCGTGCACGTGTGTGGAGTGTGTTATGTATATATGCTGTGTGTACGAAATCGTATGGTTGAATTAATTGCATAAGCACAAGCGTTCCTCGTTCCAAGAACACGTGGTCAACGCGCTTGTGTCGTGATTCCGCAGGTGTCCAGAATAAGAAGCGATGGCCTCGTCTTCAGACTACACGCACTAACGACGATCTTGATGCTGTTATTCTCCGTAATTATCAGCAGCAAGCAAACCGTGGGAAACCCGATAGAGTGCGTACATACGAGGTACTATTATCAAAAGATATCTTAAATTAATTGTCCGTAACGAAGACGTATTAACGAGGTCGAATACATCTGCGGTGAGAAATTTTAACGATCAACACTCTTATTTCAAATCCAACGATACATTTAATTTGCATTTTTATTCCTGTTAGTTCGTGCAAGTTTTTAATTGTTGTTTCGTATCACCTTGAGCGCTGTGTTCCTTCGTACGTTCGTTCATTCATACAACTTTTCTTCTGTTTTCCCATTTGTTTATCTTATCCGAACAGAGACATTCCTGTAGAGGCCTTCAACGCATACTGTTGGATACACAGTACGTATATCGTGAGTGGTGCTATGCTCGGTGTCGCAGGGGCAAACGTTGCATATCCTGGTGTCGCTTCGTCTTTCGGCATTTTACAGTCACGTTATCAGGACGAGGATTATCGCCATGTCAACGATCAAACGAAAAGAGTCAAATATTATCAGTGGGTTGCCTTCGTGCTTATCTTTCAGGTAATTATTTTTCTACATATTTATACATATTTGTGTATATTTATCCATTTATTTTATTACGAACTATTTATCGTTTGTCAAAAGTTAAATATTAGTAGAGAAAATGATGATAAAAAACAAAATGTAGAAAGCTGTTAATTTTTTGTAATTACCTGTACCAAATTACCCGCGTATATATGCTAGTATCAAAATATAAAACAGGTGTCGTTTCGATCGTACCGCGGTGATCGAACAATCGAAGATTAAAACTTTCGGTTATTCGACGTGACGCTATGACAACGCTACATACTTGTCTGATTCAGAAACATTGTAATTTATATACGTTTTTTGGATAATTATAACTATACTGGATGGATAAATATGTATATTGATTTTTGTCCATTGTTATTCTATTCTTAGTTCTATAAGAATTTGTTTAAGATATTATTCGTTTACTAAACAAGGTTTGCAAGGTTTATTTGTATAATAAGGTTATTCAAAAGATATCGATTTACACATTAGGAATAATAGCATTGATTTATTAAATTACAGTTTCCAACATAATGATTTTTGTTCAATGTAAGGATAACCTTCTCTGTTTTATTTTTTTATTTTTATTTAAAAATAAGCTTTGAGTTTACTTTATAAACTTTTAAATAGAATTGTTGATCTACAAAAAAATATATAAAATTCCTTCCTTTTCGCGTTGTAATAGCGTGTAGGTGGTACACTCTAGCGGTCATTTTTCATAGGAAAGCAATGTCGGCAAAGCAATAAGCTGCGTCGGTACAAGAAACTTTAATCCTTTCATTATAAGGAGCGCGTATACTGATTATCAGCGATATAACACTATACAATCAACTATATAAGTATATAACAACAAATATATATTATTAACGTGTAATAAACATACATCACAATTACACCGCGAATATTGATGTATACTCTTAATGGATCCATTTGTGCGTTAATTTTGCAGAAAAATAAAACCATAGTTTTCAAACACGATATACGAATGATCGTCGTCTCGGTGTAAACGAACTGATATGGATCTGATTGACTTGTGTTTAAAAAAGAAAGAAAAAAGAAAAGAGAGAACGACGACATAACATCGTGTGAGAAACGATTGACGCGTAGGTGTAACGTCGTCGACATTCAGCCACTGGGGGAAAAAAAATGATTATTTACCTTTTTCTATAAGCGAACCGTTCCTGTGTTGTATATTCAACAAGGGAAAAAGCGGATATATAGGATGTGCTTAGAAAAACATATAACATTCTCATTTCTTCGTGTTATACTCACGAACATAGGTTTAACGTATCAAAAGACTCGTATGTCAATCGTGTATTTTTTTACATATATTATTTTTTATTTTATATATATATATTTTTTTTTAATTTTTTTTATCCCTCAATAAAGGCCACATATGTACGTATAAAAGACATCGCGAACTCAAATGTAACGACGAGCGTATTAAAAGCATTTCAGAGAATCACCGTGACTTAACGCTCGACCATTTATAATTCGGTTGCAGTCAATTTCAGAATATCTCATCTTGTATTTGCGTATTGCCAGGGAGATAGCAGATTTATTGGATTCAACGGGAAGATGGATATCGTCATAATCGTGTCATAATATCGGCCTGTAATTTATTAGGAGCGGAGTCGCGTGTGCTCACGTACGTATGTCAATAATCCAAAGCCATTAAAGCCGCTCAAAAGTGATCGGCAGATGGTTAGAGAACGTTATGCAATGGTTCTAAGTTACAACGACGTTTTCCATCTCTCTCTCTCTCTCCCTCTCTCTCTCTCTCTCTCTCTCTCTCTCTCTCTCTCTCTCTCTCGTCTATACGCATGAAGGGGAAGACCAGATTTTTGAGTTGGACCAGGCTCTTCTTAAGCAGTATAAGCCTTGCCATGTGATTTATCTATGTGGTTCGATAGACGCGAGGGTACTTGAAGAAGTTCGTTTAACTAGATCGGAACTATTCACCGATGGAATACGACTTTACCGTTAGAAATTCTAGATATAGACCTAATATATCATTCATTAGTAAAAAGTATGGTCGAAAAGTAGTTTTGTCATAATATAGAAATTATACATCTTCTATATTGTTGCACAATATTGAAATTATATGTTGGGAGACATCGAACCTAAACGGTGATGGTGGATCGATCGTAGTTGAATTAAATTGAATCGTAACACAGGAACGTTCCTTAGGACCCGTAACTCGTGTACGATTCTATTTAAGTCTGTCTATTCGTATGAAAATAGTAAGAACGCGAATAAAAGCAAATATTTATTTACACATCGCGTCGGCCGGCACCGAACGAGAAAGCACTTATCTCCGAGAAGTTATAACGTGTCTTACGCGTTGATTCGTCGAAGCATCCAAGTGCATTCGCTTTTTGCTTCTCTCTCTCTCTCTCTCTCTCTCTCTCTCTCTCTCTCTCTTTCACTGTCTCTATTTCTCTTGCATTAAGCTTTCGTTGGTAAAACGTAACATATAGAAAAAGCAAATTCTCTTAAGTTCCTTAGATATTTCGAGCGAGCACCGTTTTTTCGTCGACCTTCGTATCTCTTGATTTAATCAACGGAAAAAGAAAAAAAGAAACAGAGTAAGAGTGAGAGAAGGAGAAAGAGAGAGACAGAGAGAGAGAGAGAGAGAGAGAGAGAGAGAGAGAAAGAGACGAAGAAAAAGACAAATTGTGAGCTTCCGTTTCACAGGAAATCGAGTCAGGTTTATAAGATATGAGCGACGGAAATGAGCGTCGTAACGTTACATCTTTATAATATTTCTGCCTTTTTATTGCTATAATATACCTTCGTTGAAGGTAGACGATTTATATTATCGAGATCGCGAAGTTCCTACGAGTCGGTGTATTCGCAGAGAGAAGACAGTATCCAGTTACGTTTAAAAAGTATCTCTTCTCTTCGATCAGCTGCTTGGTATACCTGATTTACTGTGTGTTACACGGAAAAAAGACGAAAGATGATCTACAAAGATCGTTACTATCCACGAAGAAGCTTTCAGGATCAAACTCTATCGTATTTTCTTTTTCTTTTTATTTTTTCAAAATGAATTAGCCCGGAGAGTGTAATATTACACATAAATACGCAGTCATCACGATCTATTTCTTCGTGGGAAGCAGAAGAAGTAGTATAAGAAGAAGTAGAAGAAAAAGAAGAAGAAAAAAAAGGAATAACAAGGAAACGATACTAGATAAACGTTTGATATTTCATCGCACGTCTCATCGTTATAATACATTATACGAATTTCAAATTGACCGCCATTTTATCGATACGAATGAGCATTTCATTGTTAAAAGTTATACATTTGTATTACTTCGTAAGTTTAATGTTTGTTATCGTTAAAAAATGACCGAACACCAGCTGGACCTCTCGGATGGATTTACGATAAGGAACGAAAAAATGTTTTTTTTTTCTTGGAGAAAGAGGAGAAAGAAAAAGATGATGCGAGGAGTGAAGACGATGGAGAGCCGAGAGATTGAGAGAGAGAGAAAGAGAGAAAAAGAGAATTTAGCCAAAGTCTCGAGGACGGTTGTTCGCGAGCGAGCAAGCAAGCGTACGTTTGGACGTTGCGCTTACACGCTTACACACCGCGAGAGGACGGTTCGGGTTCGGGTGTTTCTATTCCTGGAGCGCGCTGACTCCTCGTTCGGCTCCTACGGGAGGTACCGTGCCGTGCCCTGGCCGTTTTCTCGAGTCTAACGTAGACGAGCGTGGCGTGTGGAAGCAGTCGTTTGCTGAACGTTTTCGCTAATCTTATTACGATACGATACGATACGATACGATACGATACGATACATTTTTAATACTCGAAAGTTCGAAAAGTTTATCCTTGTGCGCGATAAAAGAATTTCGTCCATTCCCGCCATTTCGTGTCCGTGGTCGAGATATCTTTTTATTTATATTAATATTAATATTAATATTAATATCATTATTATTATTATTATTATTATCATTATCATTATCATTATCATTATTATTCTTCTTCTTCTTCTTCTTTTTATTATTATTATTATTATTATTATTATTATTATTATTATTATTATTATTATTATTATTATTATTATTATTATTATTTTATTGTTATGAATATTTGTTCGTGGAAGGGCGAAGTAAATGATTAGAGAACAAAAAGAAAAAAAAAATAGAGAAACGTTACTTTTTGGATCGATATAAATTCTTACGAGACATAAAGATTCGCGATCGATATCGTCAGCTGTTCGATTCGACTAAGAGAATCGCCGGAATGAATGTGTGACGGACGAGACGCACGTGCTCCGCGGCTTTCGCATTCTCCAATGAGATTTCTCTCTCTCACGGTAGTCACTTGTTTCTTTCTTTTGTTTCTTTTATTCTCTCCTCCTCCTCCCTGACAAACCGATTCAAAGACTATTCTAACCTCTTTCTAGCTTACTCTTCCACCTCGTGCCAGGCGAGTCGATCATTTCGATTTGTTAGGATCGTTTTCATAACACCATTATCATAATCGTTATCCTCTTACTTTTCCACCTCCTTTTTCTCTTCCTCCTCCTACTGTTTCTCCTCCTTCTCCTCCTCCTTCTATTTCTTCTTCAACCTTGATCAATATAGATCGGAATGAAATTTTCGAGTCGATAGACTTTTTGTAGTTGAAAACTGACGAATTTAATTTCTTTCTTATTTTATCTTTTTACTTCACGGTGCAGTGCAATATCATGGATTTTCAATAAATATTGAGTTTAATCCATGTATCTTCGGTTCGGCTTAGTTCGAAAGAATTCTACACGAGTCACTGATTCCGTTCAGAGATGGTAGATATCGTAGACGATCGTTCGGTCGATCGACAGAGAAATACGAACAAAAGAGAAAGAGAGAAAGAGAAAGAGAGAGAATTTTCCTATACGGTCTAGAACGGAAGCTGGGATTCGAGCAATGCTTATTGATACTCCAGAGGCTCTTCCCTTTCCGCGTATCTTTCATCGTGAAAGCAAACCGAGGGACAGGAACGATAAACCAACATTACGGTCTGTCTCTTTCGTCTTTGTCGCTCTTGTCACGCAATAGAACGACGTTTGCCATTCTCTCTCTTTCTCTCTCTCTCTCTCTCTCTCTCTCTCTCTCTCTCTTTATTTTGTTTTTGATTTGTATTTTAATTTCTTACTGCTAATGACAGCATCGTGTCCATCAACACACCGGCAGATATAATAAGATACTCGCATGGATATAATAAGATACTCGTCGTACTTAATGCGTCGCACACATGTGGAGAATACGTTACTCTCGATTATACACGAGAACTTATGAGGATAACCGTGAGAAAGAAGGAAGAGAGGGAGAGAGAAAGAGAAAGAGAGAGAGAGGGAGGGAGAATGAGATGAAAGGACAATTAATATCTAAAGTAGAAAGTATAATATACGTTGCATTTTTCTTTTCTTAGAAAAGATTGATCAAATGGTAAGAAATAGAGAGAATGGAGAATAGAGTTCTCACTCTATTTCTGTATTTTGTCCTCAGGCATTTTCAAAGCATTTGCCGGCGGTTCTACACTAACCTCCGGCTCCGTCAGCAAAGTGCAGTCTTACGCAGCGCGTAAACGCTAAAATAGAATGGAACGCTCGTCGAACGATATTACGAGACTCCTACTATTACTAACTATTCGCATGTTCTCTCTCTCTCTCTCTCTCTCTCTCTCTCTCTTTCTTTTTCTCTCTCATACTGCCTTTCTTTTCTTTTTCTTCGTCATCCTCTTATTATCGTCAGTCCATCGTCATTCCGGTGAACCGTCTCGAAAATCGAGAGGTCGACTCTTTGATGTCCTCTCGATTCGTTGTTAATTGGTCTCTTCCGAAGTAATCATCGATTGGTTCGCAATTCGGTGGACCTTCGGAAAGCTTTTGCTTACGCTCTGTTGAAACCAAACAAGAGAATTTGATCATTTTGAGGAGGAAGAGAAAGAGGATGAGAACGATGAGGAGGAGAGACATCAAACGTTACGATTTTCAACGAATCGATCGTATGTTATATATCTTTCTATTTGTCTGTCGATTAGATTTTTCAAGCAACTTAGAAACCGTTCTTTTTCGATTTCTCAACGGAACTTAGTGTTGAAAAAGAAGAAGAAGAAGAAGAAGAAGAAAAAGAAGAAGAAGAAAAAGAAGAGGAAGAATATCGTTGATTAAATCGAAGGAGAAAATTTCCAAGGGTGCAAGAAATTGAATATATATTTCCGTCTGTTGATCGAACGTTTACGGTTGGTTTGTTTTTAACCAGGAGTCACGTCTCGTTTCGTGTTTTGTTTCTTTTTCTTCTCTTTTTTTTCTATTTCTTTCATTCGAGACTCCGTGACAGTGAGTACATTGATCTCCTGAGGATGAACGATGCAAACGGAACTGTGCGTTGGCAGAGAAAGATCAATGAACGCAAAATGTCGTGTTTGGATACTTAAACTGATATGAAAGGATCCTCTCGATTTGGATTAGAAAACTGTGTTGAGAGAGATTCTAAGGAGAATGATTGGACATGGGTTGATACCGGCTAAGGATCCTGCGGAATACAACAAAGGATCCTATGCTGATGATCAAAGAAATTTTCGCGTGATCGTATAAATATAATAATTAAGTGTTTATATATTTATTTAAACAAATCAAGTCGATTCGTCGATCGATAACGTAGATCGAAGACTGATAAAAGAAAGTGAAGAAAAATCCGTGATAGAAAAGAAGATACTCTAAATGATTAGTATCTTAAAAATGTAGTGTGAAATGATTGTCAAGGTCGACGAATCTCGGATCAGTTCTTAATCGAACTTTACCGAATCGTCGACGATAAAGTCAAAAGTTCAAAATGCTGGACATATTTCGTGGTCTAAAAAGCCTGATCAAGATCTCACATATACACATCGACACAGCCGTATTTCGTCTACATTACAGCTTAACAGTGATAATACTGATATCGTTTAGCTTAATAGTCACAACGAGGCAATACGTTGGCAATCCGATCGATTGTATACACAGTAAAGACTTACCAGAGGATGTGTTGAATACTTACTGTTGGATACACAGTACTTACACGATCACTGCAGCGTACAGGAAAAGAGAAGGCTCGGAAGTACCTTTCCCAGGTGTCGATAATTCGAAATTGTATCCAGAATCTGAGAGGAAGGAGTACAGGTATTATCAGTGGGTCTGCTTCATGCTGTTCCTTCAGGTAAATTACTTTACGTCACGTGTTTACGAGAAGTAAAACAAGGAAGAGAAATAATGATCGTCTTGTAACAGTCAAGGGCAAATTTTTTTCCTTTTTCTTTGTTTTTCGTTTTTTTTTTCAAAATTGTTTCGAAATTCTCAATGAATCGTTTAACATATTATTTTTCCTCTTGCGACATTCTTCTTCCTCTTTTTTCTTCCTCTGATTTCTTGTGCACGTTAATATCGTTTTTCTTTTCTTTTTTTACGAACTATTATACGACGACAGAGGGTTAACGACGTAGTACAACACGTAGCCCTCTTCTCGTTAAACGATCGATACGCTTTCTAATTTAACCGCGTGTCTTTGCTATGTGCCAATGGCAAAGAAAACGGATGATGGTTCGCGTTAAGCGACGAACAAAGAAGCACTTCGAAAAAGTTTTTCTATAATTTAAAAGAGTAGAATGAGAGTTTACCTTTTGTTAAAGAAGTTGACCGTATCGAAATTATGGACAAGAATATACATACGTCTAAGATATTTTTGCAAAAAGAGAGTTAAGTTTAAACGGAGATCGATTAAAACTCCCTACGTTATTCCCTCTCAAGATGGTTGTGGCTATGCTCGAACATCTTACTCTATGCTTACGGAGGCTTATATCTAGTTCATTGCCAAGAGGAAACCCTAAGCATATTAACCCCTTAAATCCCTCAGTGTTATAGTAGTTAGTTCGTCGTCGATGGCCGATGTCGCAGTCTTTGCCTTGACGTGGTCAATCAAAGATGTTGTCATTACTGCTTTTGTTTCTTTCTTTTTCTTTTTCTTTTAATTTAACGTTTTCCATACTTTTTAAGCAAGTAAATTTTTCGAGTTTGGGAATCGGATATATTTTTCTACCGTTCTATTGTTTTGACTATATCTCTTTTAAAAACATTCTATTCCCATTTATCAAACAGTTATTATTAATATGGCATATTTTATCTTTATTTTAATATTAGACGTATCGACTTTGAAATGATCGATATATCTATTTAATATTCTTCACTAAATGTTATTTATTTATACATTTTAGTGATTATAATTTATTTTTTTCTTTCAAGATGTCAAGCTTTAGTATAAGATAAATAACTTCCTCCTCTCTCTCTCTCTCTCTCTCTCTCTCTCTCTCTCTGTCTGTCTGTCTCTCTGTCTATCTTTTTTCTCCCTTTCTTATTATTTTTATCGTCATTTATTTATTTGTCCCTCTTTCTGTATCTTTATCCATCATGGCTACACTTCAAAGTAAACCCAACGTTCACCATGCAATGAATCTTTTCTTTCGCGACTCCTTCTCCTTGGTTTCCCTCTTTCAGCCCTCTTCTCTGGATATCGCAACTTCGTCCATCTTCTTTGCACGTACCACCAGCTATTGTTATCCGTCTCTTCGTGGCATCCATTGGCTGCTACTCTTTGTGCGTATCTTACCTCTTTCCATCTTACGCTTCGCTCCAGCCTTTGATCCTTCGAAAGAATCGAAAGGGGAAAACCAAAAGAGAAAAATATAGGAGAATTTTAAGAATAGCGAAAACACCTGGTAACTTACTTATTTTTTGCCTAGCGATAGTTCAAACATCATTTCACATCAGTTAAATCGTAATCGATTGAAAATGATTTCATTACAATCTATATCGTTGTAACGATTTAAGCGATGCGTTCTGATAAAAATTGAAGGAAAAATGAGAGATTTTTTTTATTCAGAAAGATTCTAGCTCGTGATCTTCCGTAGAAAAGAAAAAAAGAAAAAAACAAACAAACAAAAGGATGTACCACGCGAAGGAAAAGAATGGAAGATAAAGCTGCATCGGATTCTTGAAAGCTTCGTATATTTTATTTACATTTATACAGGGCGGATCGAAAGTTTCTAAATGATTTTAAATATCAATCATCCATCATCGAGTCTTTTTAAGTTAATTTCTTTTCAGAGTATAAAACCATAAGCTTAGGAACTTTTAGCCAATATAAAAACGTTTGGTCCACTCTGTATATGTATATGTATATATATATATATATATATGTATATGTGTATATATATATATATATATATATATATATATATATATATATATATATATGTATATGTGTATATATATATATATATATATATATATAAATGTCTACGTAGAATAATGACAATGACCCAAATATTTAGTCTCGGGGGAGCTCGTCCTACTTTCTTATCCCTCTTTTCTTTCTCGTAATATTCCCTCTTTCCACTTTTAATCTTTTTTTTTTCATTTTATTCTTTTCGCGATACAACAGGTATGCCTGGCTGAAGGCCAATTTTCTCTCTCTCTCTCTCTCTCTCTCTCTCTCTGCCTCTCTCTCTCTCTCTCTTTCTTGGGAAAAAGAGAATTAAGCGTGAAACCGTTCACGCACGTTTCTCACTAACGTTAAATCTTCGAATTGCTCGGCACGTGCCATTAAAATCTCCATTAAGACGGTTAAAATCATTCGGTCGAAATTGGATTGGGCAAAAGAAATTTGTATTAAAGTAGGAGACGAAAGGATTGTTATTACGAGTATCTAAATCGAAATATAGGTTCGACGAAAATAACAAACTGCAAGCGAGCCTGGTTGCCACCTGGACTTTGGGTCGATTCGTCAACAAACCCAAAGTTTGCTGTTTGTAAGCATAACTCGACGACGATTGACAAATTACATTGACCCATTGGATTTTAGCGTGACAGAATTGATACTTGGAAGATAATATAAGTTATGTGTTCGGCATCGAGGCCAAGGGATGCCCCTCAAGTCCGGCCAGTCTTCTGACGGCTCACTAGTGTGTCCCACGTGTCTGCGTCTCCTCTTTCTCTCTGTCTTCGTTCGCGTGATTCTTCAGGCCGTGTTCTTTTGGTCGTTTCGACGTTATTTCCATTTTTCCGTTTACGTTTTACGTGTTGTTTTATTCGACCAGAACGGAAAGGAGATTCTTGAAAAGAAGGAGGCTTTTCCTTATCAGAGTGGAAAGGAGAAGTATAAAAAGAAGAAGAAGAAGAAGAAGAAGAAGAAATAAGTATAAACGAAAATTTGATGAGAAAGTGAGATTCGGCTATTTGCCTTGGCAAGGAAGATGCGTAGAAAGTCTTGGCGAAGAACGCGAAGAATCAGAAGAAGAGAGAAGAGACACGGATGGTCCGTTCTGGTTTGTTCTCATTAGTTAGAAGTGAATTAAGAGAGAGAGAAAGAGAGAGAGAGAGAAAGAAAGACCTAATGTGTTATCGTATCTTGGGAGACACCTTAGAGCGTACCTGAATACATTCTATCCATTCGATCTGTTCTCTAAATAACCGGTAAAAGACGGATTTCTTCGAAGATATCCAAGAGGACGAGTGTCTTCTCGTCTGCAACGTCGGGGAAGAAGGGAAGAGTAGTGCCGTCGAGGTTATTTGTTCGTCAGAATTACTCCCAAAGGATCACGGACGACATCGAAATAGACCGAAGATGCCGTTGTTGTTGAAAATGATAGATGTTTTCAGTTCGTTGAAATCTCTCTTCAAGATACAGAGGATATCCGAGGACACCTTGGTATTTCGACTGCACTATCGTACCACTGTCGCCCTACTGTTAGGCGGCTGTGTCACCTTAGCCTGCAAGAGCATTTCCGGATCGCCTATACACTGCGAGGCTTCCGGTTCCGTCGACAAGGTCGTGCTCGAGACTTTCTGTTGGCTTCACACGACTTACAGCATGGTACATGCCTTCAACTTGAGTCTTGGACAAGCTGTACCTTATCCGGGCGTCGCCAACAGTAAAGGCGAAGGGATTCATGGGCATACTCCTCATCCATTGATCAAGCAGCACAAGTATTATCAATGGGTCATCTTCTTTCTTTTGCTTCAAGTAAGGAGTCTTTTCTCCTTGATCTCGAATTTCGATTATCATTATCCTTCTCTCTCGTCCTTTCTCTATTTCTCTTTTACTTCCTTCCGTTCTATCCTTTTTTTTTTTCTTTCTTTGATATCTTCTTGACGATTCAAATCCACGTGCCATACCTACCTGCCATTCGTTTATAATCTATCTCATTTTTTCTCCTTTTAGGTAAGGAGACAAGTAGGTCGCGCTCGTTCATTCGTTCGATCGAAATCGATATCTCGAAGTTTTCGAAGCGTTAACTCGGAACTTTTTCATAGCATCTATAAATAAAGAAGCGAATGCACGTACTCTTCCAAGAGAGGACGATGATGCGAGTATAAGCTTAAATCGATAAGGGTGTATCTCTAGCTAATCGAAGTAGTTAAAGGGATCCCACTGATGCGAGCCTAGCGAGCTAAGCTCGCTGGATCAAAAACGCTTTTACGATTACAACGACGATATAAAACGATCCGTTTTTTTTCCTTTTCCTTTATATTTTTTCAACCAAGCTAACTAAGCTACAAATATTGAATTAATATTGAAACTTTACATCATATTGTCGATTGAAATTTCGGGACTATGTTTTAGCCGACATATACGGGACGGAACGTACGTACTTACGTACGATCCCTTAAAAATAGACAGAATCGCAGAATCTGAAGTGGCGAAGCGTAAAATCAGTTTCTCCCTCGAACAATATATTTTAAGTTTAATGTAAAACACTCGAGAGTTCGTGGAATGATAAATTATACAACGGGAGTACTTGGTCGACACTTATCTCAAACATCGGAGATCCCTCGATTTCGTTTTACTATGCGTATCTTACCTCGTCCCTACTCTACTGGCGCTGGCTACCCCTCGTCTTTATCCCCTTGTTTAGCTAATTTTACTCGCGGCTCACGTGACACACCGTTCGTTGGCTACGCTTCGTCATCTTTTTCTTATTCTTATTCGTGTACGCACACTTCTCTCTCTCTCTCTCTCTCTCTATCTATCTATCTATCTCCATCTTTTTCTCTTTTTCTATTTCCCTCTCTTTCTTACTTTCAACGCATGTTACGTGTGTTGTACGTTCTCTTACAGCAGAAAGAGGGAGAGGAAGAGAAAAGGAGAGAGAGAGAGAGAGAGAGAGAGAGAGAGAGAGAGGGAGGAAGGGAGAGAGGGAGAGAGTGAGTGAAGAGGGAAGTCGGAAGACGACGATGTCGGATACTGAAGGAGTAGCCTGTATAAAAGAGAGAGATAGAGAGATATATAGAGAGAAGCTGTAGAGAGATCTATTTTCAACCACGGATTTTCCCCTTTTCTCTTCGCTACTCGCGGACGTTGCCTTGTGCACGATGTGTCGATCCTATGAATCGTATCTTTCGGAGTTCGCGATCTGTAATCTCGATGGTCGTTAATTCCTGACGTCTCCTGTAATCGCATGAAGGCCGAGGTCGAAGACCAAGCGTTCGTTCGTCCTTTCACGAAGATAGTATTCGAAGTACGAATGCGAATTTCTCTCTTCGAGGATAAAGATATTCGAGGAGATTCTTTCTTGGTTAAAGAGAAGCAAGGAAAAAAGGAAAGATAAAAAAATAGACAAAATAAGAAAAGATGAAAAGTTATGCTTGTAAAAAGTTATTTCGCAGGTTTTTCCTTTTATCTTTTGTTTTTTTTTTCTTCTTCTTCTTTTTCTTCTTGCGAATTCGAAAGGAGTAACGAGAAACGAATGCTTCTAACGATAATACATAAGATACATAAAATGTGTTCGTTTTGTTTACATGGAATTTCGAGTTGGAGAGTATGATATTTTCGTGCAACCCTTTGTCTTAGTTTTGTCGAGTTATTCTTTCTCGCATAACTTGAAAGAACCACGTTCCCTTCCCACCTCTCTTTCTCTCTTTCTCTCTCTCTCTCTCTCTCTCTCTCGCTCTCTCTTTCTCTTTCTTTCTCTCTCTTTTTCTCTATCTCCATCGGCCACAAACGTTTCATTCTTTTATCGCATGGCCGCGTGTTTTATTTCGAGCATCCATCAATAGCCACCGGCCGACGTACTTATAACAAAGAGCAGAATGCAATTATGCTAAAAGCGAGGAAGCGTACCCATTCCGCAATCTACGTAAGCAAACAATACGTCTATATTTATAACGAGTAATTTTCTCTTCCCGCCTAGAGAAAAGTGCTGCTCGGCGGGCAGTGGTATTCCCTCCTTCTTTGCATAATCGCACTCTGGGATTATTGTGGAATAGGAGGAGGAGGAGTAGGAGGAAAAGAAGAAGAAGAAATTTCCGTCTCGTATCGTTAAACGATTAAAGCTTTCTCTGATATACGAAACGTTCGATAGAAAAATCGCGAGAAGCTCTTTTCCAATATTTTGAAGAGAGAAAAAAGGGGAACAGTTACTTATTTCACTCACGAAATATTTTTCCTAGTGACGACGTTGTCACACGAAATTGATTTATTTACGTTGGCCAGCATGCGGGTAGCAATTTTCCGAGACGTAAAACGAATTTTTAAATCACGTAACAAGGTCTTTTTATATAAACGGTGATCATAAATATCGGCCATCGTGATGACGGAGGTTAGCTATCTTCTTCTCTTTTTCACTTAAGAGGACGCATTAGTATGCTTAAAAAAATGTAACAGCAACGGTGCGAAGGCGACTGGAAGCGAGAATTCATCGCCTCGAATGTTAAACTCGTTATCTTTTCACTCTTATAAATTATGATCGTACATGTACTCTCTCTCTCTCTCTCTCTCTCTCCTTTCTTTCTTTCTTTCTCTCTCTTTCTCTCTCTTTCTCTCTCTCTTTCTCTTTCTCTCTCTTTCTCTCGGTCTGTAGATAAAAATAGTTTCGAGATCAATTATAAAGATTAATTAATGTAGGGCAATATTTGCCGAGGCCGGTGCTGCCGGTCTGCGTGTAAGTTTAATACTCGATCTCGAGTATTAGAAGGTGGTAGGAAAGCTAGCTGGACCGAGGCCTCTGGCGATAGGCCAAGAAACTTCGTACGTTACCACCACCGGCATCAGGATTTACACCCGCGTCTTTGATCCGATAGGTGCATCGGCATTGCTTCGGAAATCCCGATCTATCGATCAATCTCTCTCTCTATTTCTCTCTATTTCTCTCCATTTCTCTCTATTTCTCTCCATTTCTCTCTATTTCTCTCTCTCTTTCTCTCTCTTTCTCTCTCTCTCTCTCTCTCTCTCTCTCTCTTTATCTTTCTATATATCTCTCTCTATATCTCACGAGTAGACAGATTTTGTATCGCAATAATTCTTTCGTTAGATGGATTAAACCCAATGAAATGAAAGAATTGAACGAAGTTTCCAGCAAATCCGAGGAACATCTGGACAGATGGTGATAGTAAGACAGTCATTGGTAAGACGTCTACAGGCTTGTATTCAGATGCGAGGAGGTTATTTCGAACATCTCTTATGAAAGTAAACAGATAGAGTTTGTTGAAAATCAAATCCGCTATAACTCAACCAAAAAGAAAAAAAATATCAAATAGGACATATGTTTATAAGAACTTTTTTTTATTGTTTTAATATGCCAAATCCATCCCTAAAATATATTTCACTTATTCTGGAACATCCTATATATAGTATAATTGTAATATATTATTGTAATATATAAAATATCTATTACAATAATATATATATATATATATATAGTGTGTGTGTGTGTGTGTGTGTGTGTGTGTGTGTGTGTGTGTGTGTGTGTGTGTATATATATACAGTGTCCGGCGCTTGAAGTATTACCAATTGAAAATGCTGTAGTTTTTATAATTATGTATCTTTTTATTTAATATTTTAAGACAATGTTAAGAACACATTAGATTTCATGAAAAATATGTCATTGTTCGATATAGTTACCTCTAGCGCGGATGATGGCATCAAGTCTTCCGATGAAATCATTGCATGCTGTACGAATGCGAAAACCAGGGTGTCAGGATGTTAAGGTAAATTAGCAACTGTACCAACAAAAGATGTTAAATGATACGCTGATTCCTTGGACACACAAACAATTCGGTGCAAACCGTTGGACCTTCCAACAGGACCCGTAAATCACAAACCGTCCCATAAATCTCGTTTGGCACAAAAAAATTATATTCCACAGTTCATTTCTTCGCATCAATGGCTTCCATATTTGCCAGACTTGGATCCGATGGACTTATACATATAGTCCATGTTGGAGGCTAAGGTGTCAACAAAAAAATATGAAAGTGTTGAAACAATGTAGTTAGCGCTTTCTCGGGAATAGTGTAGCGTGCAGCGTGCAATGTTTCTATCGAAAGACTTGATGCCATCATCCGTGTTAGAGGGAATTATACCAAACAGTGAAATGTCTTTCATGAAATCTAATGTGTTCTCAACATTGTCTTAAAATATTAAATTAAAAGGTTCATAATTGACGAAACTACAGCATTTTTAATTGGTAACATTTCGAGCGCCTACATATTGCTCGCATATATGTATACGTAGGTATATCTAAGTTACTATATAATATATATATCTATATATATATATATATATATATATATATATATATATATATATATATATATATTTTCATTCTACCATATATGGTAGACGGTTAATACATTTGAATATGATTTGCAGGCGATTCTCTTTTACACTCCGCGATGGCTGTGGAAGGGCTGGGAGGGCGGGAAGATTCACGCTCTCATGATGGATCTCGACATAGGTTTGTGCTCGGAGGTAGAAAAGAAACAAAAAAAGAAGATGCTGCTCGACTACCTATGGGAGAATCTTCGTTATCACAATTGGTGGGCATACAGGTACTACCTCTGCGAAGTTCTCGCTCTGCTGAACGTGATCGGTGAGTATTATATATATATACATATATATATATACTCATTCTCTCGCTTACTGTTTCCTATTTCTTCGAAAAAAAGAACTAAAAGAACAAAACAAAAAAGAACAAACATAAACTAAAAATTTATTTCGCTTGATGAAAAATCGAAACTGCTAATAACTACGGTTTAAAACATGGAAATTCAATCCTATTATGTTAATACCCGTGTCATACTTAACTTAAGAGTTTCCGGCTCGTTACGAAATGGAACACAAAACAGGCTCCTCCCTATAACGATGACAGTAATGTCGCGTGGCGATATCGGTAAGACCTAGCTGACCTATTTTCTCAAAAACGAAATGATACGAGGAGAAAGATAAAGATGATACTTCTTTTTAAAGTTCCTCGGACAAAGGTGGCCTTTCGTATAAAAAGGTAGGGCCGAGCGATTCCTACGAAGGAACTGTGCAGTGGAATGTAAAATAAAAATTTCAAACGGTGCCAGGAGCTCGATTCTTACACACACACACACACACACACACACACACACACACACACACACACACACACACACACACACACACACACACACACACACACACACACACACACACACACACACACACACACACACACACACACTTTCTCTCTCTCTCGCTTTGAAAGCTTCCATTGTACGAACTATATTTTTTATTCGAATCACTTCTTTCCCGTTGAAAGGTATAATCATGAAACTTAGCTAACACATAAAGTTTATCAAAAATCTTTTCATTCTCATTTTCGACGAGAAAAGAGTAATAAACTTGTAGCGATCACATTCTCTCTCGTTATTTGCGTTCCTTTCATTTTCCAGTTAGTCACTTTCTTTTTGTTTCTTTCTTTTTTTTTTTTGTTAATTCATCTTATTCTCTCAGATATGTTATATGTATATATATTTATATATTGTAAGACACCATTTTAAAAATATCATCAGCATATATTTGATCTCTTTTATATTCTTGTTTACTTTTCTACCTGTACCTCTTTCTCTCTCTCTCTCTCTCTCTCTCTCTCTCTCTCTGTCTCTATCTCACTCTCTTTCGATCTATTTCATATTATCTCTTTTCTTTTCGTTTGTGTCAGTTGTCGAAACGAATTTCATCATTCTTCCTAACGCTTTCCTTTGCGCTCTTCACTTGTTTTACTATTTATATTTCTTTTGCCAGGTTATGTAAGTAAAGCCATATATTTCAGGGCTTCACTTTCTATTATTTTCATATACGTTTCGTCTTAGAAAGGCGAATAAGTATAAATGATATAGATCGACAGATAAAAAAAGACGATGAGATAAGAAGAGGAAGGGTAGCAGGGAGGGAGGGAGGGAGGGAGGGAGGGAGTGAGGTAGGCAGCGAGGGATTTTAGAATGAATAGGGAGAGTGAATGAACGATTCACAGTAGAATTTGGCAGCGATACAGTTGGCCGGTCGAGTTAACGGAAGACGTACTTACTCAGCTCGATTGCTTTTTAACGAATGAATAAAAACAATGTTTTCTTTTTTTCTCCTAGAGCCATATCAAAGTTCTTCGTTTTTATTCGGTTACTAGCTCTAAAACTATTTCGGATATATACCAGAAGTATTAATAGTCACTTCGCCTTTTCCTTTTTCCCTCCTCTTACAGGCAATTAACCCCATTTGTGTCTTTCCGAGGGAACGCGGACACGAGATCCGACGGAAGTTTGCGAAACTTTCGTAAGATTCGACAAACAATTTAGCTTTTCTTATACGTTCAACATAGCGGTAATCGAAGCCTCGTTTGAACAGATCGTGAACTTGAGTCATCGTGTCTATTAACTCGAAAATCTAATTTCTTTGATTCTCTGAACAGCCAGAGACGTGTTCCAGATGATTATCTATTTGCGAGAATTTATTTATTATAAACATTATATGGTGTATTTTTTTCCCCTTACACACATGTAGTTAGATATATTTGTATATCCGTTTTTTTACGTTTAGTATTTTTAAAGATTAAGTAGTTAAGATTGTTTATTATTAGATGTTTCGTGAGTTGAAATTTCCCACGTGGTAGATTCCTGTTAATGATTATCGACCAATCAGAAACGATAGATTGTTGTTATCCATTTGAGAGTTCAAATACGACGTGTCTGGCGCAGGTCAGATGTTCTTGATGAACCGTTTCTTCGACGGAGCCTTCCTGACTTTCGGCATCGACGTACTTAGGTTCCTCGAGTCCGATCAAGAGGACCGGGTCGATCCAATGATCTACGTCTTTCCACGAATGACCAAGTGCACCTTCTACAAATACGGCGTGAGCGGTGAGGTCGAGAGACACGATGCAGTTTGCATATTGCCATTGAACGTCGTCAACGAGAAGATCTACGTCTTCCTCTGGTTTTGGTTCCTTCTTCTCGGCATATTAAGCTTCATAACGGTATTATACAGGGTCAGTAGATGAGGATTATAGTCTAACGCGTCTTATGGACTTTCTTCGATCATTTTTCTTTCGATCATCGTCGCATAAAGTTCAACGTCGTGGAGAAATATCGGTAAAAACGAAGAGAAAGTAAAAGGACGGTGAAAGTAAATACGAATGCTCGACGAAAGTCCATACATCTCTTAGGTTGACTCTTTTCATTCTTCTTCCTCTTCCTCGTTGAAAGAAGAAAAAGAAGAAGAATATGAGGAAAAATACTTTTAATGTTTACTTCTCTCTCTTTTTATCTTTTTTTTTTTTTTTTTTTTTTGCAAATTATAAAGAAGTCAAATCGATTATTCTAAAGAGTCCATACATCTCTTCGGTTAACTCTTTTCATTTTTCTTCCTCTTCTTCGTTGAAAGATGAAGAAGAATATTTTTAATGTTTACTTCTTTCTCTTTCTTTCTCTTTTGTTGTTTTTTTCTTTTTTTTTTTTTTTGCAATTCATAAAGATGTCAAATCGATTATTCTAAAGAGATATCTTCTCTATGATACTTAAGATACATCGTGTAGATTGTAGATATTCGACATGGTACACGTTTAAGCATCAATTTGTTTTTCTCTCTCATGTACTCCTTCGTTCCTAGCTCCGTGAATAAAATTACCTACAGCAGCTTATCAGGAGCTTTCCCCCACCTCCCGAGGAATCTGCTAATTTCGTAGCTTCTGACATGTATAGATATCCGTGCGATAGGGCACGCAAACGAATTAACCCTTTTCCATTGGAAAACAGACATTCTGTTATATCTATGCTCGTACATATGTATCTCTCTGTGTACAGATAGTTTTCGATTTTTAAAGATCATCTTTTATTCCGAACGATATAATATCTAAGAGAATCAAATCTTTTAATTAACATCATTAATCTTTTCAATGGAATGAAATAGACAACCAGAAAGAAGAAAAAACCAATATTTATTACGTTGCAAAAAAGTGGAGAAATGTAATGAAATAACAAATTGGTTGTTGAAATTTCCTTTAAAATATAAATCTAAATAAACATTGAAGAATATATAAATACAGACGTAACTTTTATCTAACGACATGTAAAATGAATAAGATAGAATAGTCTTGGAATAATCGTTATTAATGAGGTAAATTATTTTTTATTCGACGTATAAAAAAATTTCGTCATTTAATAGCATTAAATGATGGAAATTAGGGAAATTTATTATGAATAGAAAATGTGAGGACTTTATCAAGTGCTTTGACACTTTAATTTAAACAAAATTTCAAAAAGTGAATTAATCGATTTGGCTTGTGAACGGATCGTATATACCACGGATCATGTAAACGCAGTGAATCTGAAAAAAATTAAATAGAAAACAGACAAACAAAAAGAAAGAAAAAGAAAAGAAAAAAGAAATGGCATTATCAATCGTATGATCCACAGATCGTAATCATATTTTCGCCACGAACGAGGGTATACCTACTGAGACTGAGATTTCGTCTGGTTAGAAGAGAGGCCGTCGAGACGATAGTACGACGTAGCAAGGTCGGCGATTGGTTCCTCCTTTATATGCTAGGTGAAAACTTGGACACCGTAATATACAGGGACGTGATGCACGAATTGGCGAATAAACTTGCCACGAGGCATCATCACGGCGTACCAGGAGCAAAAGGAGAACTACAAGAAGCCTGATCGAGGTGAGTACCTCTCCTTGTTGTTTTTTCTGTTACACGTGGGTTGCGTCAATCAGAGACGATTTAACACACAAAGGTTTCTAAAAAGTTTTACCTAGATGGGCCAAATTGCAAATTTCAAAATATTTGGTCGGACTAAAAAAGTAAAGAAGTGTTACGAAAAAATACGTTCAAATCGATAAATTGTTATGGACATTAGGGAAAATATTATACTAATTTTATAACACAGTCGTTCTTTATTTATATGACAATAATATTACTTCTTATTAGGAACTTTTTATTAACATATTTCAAAAATAATTAAACAAAAGCAATTAAATAATTTCAAATAAAAAAAGAAAAATAATAATAAATTCATCAATCTAAAGTGTGTGACTCGTGCAGTTGTTTTCTTTTAACCCTAGTTATGCACAACTCAAAATATAATAATTTCAAGTTGTACATTGTACAGGCACTTTGAACAGCTGTCATTTATACAGAATGAATAATTTAGTCTCCAAAAAAATGCTATATATTCTCTGAAGCCTCGAAAATAATAATCAGTAGGTTGGAAAACGTATTTCCTATTTCGTCATTATAAAAAAAATTCATGAATCATTCTAAGACGGTATAATGTGTTCTCAACATCGCTTGTAAATGTTCATCAGTGAATTTTGTTCTGAATTTGAATTTATTAATACTAACGATTGACAAAAGTTTTTTCGCATATATAAGTGTTTTCAAATAATAAAAATATTTGTTGGGCGTGTTTGCGCTATTTTGAAAAAATCCAGTGAAGATAATCCTTTATAAAAATCAATTGACGAATTGTTGCGATAAGAATTATTGAGCTTCGGTGTTTTCCTGCAATTCGATGAGTTCATCGTCTCTATAAAATCAAGATCGCAGATGATCTGACATCGTTGGCCGAACTTTGAAAACCTTTGATTTAATACTTTCTTTGGGGTCCCGAGAGATTAAAAATCGATTCGACGATCTACAAGAATTACTTTTTTTTTATTTTCGTACAATTTTGTAACTTAACATCGGCTCTCGTTACATTGATATATACATATCTACTATGTAATGTACGTAAAGATATAAACACGTACGATGATATACATACATACGTACGTACATTCGAGATCGGACGATAGCTCGTTAAAAGTTTATTTTATTTGCATTTGCAACACGTATCTCCTTTGCTCCTTTGAAATCATAGATACGTGTGCTGATCGATATACCAACGATTGATATTCTCTAAGATGGAGAGAGAGAGAGAGAGAGAGAGAGAGAGAGAGAGAGAGAGAGAGAGAGAGAGAGAGAGAGAGAGAAAGAGAGAGAGAGAGAGAGAGAGAGAGAGAGAGAGAGAGATGAAGACGAAGAGGAAAAGATAAAGACGGAAAGAGAAAAGCGATGATTACGACACATCGCTTGGCTCCTATTTAAAGCGTTACCATTCTCTATCTTAAAATATTCCACCTTCATCCTACGATAGATAGATTTTACGTTATGGTTTTGGTTCCCCTTCTTCTCCCTTTTCGTTTTGTATTATCATTGAAGATTACGATCCCGCGTATACAATCCTTCTCTCTCTCCCTCTCACCCTCTCTCTATTTCTCTCTTTTTCTCTCCCCCTCTCTCTCTTTTCCTCCTCTTTCGATATACGTGCGTATTCATGCTCACGATGTGGACTTCGATATCGTCCGCGTTCGTAAATTTTCGATTCAACGAGCATTGGACGTTTACGGGTTTCGTCCTATTTCGAGCGGAGACAAGAGAGGATGCATCGCGAATTTTTGAACATCTTCACGGATGCTGAAGTGTGTATCGTATTTTATAATCATTCTTTCTTACGCGAGATTAATGTTATTTTTCTTAAACATTTATTAAGCCAATTATCGTATTTTATTGATTAATTCGTTGTGATTTGTACGACAATAAGTATTGCGATATTGTTGTTTTATTTTATATACTATATATATATATATAGTAATTATTATTATAATTTAAATTATTGTAATTACGATTATAATTTTATAATTATAATTATTACTTAATTACAATTTAATTTATTATAATTATTATTATAAATATTGAAAGTGACAAAATGACAAAAATAATTTCTTTATTATTCGATAATTTATATTATTATTATTTTTTTAATACTTTACTTATTATTATTATCAAACACGATAAACATACGTACAGGTACATACACACACACACACACGTACACTCACAATTCCACTCTTTGTCTTTCGATCTTTGTTCACAGGCTGCCTCGGAGGATCGGAGGATTCCAGCAGCACCGAGGCTCCTGCGTATCTTCTTGTCCTTTGGAAAGAACGTTTCGTCGTCGTCGCCGTCATCGCCGTCCTCGCCAACGTTGTCGTCGTTGTCAGTTCAGGCAAAGGGAGCTCGCGCATAGTCGACATATCGAAGGGAACAAGGGGGAGAAGGAAGAAGAAGAAGAAGAAGAAGAAGAAAAAGTTGAAGAAAAGAAGAATCGAGAAGGCTCGCTTGGAAACGAATATATTATTTCCTCCCGTGTGTTAGTCGCTCTTTCATCGATTCAAATCCAGGACGATAAAGCAATTTTCGAAGAAGCATCCTTCTTCGAGATCGTGAATGAATTTTGCCGACGATTTTTGTCAAACATGTTCTATAATAACGAAAGAAATGAAAAAAAAAAAGAAAAAAAAAAGAAAAAGAAAAGAAAAGAAAAGAAGAAATGTTGCTCGAATCGTCCTATAAGCAAATTTTAAGTAAGCTACTCTTTTCGTAGGATGCTATTCGAGAAAAAGACAGACTGTCGGTGCATAATGCGCCACTTTACACGTGCCTTATCGTTCGAGACGATATCGTTGTTAAACGGCGGACGTACGTATGTACATACAACGTGGTATGTACATACATACACTATTATATTTAACGAAGAACCACCACAATCGATGCGATATATCTTTGTAAAAATGAACGGCCTACTTCCGAATCGCTTCGTTTCTTTTTTTCTTCCTTTATTTTCTTTTCTTTTTTCTTTTCTTTTTCTTTTCTTTTTTTTTTTTTCTCTTTAGTAATTATCGCGCGCGTGTTCGCGGTGACGCAAAATGATCTAGATAGGAAGAGGATACTAGGGTGTTGTTGGCACTGGTCCATCGAACAGCATCGCGAATTAGAGATTCGGATCTGGCAGGTTTAAAGCTTCTATCGCGAGAAACGTAATCGTTTCAAGAAACGAAAGCGAGATAATAATGCTCGCCGAATACGATGATGTTTACAAGTGTAAGATTATCCTATACGTTTTTACCGCGTATCGGTCTCGATGCAACGAGAGGGAAGATAAGAAAGAAAGAAACGTGGTGTCGGGTGGGCGGGGCGAAAGAAAGGGGGAAAAGGATGATAATAATAATAATAATAAATAATAAATAATAAATAATAAATAATAATAAATAATAATAATAATAAAAATAATAATCAAAACCCGTAGAGACGGGTATGTACACACACTGCCATCGATTAATATGAATGTCGAAGGGAAAGTGGATCTCGCTGTACCTGTTTTAACTTGCTCCGATAAATGCGAGATAACATCATAAAATAAAGGGACGTTGTCTTTATGTCAACGATATATATATATATATATATATATATATATATATATATATATATATATACATGTATATACTTATACATGTAAAATGTTTCACATAATTTTGCCAATCGAAATTGTTACCTCCTTCATTTTGTGATAACATACGAAAAAAATTAATCTTTACGAAAACGACGAACGGAGAATTATAAGCACATATTTTATAAACCGATGGAGTGTACATTGAAAGGGATCGAAAAAGTTTTATTAATCAAATAAATCATTTCATTATTTAAAAGTGATATGTTAGATTATATGTTTCTAGTAGTAAGCGAATATAAATATATTAATTAAATGTTCTCTTTCAATGAGTTACAATCAGATCTGTGTGTTTATAATTCTACAACATATTGCATACATGCATGAATTGATAGATACATATACCTATATAACATTCATACATACGTATATGCATATACTCACGTTCGTAATCATTCATTTCCTTCACAGTTATATTTGAAAAAAAAAGAGAAAAAAAACGTATAAAACCCGTTAGATCTCTAGGACTATCATTCTCACGTTGAAACTCGCGGTAACCAGTTACGGTTAGATAACGATTCTGCGGTACGCAAGCGTCGAATAAGTAACGAGTTTGGATATTCGAAGAGTCAGTTACTTGCACCGGGTGGCAGGGATGTTCCTTGCCATATTCGGAAGTGATGCCGAAGGAGAGGACCCGAGCGACCGGTCTGCATTACCTCCGTCGAAGAGGAGAAGAGAAGAGAAAAGAAGAGAAGGCGAAACCTTTACGAGCACCATCGAACGAACTTTAAACGTCGAGTCTTGAACCTTACCTCTTACCATATCCTCTTTATATATCTCTTTTTCAGATACCATCGGTCATCTCAGCTGGCGCATCAGGTTGGTAGAAACTCGCTTTGAACATAGGTGCAAATATACTTTCTTGCAACTCGGACGAAAG
Organism: Dolichovespula media; assembly: GCA_911387685.1. Classification (NCBI taxonomy): domain Eukaryota; kingdom Metazoa; phylum Arthropoda; class Insecta; order Hymenoptera; family Vespidae; genus Dolichovespula; species Dolichovespula media. The sequence goes on from OU426855.1 coordinate 1,566,753, forward strand.
TGAACGCGTCTTTGGATCTTTCCTAGAATATACATACATTCAGGAGAGAAATTTCATGTAACCGTTTGTTTGTTTTCTTTTTATCTCATCGATACATATGATTTTGAAGAAAATAAAAACTCAAGTTGCACAGAATTTTGTTTAATATAAAAAGATGAAAAAAAAAACGTTCATTGGAATTATTTAAAATAAAATATTAGTTACTATGAGTAACTTCAACTTTTTGAAGGTAGGTTAAAATATATCCCACCATACATAAAGAGCTAAGCAAAATGTGGGACAGTTTTTAACCCACGTAACCCCAAAGAATTAACAGGTCGAGAGAATTTTCTTTTCTTTTTTCCTTCTGTTTTTTTTTTTTTTGAAAGGTAAAAATCAGTTCAGAGTCACGGTCAATAGGTTCTCAATTTCTTTCGTTCGAAATTTTTCTTAAATAAACGTTTAAACAATATCCGACGCGCTAAAATAATATTAGTTATTTTTTAAATAGTTTTTTTCCCCCCCCCCATCAAACAAATTTAATAGATCCATGCGAAACTGTCTCGTCTCGTTGATGCATGTTAATTCATTATCGGATAAATTCTTTCCACAGTTTAGCGTGAGGTATTATTATATCAAGCGCGGGTTATATTTAAAGCGAGCATTATCAACTTTGACCACATCGAAAGTATATACCTTTGATGCTATTTTCTATCATAGCCAGTCACTCGGAGAAAGAGAGAGAGAAAAGCTTATTGGAATTTTTCGATCGATTTCTTTTTTTTCAGTGGCGAGGTGATACCATCTTATTTCATATATTTTTTAAGATGTTTCAAAATAAATGACTGTAGAGAAAGTTTCAAAAAGAGAAAGAGTAGCCGAAAGATTGACTGGGTCGATTAAATTAAAACGGAAATTGCTACTCGAGTTTTATTCGAAAAAACGATCAAACTTGGATACTTGGATACCAAATGTATCGATATTTTATTACATTCTTTCTTTCTCTCTCTCTTACTTTCTCTCTTTTTCTCCCCCTTTCTTTCTCTTCTATTTGTACGTACTACGTACTACTTTTACGATAAGGAATTCGATTTTAGTTTGCAAAGTTATTCCTTGTAATATACATGTTAAATTCGCTAATAAATGATTAAGCTTTTTTGTAACATATCTATACGTAAGGTAATTAGAGGTCAAACAAATTTGTATGTAAGGAATACGCGATACATAGTTACTAAGATAACATAAACTATCTTATATGTTAAAATTACGTTTCGCGTGTTCTTTATTTAAATTTTCACGTGTTTAAAATATTTTCTATGCTTCAAAAAATTTTCAGATTTTTTCCTTTAATCCCATCAAGACTACTTTTTCCTTTTTTTTTTTTTTTTTAGTCACGAAATCTTAAGACGAGATTCAGATTTTAAAGGGTATCCGCAAGGTTTTGAAAGCGAGACTTTAAGAGAGTTAAAGTACATGACTTTGGTTGAACTATGCGTTTCTTCTTTTTTTTTCTCCCTTACGCACGTTATACCCTAAAAAAGAAGAAGAAGAAGAAAAAGAAGCATATATATCAGGCCCTCACATACGCACGACTACGAAATGGTACTTTTATCGCGTTTGCCGGTTGCGCGCGTGTTTGCATGTTTTTGCACTTACGCGCTTACAAGCCTTTACATACATATAGTAGCCACATTGACGCGGATATATTATCTCTGTAGTAGCGTAACGTTCGCGTGAACGCAACGCGCTAATATTCGCGCGTTCTTGCACCTCGTCTATCCATCCATTTGGATTTCATTCGTTTACGGATCAAAGGTCAAAAGCTATAAACGTCAACATTCAACATGACGATATAAAAATTCAAAATTTTTATTGACGAGATTTGAAGTTCTTCCTTGATCCTTTCTTCCTCGATACGTTGTATTTACATTCAATATTCTTCATATTTAATAATATATCTTCTTGAAAAAAATATATTATTTTGATCATAGGAAAAAGTAATTTCCTCGATCTGTCAATATTTCAATAATTATAACTTCCTCACGTCAACTTGCAAATTTATCTCTTAATTGATTTTTCAAAATAAAATCAAAACGTTATCAAGGCTTTAATACATCGATACTTTTATTTGAATCTTTGATAAAAAAAAATAAATTTTTTATCTTTTCCTTATGATGTTTATTGCATTATATGATCCTCTCGATTTACTCGATCCAATTTCCTATATCAATTTACAAAACTTGTTGAACTAATTTTTCAAGATGAAATTAGAACGTGAACTTTTGATATTTCGATTCTTTCTCGTAAAGAACGAGAAATTTAGCGAAAGGATAACGTTTCTATAAGAAGTCAGTTTTTAATATTTTTATTAAAGATTATAATTATTATTATATGACAAGATTGTCTAGATTTATCAAGATATCGATAACTTTCTACATCAATTTTCTAACTGGTTCAAATGACATTTCGAGAAGGAGTCGAGATATCGTAACCGATAAATTTAATGGATTAAATGGAATTAAATCGATTAAATTTCGATGAATTTCTTTAAAGATAATAATTTTTCTTACAATGTCAGTACAGTTCATTTTTTCCCTTATCAGCTTACAAATTCATTCGCTCGATTTTTCAAAAAAGAGATCGAGATTTCGCGATACTTCGATCCTTCGTCGATCAAAATTGACGCGATTATTTCGTCGTATTTCTGATAAGAAATCAATTTTTCATTTTTTCATTAAGGATTATGATTTCTTTTTTTTATTTTATTACTTAAAAGTACCTTCTAGATCGGCCGAAACTTCAAACTTATAAGTCAAACGTATATACGATTGATTTTTCGATAAGAAATCGATACGTTGATCTTTTTCGGAGGCAGGACATGAAGTCCATCTTTAATAAGAGAGATCACGGGTTGATAAACAACTGGTCTGATCGATGTCGAGAAAGGACCAGAGATGGTAGAAAGATTTCAACAGAGACAAAAGGACAAAACAGAAAGAGGGAAAGAGAGAGAGAGAGAGAGAGAGAGAGAGAGAGAGAGAGAGAGAGAGAGAAGAGTAGTGAAAGGAGAAGAAGAAGGAGAAGAAGAAGAAGAGAAGGAGCGGGCGTGGGCGCCCAAGGCCTTCTGCTCGCCATTTACGGTCGGTCAAAGCCGGACATCAGGAGGAAAGAAAGGCGAGTGGGAGAAAGATAGAATGCGAGTGAACGAACAAGAGAAAGAAAGAGAGAGAGAGAGAGAGTCAAGGGGATACAGAGGATATATGTATATCGCCTTTTTGGTCATCTTCGCAAACTGGAAAGACCACTCGAAAGAGCTCGAGCCGAACGAAACGACTCTCATCTCTCTTCTCTTCTCTCTCTCTCTCTCTCTCTCTCTCTCTCTTTCTCTTTCGCTCGTCTGGCCGATAAACGGCTTATGCGTTTCGACGTGTAGTCCTCTTCGTTCGCCGACGAAAAGGACGAGTCATATTTGTGTTCTCCCTTCTTCTATATATTCTTCTTCCTCGAACCCTCACAGCCATCTTCTTATTTTCCTCCTTCTTCTCCTTCTCCTTCTTCTTCTTCTTCTTCTTCTCCATTTTTTCTTCTTCACTTCTTTTCCATCTTTTCTTCTTTTTCTTCTCTTTCTTCTCCATCTTTTCTTCTTCTTCTTCACTTCTTTTCCATCTTTTCTTCTTCTTCTTCTTTATCGTATACGACGCGTGTTCATGAAACGTGATCCACGATACTCAGTGATCCCTGGCTCGTGTCTTGTACACGCGAGATCTCTTTTGAAAAAAAAAAATAAATAATAATAAATAAAAAAGAAAAAAGAAGAAAAAAAAGACCTCGCGTCTCTCTGTGCTTGCATGATCTATATTTCCATATGTAGATGCACTTTTCTAAATGAACTTGCACGGAGTAACGAGTTCTCCGAATGAATGAAAAGTTAAGTAAGCTTCGCGTTTTCTCGACTTACGAGATTGACATAGTCAAAGGTACGTCTTACTTAAAAAAAAAAAATGTAAAGAGAAGCTAAATAAGAAGAAGATGAAGAAAAAGAAGAAGAAGAAGAAGATGAAGAAGAAGAAGAAGATAAAGAAGATGAAGAAACGTTGTTGAGAAGTGGGAGACGAAAAGGTGGGGAGAGTAAAGGTACTCTCGACTAGGTTCGCTTGCCACGGCAGGAGAATCGAATGGAAGGGGTAGCTCCTGCGAGTCGCAGGTGAAACGCTCTCTCGGATAGAATCGGCCACTCAGTCGCGCTCGCGCGATCGCGTACGACGATAATTTAATTGCGCGCGTGCGCGTGCTGGAATAACAATACGAATACACGTCGGGAAAGGTTCGTCTATTTTTCTCTCTCTTGATCTTTTCTTTCTGTGTCAATCGTCATATATACATATATATATATATATATATATATATCATATGTGCGTGTGTTATCAGATTGTTGGAATCCTTTCACTGTCAAAATTCGATAAGTCGTTGGGTCGTGTGTTTGGCTAAATAACACGCAGGGTTCATGGATAAGAGGTACGTGGGAACATGTCGAAGGTTGTCTCTTTCTTTGTACGTAGAAAAAACAATTTTAAAGAAAATAAGAAAGAGAGAGAATATAGATAATTAGTAATAATACGGTGGATAAACGTTGATTTAATTAAATTAAAGAATATTTTTAATGTAAGTTTATCGAATAAATAAATCTTATAATTCGGAAGATTCTCACATTGTGTGTATGCTGTGTGCGTATGTGTGTGTGTGTGTGTTTGTGTGTGTGTGTGTGTGTGTGTGTGTGTGTGTGTGTGTGTGTGTGTGTGTGTGTGTGTGTGTGTACACTTATGTGTACTTGCACGCATACACTTGTGTATGTGTGTGTATGTGTGTGTGTGTGCGCGCGCGCGCAAGCTAGGATCATCGCGTGCGTGCTCGTTTGCTCGCTTTAACGCGTTTCTCCGAGCTGCAGAGAGAGAGAACTCGTTGACCTTCGCGTTCACAGATTCTCGTAGAGTGTCCGCGTACCGTTCGAGAGAGCCTTGCGAAAGCTTCTTTGGTCTACCTCTCTCACTCAATCTATCTCTCCCTCTCTCTCTTTCTCTCTTTCTCTCTCCCTGTTCCTTCAAGTATCTCTGGAACTTGGAGGTTTTATCGTTTCGAAGTATCTTTGGTAAGAGGAAACTTGAGCATGGTCAGGGCTGTATATCCATTCTCTTTGGCTTGGTATCGTACTTACTAGCAAAGATTTATCATCAATTTTATTATACCATCTCGATCATAAGGCGATTATGTAATATCCTTTTTCGTCGATCGTGACATAAATCGTGAAAGAGGAGACACATAAGATATTGGAAAGGTAACGTTAATGTGTTAAACCAAGTTGACGAGTTACGAGTGTTGAGATCACCTTAGAAGATCGCTTCATTTCTCAGGAGAGAAGAAAGTCCTCTTGGTTGGATCCTCGCGTGTCACGCGAGGAAAGTGATCACGGCTAGATCGCGGCTGATTTATAAGACGATCCGTTATCTCGTTTCTCTCCCATGTTTTAACGTCACACGACGGTCTATCGTTCGTTCGTATTCTATCGTATTGAAAAAAGATTGAAATAATTTTTTCAATATATATGTACCTAGATATCCGTGGTACCTTGTATATACTTAACGTATATATATATATATATTTGTACTTTACAGTGTAGGTAGGTCTCGAAGAAGAGGACAAAGAGATATCCAAGAGAGGAAGGAAACGTCCTACGCCACTGTTTTCCGGCACTTTTCGATATCTCTTAGTCCCTACTTACTATTCGTGCCTAAGCCGAATGAACACGCGAGCGCATGAAAGAGAGAGACAGAAAAAGACAGAGAGGAAGACGAAAGAAGAAGAAGAAGAAGAGGAAGAAAAGAAAAAAGAAGGAGGAGGAAGAGGATGAGAAGGAGGTGGGGTGGTAGCTTTTCGGAACAACGAAATTGTTCGCGAACAGCTATCAGTATACAATCTTTTCTCTCTTCCTCCTCGTTCTCGTCCTCCTCCTCCTCCTCCTTCTCCTTTTCCTCTTCGTCTCTGGTACCCCACGAAAAACCGGTCCGACTCGTGAGCGCGCGCGCGCGCAAGAGCGCACGCCCGCCAGCTCATAGATTTTGCCTGGCGAACGCTCGATCGCCATCTTGGATACGATGGGAATGACGTCATTGGTACGGGGCACGGTCGGCCAGCTTCGCGAAACTCGTAAGCGGGACTCAACTAGTACAAGCACGCGCCTAAAAACGATATCTTTCTTTCTTCCTTTTTCTTTTTCTCCTTTTTTTTTTTTTTTTAATTTGTTTAAATACGTTTATAAAAGAAGTATAAACATTTGGAATAGAAAAAAAGACGAACATTAAAATGGTCGAAAAAATTGATAAGATGGTAATCATTACTTTTATCATTTTTCTTTGTATTTTATATTTTGAACGTTTCGTTTAACGTTTCTTTTTGATATTTATCTTTTTCTTTTGGACAACGAATGACCGGTTAAAACGCTCGAGATATGCGTGTAATTTTGATAAACAACGACAACGATTTTACGCTTCTCCGAACCGTAAAAGTGGAGTCGTAGATGCAATACCGTCCTCCGTACGGAGATATCTTGAAAAATTGTCCATAGAACATTGGCAATTACTTTTCTTTTTCTTTTTTTATTTTTGTTTTGTTTTATACTCTTCTCCGTCAGTCTTGTAGTTATATGACAATTGTACATCGCTAACGTGTTATAAAAGGTCCCATTTGAAAAATAACAACGGCATATCTTTTGTTGTTCCAAAAACAATGTTATATTCGATAATCTTCTTTTCTATCTTTTCTATTTTCTATTTTTCTCTCTCTCTCTCTCTCTCTCTCTCTCTCTTTCTCCCCATTTCTTTCTCTCTCTCTCTCTCATATCTCTTATCTCTTTTCTAGTTTCTGTACAGGCAAATCGTTTCGGAGAATTTTCTATCGTTTCCGTTTTATTTTTCGTTCTCTTTTTCGATCGAGAAGCGATCAAACGTCGATCAAATTTTTATCCGATCACGGATCATAAACGTAAACGATATTTGTTATTATCATAGTGAATACTTCCTGGTAACAGCGAGTATGTCTGTGTATATGTATTTATGCATGTATATTTTTCCTATTTTCTATTGTTTTCTTTCGAGAGAAGATAGAAAAAAAAAGGAACTTAACAACGATAAAGAAAATTTTCTCCTTCAAGAGCTGCGGAGGAAACTTGTGAGATCCCTTTCGTAAGTTCATCTTTGCTTTCATTTCCCTTTCTTTCTTTTTTCATTTCCTTACTTTTTCTCTCTTTAATTTTTTTTTTCCTTACTTTACGAAGACTGTCATTACACGGTGAGGACGTTGTTGCGAAGCAAAATTCTGGTTGTACTACGCAGAAAAATACTTAATGATATGGTACCGGTACGTTAGTAGAACATCATACGTACATATCCTAACCAGAAATTATCGTCAAAGCTTTATTACGTTCCTACCGTATGAATTCTCATAATGAAAAGCATTCTCTTCTCTAGTAAAGATGAAGACGAAAACGACAACAACGACAACGAAGACAAAAAGTAGAGATTTCTGTTTCTTTACGATTTATACGTTGACCGAAGGTGCTCACCAGTGGTCATTTCAAATTTGAATAATTCAAAAGGTTTCTTCTTTCGCCTGTCCTCTTATTTGTTTCGTTTAGTTTCATTTCGTTTCTTGTCTTGTGAAAGTAAAAAACATTATAGTTACTTTCGAGTCGCCATTAATATAAGCCTTGATGAGAAAATAATTTTATTCTATTTCCCGTTAAGTTTGCCGATCATATTTTATTAGTTTTCTTTACATCTATTTTTTTCCTTTTCTTTTTTTTTATTGAAATACGAACCAACGCTCTCATTTCTACGGTTACGCAACTCATTATTATCCTCTTGCTTGTTACTCGATATATACATACCTACATATCTGCATACATACATATGTATATATATATATATACACATATATTTGTGTATATATACATACATATAAATGTGTGTATATATATATATATATATATATATATATACATATATTTTCACGCGCTCGAAGTCAATATTTCATTATTTTACGTAAGTCGCGCTGTAAGCTAACGGGGAAAGTTTGACGGTTCATTTGCCATTTTAACTATATTCGAACGACGATAATACATTTAAACAAATTTTAAAACGTTCTTACGTTTGCAATTAAATGTTTCATTTTTAAACAAACACTCAACCAAGAGACTCTCTCCGACGCATGTATTTAAGTACTTCTCGTATTTTTTATAGGCGCAAGAAAGATAATGAAAAAGAGAGAGAGAGAGAGAGAGAGAAAAGGAGAGACAGATAATCAAAAAGAGAAAGACGTTATTACGTTTCGAACAACTTTCTCATTCTTTTCCTGACCCTCCTCACCCGCTCACCTTCTCACAACATCGTTATCTTTCCTTTTCATGCAGGCCGCATACACGGTGGATTTTTAAAATGAATTTCAAAACGTAAAAACGTTGTAACGCGGATATCGACGCCCCTGACATTTTCGTTTTTCCTTCTACTGCTTTAGTCTCTTTCAATCGACATCTATCGTTCTCTCTCTCTCTCTCTCTCTCTCTCTCTCTCTCTCTCTCTCTCTCTCTCTGTCTCTTGATTTTCGTGTGGTCATTGGTGCGCGACGAGACGTCGGGACAACGTCGATAGTCACCCACGTTCCTCGCGCACACAAAAACACATATATTTTTACATGGACACTCCTAGTAAAGTACTTCAACGCGCGAGCGCAAGGGCATACGCATTTGTACGTTGTCAGATTAGAGAGGCTGATCTGAAACTAGATTGTATGTGTGTGTTTCTGTTCGATCTTCTACATCTCTCTCTCTCTCTCTCTCTCTCTCTCTCTCTCTCTCTGTCTCTGTTTCTTTCACACACTCTTTTTTCCTTCGTATGCGTGTATATGCGGGTAGTGAAAGTCGCGAGGCTTTGCGCAATAAGATCGACGTTGTCTCCTTCGAATACTGGTTCGACTTTAAAGGCGCGAACACTGGCTAGCTCGACGGACATTCGGTATATATGTTTGTTTGTTTATGCGTGTCTGTCTGCTGTTTGTGTGTGTCTGTTGCTGTTTGTGTGTGTGTGTGTGTGTGCGCGCGCGCGCGCGCGCACCTGGAGCTCGACTGATTCTCTTTAGAAATTTTTCGAATACTCCTTTCTTTCTTTGGTCTCATTTATTTATTTATCATCTTTCTCATTTCTTCTCCTTTTCAATCTCGGTCGTTTGCTATCGAATTTCTACAAATATACATATATATATATATATATTTATTTATTATCGATATAGAAATATATCGGTAATAAATCTCTTTTGTTACATTTCTTGTCTTTTTTTTGTTTTCATTTTGTTTAATGTTTTTTTTAAAGAGAAATAACTCGTATTTACGTGTGTCGTTAAGTACATAAAATCATCGTCAAGCTTCGTTATCCGAGTTATGGTCACGAAAGGATCTATGAATATATCGACTTTTTCTTACCGAGAATCGCCCAGTCATTTCTATATTTGATCGATATGTAGGTACCCAAGTATATGTAGGTACACACACACAGACAAACACACATATTTACACGTACGTAGATATTGCGTAAGGACCATAAGGAGGTCACGATTGCTGTTCCTTGTACGTTCAAATACTGATCGGTAGTCACGCGTACCATGAACACGATAGGAGGGTACAATTAAACGTCGTGAATATGCGACTGCAATTAAGCTACGTAATTAAACGTACCTGTACCATTTAATTACTATAAAAAAAGGTTTGATGCACCCTGCGCCTATGTGTCCTACCGTTCGATATTCAAATTCTATTTCTATTTCTCTTTTTTGTTTAGGCTAATTCTAAAATATAAAAAGAGATTTATCGTAAAAAACAAATCATTCCAAATAATTCTATTAAAAAAAGGGTCGTTTCGCTAAGAAAAAAAAAAACAAAAAAAAAAAAATAAAAAACAGAATAATTTAAGGCCAACCAATAGAGCATCCAATAAATCTGTCGAATGTAATAAATCTGTCGGTTGACGTTCGTGACTCAATGGGTTCGTGATGAGATAGTTTCGATTCTTCGGAAAAAGAAAAATACAGAAAAAAAAGAAACGTTTTATAATAGTTAGAAGAAGGCGATAAGTCATTCCGTCACGCGTCGTGTCCGGGAATAGTTTAAGAAATTTATTTTCTTCTCGTTGCGAGACGAGATTTCATCGTATGAAACAAAGTGAGGCGTGCTTGGAACACATGATCGATTCTGAAAATTTGAGAGGAGTCTCTCCCTTTTTCTTTCTCTTTCTCTCTCTCTCTCTCTCTCTCTTTCTGTCTTTATTCCTTTCTTTCTTTCTTTCTTCCTTTCTTTCTTTCTTTCTTTCTTCCTTTCTTTCTTTCTTTCTTTATGCACCTCTTTTTCCATCTTTTAAAATTCCTCGTAGGTAGGTATCTGGTATCTACATACATTTGAAGACTTCCTTCTTTAACGAATAAGAGAGAAAGAAAAAGAACGTCCTCTACGTTTGTTCCCGTAATTTAACGTTCGCCTAGCGTTTCCTTTCTCAAACAGAGGAACGATTTCTCGTCGTTTCCTGGCTCGGTAGCTCGTCATCCATATCGTGCCGTTGTTGTTTCCGAGAGAAAGAGAAAGAGAAAGAGAGAGAGAGAGAGAGAGAGAGAGAGAGAGAGAGAGAGAGAGAGAGAGCAACGAACGAAGAGGGCTATTCGAAGGAGTGGGCCGTTGTTGGTGCATCGACGTCCCTAGCGTGCATGCTTTGCGATCTTTCTTACATATCTCGATGCCATCTTAGTTGCTTTCGCGTATGAAGAAAGAAAGAAAAAAAAAGAGATAGAGAGAGAAAGAGAGAGAAAGAGAGAGAAAGAGATCCCAGAGACCGCTTAAGCCATTAAATCGAGAAGTACCCGCACGTAGACAACACTTAGGAGGAGTATACACGTGTTCGACGGTGATGGCTCTGACAATATATTCGTGGAGGCGTGATCTGTAGGACAATCACGATCCATGCTTTCGCAGTACGAATGGAATGCAACGTGATCATGATGCGCTTCGGTGTACCGTCGGAAAGAGATAGAGATAGACAGACAGATAAAATAAATAGATAGATAGATAAAGAGAGAGAGAGAGAGAGAGAGAGAGAGAGAGAGGGAAAGGAAGAATGACGTAGGCCAAGCGAGACAGGGGAATCGGTCGAGGTCTTAAGAAGATCCTCTATAAGTGTGTAAACGTGTGTCATACATATTTGTATGTGGACAGGAAATGAGGAAGGTCGATGTCACGTCAAGAATTGCTTTCCATCATAAAATCATTTTTCGACAGAATTTCAGACAAAAATTCTTTGACTCGAGCTCGGCGAATTTCATCTCTTTTTGGAAGCGTTTCTCGTGAAAGGAATCGATCCGTGAATGATAGGGTATAATTAATGAGACACGATAAAAAATACGGGAGCGTTTTTTTTCACGAGGACAAGAGTATTGATCGATGTAACAGTGACCTACGTGGAATGGCTATGTCTTTGTGTTACCATAGAAAAGATTTCTATAGAACCTTCTAACCGTCAGCTTCTCTTGCCTTTTCTGTTCAGGTCACTGCGCCATGTGGCTGCCTTAGCGTGGTGAGACCGAGAAGAGAGACGAGGAAAGCGTAGGAGTTAGCCTGAGAAGGACAGCTTTAATAGTCACGGTAAGTATTGCTACTCCTACGTTGGAGGACATCAAGATCATCGTGTATTTTAGTTACTCCTGTCCTGATAAGAAAGCTCTGAGTGTATATGCGTGTAGGTTTTTTAGTTAGAACTAGTCGGTTGAGTAAACTCGAAGCATTTTGGAGTCTGTTTGGAGTTCTCCCTTCGATCTACATGAGGAGTATATTAACCGGCATCTAACGGTGCAACTTGCCGAGCGCATGGAACCGTGCATGAAACAGAGAGAGAAAGAGAGGGAGAGAAAGAGAGAGAGAGAGAGAGAGAGAGAGAGAGAGAGAGACTGACTGTTCTTCCGTCGAGAATCGCGTGGCTGCATCACCGTATTATATAAAAAAAAAAAAAAGAAACATGTGGTGGGAGACAGGAAGCTGCACCGTGCACTTCTCTACCTACCTAAACATTCCTGCAATTTCTAGCAAACGCAATAATTCCGCCGCTGCGATTGCTTAGATGATCTCATCGTTTTCGCTTTCGAACGTTCGTACGTTCGTTCGTTCGTTCATTTATTACTGCCGAGGAGAATGAATAAAAAAAGAAAGATGAAGCAACGCCATTATTATTATTATGATTGTTATTAGTATTATTATTATTATTATTATTATTATTATTATTATTATTATTTTTATTTTTATTTTTATTATTATTTTTCTTTTTATTATTATTTCTATCCGCGCAGATGCTGTCGAGGTATACAGCCCTCTGGTTCTGGCTGGCAGTGCCATCGATTGTCCTGGCACAGAGTAACTATGCGTCGCAGGGCAACAGCATCGAGTATCAGCCTGGACTACCGCCGAGCACTGTTCTCGACGGCAAGGTTACCAAGTTGGACGATATTTCTCCTATAATATTTCTCAATCGGACAAAGGCATACTTGAATTGCGGTCAGGGTAGCATGGATGTAGAGCTAAAGTTCGAGGAACCTTTTTACGGGGTTGCTTATGCGGATTTCGATAGAAACAGTGCTTGCATGGTGAAAGGTCGCGGACTGACAAATGCTAAATTGGAATTACCACTGAAAGGTAAATACCTTGATCGTGCAAGTCTCTTGGGAAACGTACGATCGAACGAAGATATGTTTATTTCTCAGGATGTGGTACCAGACAAGATCCGCAACGTGTGTTCACCAACAATATAGTCGTACGCTTTCATCCTGGCCTCGAGATGGATGGTGATGAAGTTATCACTATAATTTGTAGATATCCACCACCGATAGCACCGGCACCACCGGCTCCACCTGCTAGCATGTGAGTAGATTTCATTCATATAACAATTACAGTCTTCCATATCGCTCATCTAAACCCTTACGATTACTTAGCAGAATGGGTACCATAGCGCCAGCAGCCGTGGCAGAACCACCATTGAAAGGTTTCCAAATCCTTTTGATTATCTGCGCTATTTTGTTCCTATCATTGCTACTGCTTGGCCTTGGATGCTCGTACATGTGCTTAAAACGTAGGAATGTACGAGTGGTTCATCGACATCCATTTGGTAGTGGCACAGGTTCCGAGATAACTAAATTATCTGGCTCCTCGCTAAGCAACATAACTATGTTCGAGGGTCTTAAAATCCCACGCGCGCACGCTCTTCTTCACACGACCGCTGCCTCCACATCTGGCAGCGAAGCGAACTTGGTCATCGACCATTCCGATACGTTACCAAGCGATTATCCTAGCGAAAGTCACTCCGAGGTAAATTTCATGAATGTATTATTAATCTAATGCTTGATTAATTAATAGGACAGGTCAACATTTTTAACGTAGCTTTATTATGTTCATCAGGTGGATGAGGAACGTTCGCTTCCGGTTTCCTCGGCTGGTTCCTACGACAACAAAGCGTTCGTACATCATCACGAGACTCAACGGCAAGTGGAAGTACGTACGGCCAGTTCATTGTATTCCGAAACAGTAGCTGCCGAAGTAGGAGCATCGTCGATGATGGCTGCTAACGCATCGCGCGTTGCCGTTCCTCGTCATCCGATTGCTGTCCCTATCGAGCCGAAATTCGACGTTCAAATGCGAGTAAAAAGAGCACCACCACCTCCACCAAGTCCTCTGCCATCTGAATCCGATGTGGCCAGTATTGCTCTTGAAAGAAACCTGACGACTATATTGGAAAGAGAAGAATCTATCATGAGTCGAACGTTGGAGAGTCCACCACCAAGAATGACCACTTTCTCTTACGTACCGGAACTGCACGGGCCACCAGGAGGTACCTCGTCGACATCTACCGTGTCTCGACAACAAACACCACCGGTTTACTCTAGAATTTTAAGAAAACAAGCAGAAAGAGAGACGACTACCAGCACAACGTTGATGCAAGAAAGAATTCCATCGCCACCACCTGCCGAACAATTGCCTATTCTACATCACGAAATTCGTCGTCCACGATCTCTGACTTCTCTTAACACCGAGTTAACGGAGACTCGTTCTTTAACGGAAGTGATGGATCACTCTCACGCAAAGTATAGAGTAGCCACTATTCTTGCACCTACACCACCACCACCTCCACCGATTGTACCAACAACAACAACGACTCACACAGCGATTCAACATCGTGAACAACGTCTCCATCGTGAAGAGATGACGGAACCTCTTGTGGAACCCCAAGTGGTAACACCAAGACGACCAGAAATAACGACTCACGAAGTCGACGATGTTTACTTGCGTACCGTTACCGAGAAGAAAACGATCGAAGACGTAGAACGTCATCGTCGACAAGTCACTGAGTACCGTGCTCGACCACAGCAACAAGTCGATCCTAAATGGGACGTTACAATCAGAAACTACCCAACAGAAGACCTTCCACCACCCCCACCAGAATGGGAAAGCTTCTCCGACGTTAGTTCCACGTCGAATTTAACGATCACGAACGAACCCACGGTTCATCCGAACGACGTTGCAAACGATGAGGAACCAGACGTCAATATAGAACCAACCTACACTGCTCGAGCAGAGATACCCTGCAGGCCATCGCATTCGGCTCATCGTCGACCACTCGACAACGAGCCTGACGGACCGACAGACTGGTTCGCCAGACTCTCGAAGGTCCTTGAGCCACGGTATGCGTCGGAATTGACGGAAGAAGAGCGAGCTAAATGGCGCGAGATTATCACGACTGAGAGTACTCTGAGAACCCTTCTAACAGAAGCAGTAGTTAGAGAAGATTATGAACTGATACGTAAGGATGCGAGGTACACGAATCTCTTCCCACCGGCAAAGTGGGACGTGATCATTCGCATTCTTGGACCGCCTTTGGCACAGGCTGGTTCTACCTCATCCTCCAGCATGCATGGCAAGAATCACGGTCAGAGATACAAGAGGTCCAAATCTTCTGAATGGGACAACAGATCTCGAAGGTCCTCTTTGCCAACTTTATACGAGTACGAGAGCGATGGTGGTAGCTCGCATCGTAGTTTGGACAATCAGAGCCATCGTCTACAGACGTCGCAATCAGCGGCGACAATGGCAGCCAGCTCGAACGTAGGACGTCTTCGTCGATTAGGTAGTTCCAGTCACAGAGGCGTCGGTGGTGGTGGTAGCGAAGCCGATTTGAGGTCAATGTCTGAGATGACGGTGAGGGACTTCGCTAGAGTGGACAGGGACGATCTGACGAGTTTGAGCTCCTTCGAAGGTGCGGATTCATTGGTCAGATCACTCAGTCAACCGAGTTTGGCTAGATCCGGCTCGGAATTCACCGAACATTGGGGTATGCCATCCGCCATCTTAGATCTTCCACCTTGGGCTACCGAAGGAGAGGAAGGTGCAAGTTCCGTAGAGACAACTCCAAGAGTCGTTAGGAGAGGTGATCGAATCGAGGTTCTTGCGTCGTTTGACGAACGTAGACGAAGCGGCATACACGGCTCTACCGCAGCAAGGTCATCCAGTCGATTCATCGAAAGAGAAATAAGCAGTGTTCGCATGACCGAGAGTCAGAGAGCTTCAAATTGGTTTCACGACGACTCCGAACCCGAGATGCAGATATGAGTTTGAGGATATTTCGTTCCACGAGAATCGAAATCTCGATTGTTTGTTTTGATCGTTCCGTGACTCGGTCTCGTACTCGCTCAGAAAATATAAGCTTGACGAACCGATCTCTTTATAATCATCAACGAGATATCACGACGATCATGATATCAGCCGTCTTTCGACTGTGCCGTCTTTGCATTTAGTTTTCCAATCTCCTTTTATTTTTTTGTTTTGCACTTCTTCCTTGTGTTCTCCGTCTTTTCCTTTCTTTTCTAGGATCCTTTCTCTCTTTCTATATTAATTTACTTACCTCTTTCTCTCGTCATCGATTTTCCTACGTAAATGTCATGTAACTTTGAATGGATACAAAGCCAGAGAGAGAAAGGGAGAAAAATAAAGAGAGAGAGAGAGAGAAAGAGAGAGAGTTAACTAGACTGGCAAGGGAATGGATACACTCGAATTATCAGCCATCCACTTGCGATTTCTCTCACTGCCCCTTCGTTGCCTCGCACTCGAGGATCGCCCTTTTGCCTCCTCGTAGAGCTTCCAAAGGAATCTCCTTCTAATTTCGAATTTCTAATTCACCGCGATACAGGCCGTACAGTCTCATCTCTGTTAAAGCCGTGAACCGCGGTGACATTGCAAACGACTGCCGTTCTCTTCACTCTCCACTCGAAACTTCTCTCTTCGCGTAAGGGTCGACTGCTATATAGGTAAATAGATAGCGTAGAGTTGTACATGGCAACCACCGTGTGCCACGTCGACCGTAACTAACGAGTGGGACTGCAGAGTCCGGCAAAGTGTCATTGAATTCACCTCTTTTTGGTACGACGAAAAATTGAAGTGATTGTCCGATAATTCGCACGGCCTCTTTTATCTTACAGATAGGAAGAGTGAGAAAGAGGGAGAGAGAGAGAGAAAGAGAGAAAAGGAGACAGAGCGCCTAACGTTGAAAATTAACAAAGTAGAATCGATACTAACGCGAAGAAATTCACTTATTGATTAACCGACCGGTACAACTTGTCTTCTTTGAATTACTTGATAATAATCGACAGATCTGAGACGCGAGATTCGCACATCTGCAGTACTACATAAAATCCTATTTTCGTCATATCCTACGGATATTTATTATTATTATTATAAACACTCTTTCATTTCATTTATAATGAAGCAATGAATATCCTTCTTCTTGCTTCTATGGAAGATGGTTTTTAAAATCGTGAAATGCATTACATGTTTCGTATGAATCTTATCGATATACTCTCTCCCTCTGTATATTTATATATATATATATATATACTTATCTCATTCGTATAAGAGTATCCTCGCGGCAGAGAATACTCCAGGACAGTTTCGCAGACTCTTTGGAACACACGACTGCATTATCCCGATGCCAGTCAAACTTTTTCCTTCTACCACAAAATTCTTTTAAGCGTTCTATCAAACAAGAGAGGTCTCGAAGAGATTGCGTCAAGAGCATAAAGTGGATGCTGCAAAATATCTTTTCTCTCTCTCTTTCTCTCTTTCCCTTTCTCTGTGAAGGAGAATAAAAAGGAAACACTTAACAAATTCTAAAATATTTCATTATAATTAAACTGTAAATATATTCTACTGTAAAATTTTCCTTGTACAGCGACAACTTCAGTAACGTTAGAACATTTTTAGAAAGAAAGAGAGAGAGAGAGAGAGAGAGAGAGAAATAGACAGAGAGAAAATGAGAGTGAAAGAAAGAAAAAGAGAGAGGGACAGAAAGTAGGATTTTATAACGTAGAAGATAAGTGAGGAAAATAGAAGCCCGCGAGCCTCACGCGTCTCTTGCCCCTTACTTCTACTATTTGATATCGCCGTGCCATGTGTGCTGGCTTTTTTTTATTCTTTCTTTTTTTTACATATATTTTTTTTAAACATGAAATGATGGCTAGTGAACTTAAGTAATGAGGTAACAGATTGATTGAAGGCGCAGGGTGTGCGGCTCGCGGCGAAGAAATTGCCCACTTATGACAGAAAATCTCTAAACGTATACCGGTCTGACACCAACGATATGGCTGCGATAATAATCTACTTAAGTAGGTAATGAAACATACGGTGCTGGGTCATACGCTTCGTAACGATAGCTAGGTTCCCCCTCCCCCTCGTCATCCCTTTTGTTTTTTATTTTTTTCAAGAAATCCTTAACTTAACTATTCCTCTCATTCCCCTGACCTCCACCTTTTAAAAATTAATCCATTCATTTCGTATATCGTTTTCTTGACGATATTACGTCGTAATATACGTATTTGCGCGTAGTTAGGCTTCGTTGAAAATATAAAATTATTTCATTATACGTAAGTACGTATTTTTAATTCACATTTTACGAACTTTTTATTTCGACTCACATAAGATAATAATTTCTTTATTTAAATGGAGATTAACTTTAACCCCTATGTGGCCCTTTACAAGAGACGATTACGATTAATAATGCAAAAGATTGGCGAATTCGTTTTTGTCCAGAGAAACCTTTTTTAAAGAGGAAAAGATAAAGATAAAAAAAAAAGAAAGAGCGAAGCAGACACAAAGAGAAAAGGTGTCTAAAAAGCGTTGTCGTCGATGAAATTATTGATGGGCCAAATTTGATGATTATTTTTTACTTCGAAATCGATCTCTTAAGGAAAATTTCGCGAATAAGAAGCTGCTCTCTTGCCGAAAATTTTGGTGGAGTGAAACAGGTGCTACCGCGATGTAAATATCGAAAAGAGGAGCCGAATCGATCGGTGGGATCGATCATGAGTGAGTGAATAGAAAGAATAAAAAGAAAGAAAAAAAAGTAGAAGAGAAAGAGAGAAAGAGAGAATAAAAACATGTGTCTCGTCATCCCCTTTCAAGTAATGATTAATAGACGATTATGTTCGTTAAATAACAGTAAAAATTTCCGGATACCTTCGTGTCAATGTCAATATATTTACTTAAATTAATTAAGAGCGAGGCGAGATCACTTCCGTTGTCTTCCGTTCGTTGTCGTTCGCATGGACTCTCCTTTTAAGAAAAGTACTCGCCTGATGTATCGACATTTTTATTGCCGAATAAACTTTAACGATGCTTTTACTATCCTACGTCTTCATTATTCGCTCATTATCTCCACAGGATTCATCCGTATCAAGGTTTTACCGTCGAATACCGAAACAAAATAATCAATTCCTAAGGATCAAACTCGATTTAATTTGATAGGTACCTATCTATAAATAGGATACGCGCGTACGTGTGTGTGTAGTATATACACACATGCCTACACACACACACATCATATATATACATACATACACGTTGTGTAGTATATATTTATAATATATATAATATATATATATAGTATATATATTTAAAATGAACGTATATATATATATATATATATATATATATATATATATATGTATATATATATATATATATATGTATATATATATATATATATATATGTACATATATTATATACATACATTCGTTTTATATAACAGAATTCGTAGAGTATAATACTTAACGTTCAGTAAAGTCAATTTATTCAGAAGGCAAAATGTTCATTGTACCATCGAACATTCTATTTCAATTATGAGTTTGTTGTTTTCAACGACGCGTTGCAGGTTTCATAGCATGAATATTAAGAAGCCGGAAGAATCATCCGCTCGCTGTGTTCGAGTCCCAAGAGAAATAAAGAAAGAGAAAGAGAGAGGTAACAGACAAACAGAAAGAGAATGAGAAAGCAAGAAGAAAAAGGAAGAGATTTCACGTCCGTTATCGCGCAAAGAGTTAATTTAATTAAGAAGGGATGCTTTTCCGAAGGAAACGTTAAAGAAAAAGTGAGTTTAACATCGTTCCTTAAGTCTCCGCTCTAATTGGTTCACCTAGACTTCACATCGATCTTCGCTGAGAGAAATAGAAAGAGTAAGAGAGAGAGAGAAAGAGAGAGAGAGAGAGAGAGAGAGAGAAGGAGAGAGAGAGAGAGAGAAAGAGAGAGAGAGAGAGAATGGTACATAAAAAGGACAGGATAGTCCGATGAAATGTATGTCCTTGTTTTTCGAAAAATAAGTCGCTTCTATCGCGGAAGAATGTTCGTTCGAGCACGACGCTCGACGTCGGATCGACGCATGCGTTTTTCCTACAGCGCTTTTACCCTTCGAGGAATTATCTTGGCCATGAATCGCCCAGTCTTCGACGAACATCCTGAGTTCGACCGTAACATAGGTAGAGATACAGATTCTCTCGCGAGTGATCCTCGTGATCGGGCTTGTGATCGGACATCGATCGGCAGTGTTAAAGGTACATATATATGAGAAAAAAACTTTGTTTTGTGTGCAAGGAAAATTATAGGACGTTTGGGAAAATCGTAAATTGAAAATGAATAAATTAAAGAAAGAGAAAGAAAGAAAGAAAAAGAAAAAGTCATTGATAGTTACGTGAGCTTTTGTCTGTGTGTGTGTTTATGGGTGTGTGGGTGTGTATGCGCGTGCGCGCGTGTGTGTGTGTGTGGGGGGGGGGGTAAAATATATTTTATTAAAACATATCGATCTACAAATAGTTTTTTTTTTATAGTTTTTTGTCTATAGTTTTTCTTTCATATAATGTTCTTTTTTTTTTTAATTCTCTTACCATTAATTGGATCGATCTTATGTGTTATTTCATTTCGTTTATTTTTCTTTCCTACTTTTCTTTTACATTTCATGATATTTCCTTCATCCTTTCGCTTAAGTAATAAAACTCATGCTGTCTATAGTATTGTTCGATTAAACGGCATTGCTTTCTTCTTTTTCTCTTATTCTTCTCTTTCGCAGCATCACATGGACGTTAACGCAGCAATCTATCGAGACATCTATTGAACGAAATTCTTTAACGGGAAACCTCCCGAAGGTTATCCCTTAACGACTGAGGATCAACGTAGGGAATAGGAAAGGAATTAGGAGAAGCGCGTGACCGAGTTTTCAGGAACGAGCGCAAAATTCCTTTGGAAGTTCTGAGATCGGATACGTGTTCGTCTCGTGTCTTGCGTCGAAAATTAAAGGAAACGGAGTCACGATCGTATACGTTCTTTAAAAACGTAATATCGTATAAAAAGGATTATCTTTTTCTCTTTCTCTCTTTAACTTTTTATACAATTTTTTTAAATTCTATTTTTTTATTAAGATTCAAAATGATTCAGGTACGATATATCGTAAATATAAACTGGTAACAAAAGTTTTACGAAAATCAAAATGTTGATTCACAAAAATCACATTTTATGATTAAAAAATTTAAATCATACTTCGAGAAATTCCAATCGTAACAAGTAAAAATGTCTCGATCTTTTTCTTCTTTTTTTTTTTCTTTGAACACCCTAAAACGTTCTAAGCAATATTAGCACGAATCAGGAATAATTTCAAGGACGTTTAGGTACCGTTTGGCAGACCTCGAATCACGAGGTTCTTGAAGAGGACGCCCGAGAAAATTCCGTTCGCGTTTGAGTTCCATAAAAAGATTTTTGTTTAATCGAGCGACGAAGCGAGTGGAGCGTGCGTGCGTTTTCTTGGCTCAATAATCGAGATGGATAGAGGAGAGGAAAGATGGATGGATGGATAGATAAATGGATAAAGAAGGCACATATGATACGAATTTTCTCAAATTCTTACTTTCGATCATACGACCGTTTAAAGATTTATGAGAAAATGATATTGGTGTGTAAAAAAAAAAACGTGATAGGATATTCAAAAATGTGATTAAAGGATCTAGAAGGTAACACGTGCTAGAAAAAAATGACTCGATATAACCTGTGAAGAGATAGAGAGAGAGAAAGAGGGGGGAAGAGAGAGGGGGGAGATAGAGAGAGAAAGAGAAAAGAGAGAGAGAGAGAGAGTAAGAAGAGAGAAAGAGATAGACAAATAGAGTACAGAAGGGATGATGAGAGTGGTGGGAAAAGGGGAGAGTGGGGATCGGAAGGTAGGATGCTCGGAGGCAGTTATGGTGGCGAACGAAGCCGAATGGTGGTGGTGGGGTCGAAAGGTGGCGCAGTCATTTATGGTCGCACCGTGTAAGCTCGCACACCTGCGATCGGATGTCGGAAGGAGTAACGAAAGTACGCCGACATCGTGCTGTCGCTGAATACGTTTGAATTTAAATAAGATTCGAAACGAAGATAAAAATCTTCGAACGTTAATCATTAAAAGAAGATGAAGGAAATAAATATATTGTTGAATTAATGAAATATTAATTGTTTGATGACAAATACATAGGAAGATGTTTTTCTATCTTGAAAAAGAATAGAATAGAATGAGAAAATATCAGAGATGTACGAGGACAAGGACGTAGGATTTGGATAAAATGAAAAAAGAGAATAAAATAATATAAAATAAAGATTGGGTGAAATTGAAGATTCACAAAAGTTGTTTGTTTATGTTATTATTAAAAATATGTCGTGAAGCAAGGGATATATATATATATATATACAAGATGAGTTCTTTGAGAAGAACGACAAACCAGTCGACCAGAGAGGGGACTACTTCGAGACGGCACGCTCTATCGGGAGTTAGTACTAAGAGTGTGAGGAATCTTCTTCACAGTGGTACCGCACCTGGCTCGCCTCTTCGTTTGAGATCCAAGTATGAGCTGAGGAGCATCAGCTTCGAGGGCAGCAAGGTCTTACCATGGACCACCAGGTTGGTTAATAACATCATTTCATTATTATCATCTTAGATTTTTAACGCGCTTCGTTGTATCGCTTCTTTCATGGCACGATCATTACTCGATTATCTCGTCGTAAATCTCTTGTTTCGTAAAGAAAAAAAAAAAACATTTTGCTCCTTAGCTCGATCTGATACGAGAGCACGAATGCTCTTCTTTTTCTTATTTCAATTTTTATATTTATTGATACAATTAATGAGATAAAAAATAAATTAAAATCGTAAGATCAAAATATATAGGTATGTATATCTCTACATAAAAAATATTGTAATTCTTATGCATATACTCGATAAAAAGGTATCATACGATTTGGTCTACGACACGTAATACGTAAGAAGCGAGTCTTCTCTCAAGTCCATTAACAGAAAGTCTATAAGGACAAACGTACGCGCGTACGTATGGATGTGTATGTATGTATGCATATATGTACATAAGTCGTAAGCCGATCGACCGAGTGAAAACGTCGAGCAGTCGCGTCTCTGGTAATTGGCTTAACGAATCGCCGTTAGAACCGACGCGCGTTAATTAGTTTAAAACACGAGCGCGGATTCGAGATACACCGAGAGTCGTGTCACATACGGGTGGCAACCCTATCGGTACAGGAAAAAAACAAGAAAAGAAGAGAAAAAAGAAAAGAAAAGAAAGATAAAGGGTAAAGAACAGTCCTTTTAAAACGAACTGCTCGATCATATCGCTGTTTTTCTTTTGTATTTACGAACGAGTGATAAAAAAAAAAAGAATAAACTCGTGTATAATCAAACACGTGTGTACGTACGTTCATGTACGTTCTGTCACATTACTTCTATCTCTCTCTCTCTCTCTCTCTCTCTCTCTCTCTCTCTCTCTCTCTCTCTCTCTCTCTCTCTCTCTCTCTCTCTCTCTGTGCGTGTGCGTGTGCGTGTGCGTGTGAAAGAAAGAGAAAGAGAGTATGTGTATGTGTGAGTATATTTATGTGCGCTTTTGCGTAAAGCGTACACGCACGAACGTCATCAGGTTGCCTAGTATGTCAGGTTCGTCTGCCTTTTACTCCTCCCACGGACATTGCCTTTATTGTTTATATCGACGTTATTTATTGCACCTTGCCTATGCTGATAAAAAGGGGAGCAATGTAGCTCTTTATTAAAAGGAAATTTGAAGCCGGTGCGATTTATTCCGATGTTTTAAAGAGAAGAGAGATAGAGAGATCATTAACGTGGAAAGTATTGTTATATATATATATATATATATATATATATATATATATATTTAAATGTGATGTAATATACATATGTGTATAATATATGTATATATATTTAATCGATTTAAACGTTATGTTATATAAACATTTAATCGTCTATTTAATTTGTCTTTTTTTTCACTCTTTTCGTAATCCTATACGAATCTTCGTTTCGACAAAACTTTCAAATAGTATTTTATAGCATTTCGAACAGAAGCATAACATAGATATTTTCGGTTTATCGAATACCGTTTACAGGACAAACAGACACTTGTCAGATATAACGAGTACGTGGCCCGTAACGATCTAGGTAATACTAACTACCTACTCTCTCTCTCTCTCTCTCTCTCTCTCTCTCTCTCTCTCTCTCTCTCTCTCTTCGTCTGTCTCTATCTATCTTTTTCTCTCTATATCTATGCGATAAAGCAGCATGTATCGGAGAATTTATCCCACGGGATACAGCCTATTATTATGACGAGATGTATCTATATCAAGGGAGCAGGCAAATTTGTAAATATAGTAAGTAGAGATGAGATCGTGGGATAGGATCGGATTCTATTCGATCCAATTGGATCCGATCTTGTCGATGGAAGGACGAAGGAAATTAAGTTATCAGTACATTTCCTTTTCAAACTAAAATAGAAAGCTTCCAATTGCGACTGGGCTGCGTCCAAGAACGTTTACTATCATCAACTTACGGCACCTTGCTCTCTTATCGTTCTCGATGATTCATGGATCATTCTATTTTAAACGATGATCGTCACGAACGATAAACGTGCGATAACTGCTATTTTTTTTTCTTCTTCTTCTTCTTCTCCTTCTTCTTCTTCCTCTTTTTTCTCGTTCTATCCAATCTATTTACGAAGAATCTCTTAAGCGAGTCTTTTGGAATAGTAATTGGCCAAATATTCTATTTGTTTAGCATTTTATCGGAGAAAGCCGTGATAAGCCTCTTGTAAAGCTTGCGCGAATAAATGTATTTCGACGAGTTTAATCAAATTAACCTAGAAGGAGCGAAAAAAAAGATACACCCTCGGTGTATAGTAGCATCATGAACCACCCCATTATCGGACGTACGACCATGGCAATTCTAGAGAATAGAGAGAAAGAGAGAGAAAGAGTGAGAGTGGGGGGATCGACAACAGCTTCGCTTACGATGGCAAGTGGCCCCCAAGCGCGCACGATATCGGATTTTAGTGCTTCGCTCTTTATAATTAACCTTTTTGCTATCGGACTGGTTCGAGTCTCGGCTGGCGCTCTTTTGTGCTCCGTGGATCGATCTCGATCACGCTCGACCGAGTGGAAGTCGACCGCGGCATCTCAAATACACATACTCTCTCTCTCTCTCTCTCTCCCCCCCTCTCTCTCTCTCTCTCTCTCTCTCTGTCTCTCTCCTTCTCTTAGTGTAAGATCACGTTAAAGGGAGAAGAAGGGAAGAATTAGAGAGAGAAAGAGAGTTAGAAGAGAAGGCGAAAGAATTGCTCAGCTACCGAGAAAAAGAGTGATAAAGAGAGAGAGAAAAAGAGAGAAAGAGAGAGAAAGAGAGAGAGAGAGAGAGAGAGAGAGAAGTGTTGGCAAGTAGGGTTACCTTGTGTTATGGCCATGAGAGAAAAAAATAGTGAGATAGAGATAGATAAATCGAGAAAAATAGAAAGAGAGAGAAAAAGAGAGAGAGAAAGAACTAGAGCGTTTCCGATGACTTTATCACACCAGTAGAATATTGTGAATTGCGTCATCGCGATAGACCGCATTCAAAAGCACCTACCCCGTCTTTCTCTGTATACATATCTAGGCATATTGATTTTGTCGTTGTTCATAACACGTTACCTGTAGCCCGTAGAGCCTAGCTGCCTGCTTGCTAGCTAGCCGCGGGGCCCTCCTGAAAACTCAACCAAAATCCATCATCAAGCCAGACCGTCGGATCTGACGCCAATGTCATCAGCTTTCCCCGATGGTACCCTCCGGTGACGGTCTTCCATTTTCCTACTTCCATACCAATCGTAATTCCGGAGAACCTTGATCATCTTTTGATATCTTTCTCGACGGTATTCAATTTTTATTTTTGTTTATAATATATATATATATATATATATATATATATATATATATATATCACGTGAATCATACGACCCATGTAAAAATCATTAGATTGTTCATTGTATTATCCTTGTTAGTACGACAAAGATAAAAGTTTTCGTTCTAGTGATAAAGGTCGATAGAAAGTTTATTATTGTATTCGCGGCTTTGTCGAACCATTGACGTCAAACTCAACACGGCTGGTTTTATTCGATTATGCGAATAATGGATAGACATACTCCCCGGGCCGACATCAAATTGATTCCAAGAAGTTTTGCCATTGAGTTAGTCAATGCTTAAAAGTAAAAGATATCAAAGGGAAACATCGTGATTTTATTAAAAGATAACGATTTCACGGTGTCCGGTCTACGTATATGTATATGTATATGTATATGTATATGTATATGTATAAACGTAATATATATATTTATGCAAATGATGTAATGCATTAATATTTCGAGCAAGTATGTATATGATATATATATGATATGTATATGTATATGTATATGTATATGTATATGTATATGTATATGTATATGATATGTATAAACGTAATATATATATTTATGCAAATGATGTAATGCATTAATATTTCGAGCAAGGCCATTCTTGCGGTCACCCGGACGGACTACTATTCTACGATATTTATACGTCGAAAAGCAAAATTCTATCGAACTAATTAATTAAAACAATATCGATTCTCGATGATCGACGATAATTAATTCGAATTTGTGATCCTTAAGAAAAATTTTTTAAAACAATTCCCTAATCGGTAAGACAGCTCCCTGAAGATTGCCGATAAAAGCAATAACTCATTCCTTAAGCTTATCGATGCTATAAAACATTTCAAATTGATTCGAATTTAACTTCCCTTAATCAAATTTTACGATCATTTTTGCGGAAAAACAACGTCGTACGAAAAGAAACTTTTTCATCGTACGACGCGAATTCTAATTTGATCGGTTGAGTTGGTAGGAGGCTTATCGAGAGTCGATAAACACTGTCATGTTAGTGGGATCGATTAAAAATGCAGAAACGTCGGTACGTCCTTGGTATAAGTAATAAATTTAAAAGTAATAAATTTACATAAATATGTTCAATTTAATAACTTGAATATATATATATATATATAAACGCATACATACATAGTATATATATGTTTATTTATTGAATATACATATATACTCAATAATATATATGTATATATGTATATATGTATGTATGTATGTATGTGTGTATATATGTATTATTGAATAGTTTTATATATGTATATATAAAAACTAAAAAAAACGGTACTTGTTAAAAACGAAACGCGTAAATCATAGAGTTCTTTTTCAAGAATCATGCTATCGAAAAAGGTCGAGAGTCCCATTGAGAGTTTCGTTCAATCACACTAACGAATTAATTAATAAATCTCAATGAATACGTGAAATCGAACAGAGTTTACAATAAATTATAAGTTCAAAAGAAAGTTATATCAAAATGTTATTTTCTTCTTACGATCAATTAGAAAAAAATAATATACATATACACGTAAAAGAAATAGACACAGAGATAGAAAAAAAGAGGGATGAGAGAAAAAGAGAGAGAGAGAGAGAGAGAGAGAGAGAGAGAAAGGTGTCTGATCTCCGCAACGAGGGTCCTCGGCGCCAACGAAAATGCGGGTCACCGTCCGCCGGTGTGCAAAGCTCGACGCCTGCGTGTCGCGTGCGGAGGGCGCGTCGATATGCTTTTTGGGAGTGATCCTGTAGGAAGAAGGTAAAAAATTAAAGAAGGAGAAGAGAAAGGGCTAAGATCTAATAGTAATTGGAAAGAAATTTATTCTAGTATTTGATAATATCACATCTAGAAGAATAAATGGGCTAGTCGGTCGCGGGAAAAACGCGAATGACGAGTGTTGAACGCGGGACTTTTCGTGTTCGGGGTTGGGAAGGTGAGAGAGATAGAGATAAAGAGAGAGAGAGATAGAGAGAGAGAGAGAGAGAGAGAGAGAGAGAGAATAGGAAAGGAGAGAGGAGTTGCTCGACGATACGGCGCCAGTCGACGAGTCGCCGTCGTGTAACAGCGAACGGATCTTTGTCCTCTCGCGAGTAAACCTCCGCGTATGTGCAAAACACGCTGAACTTTAACAAGAAAACAGAAAATATATGTATACCATATCGTATATATTTATATATCGTATATATAAATATATATATGTATATATATTTATAGACATAAAAAGAAAAACAGACAGAGTGAGAGAGACCATGCATTTATACTCTCGACGTTGTTAGTGCACAGCGAGGGGTTGAAAGTCGTGCCCGCCGAGAGGAAAGGTCGCTCGACGAGACTCCACGAAAAGGGGTTGACAGTTGTGCAAGAGACGAGTGAAAGCTTACCTGCTACTGCGTGAGAAAGAGAGAAAGAGAGAGAGAGAGAGAGAGAGAGAGAGGGCATGGAAGTCCTGTAAGTGTTTAAGAAAAGAACGTGAAAGGTCATTGCTACTAGTTTTCTCAGGAGTAAGTTATCTATTTTTGTGTATTCTATTTTCTTTTTCGTTTTTTTTTTTTTTTGTTAATAATAAATATCAAACACTAAAGTGTTTATACTGTGTAAATTATCGTTTAACGATAATCGATTTTGTGAATTCAAGATCTCTAAGGAAAACCGAAGATTGAAAATTCGAACACGAGAGATAATTCGTTGATCCTGAATCTTTTTTCTCATCGTTTCTCTCTCTCTCTCTCTCTCTCTCTCGTTGTCTCTCTCGTTGTCTCTCTCGTTCTCTCTCTCTCTCTTTCTCTCTCTCTCTCTCTCTCTCTCTCTCTCTCTCTCTCTCTCTGGCGATTATTATTTCAACTCCTGCCGAGACAGATAGGATAAAGCGTGATATTGAAAGGAGCGCTCTAACACAGTTCGCAGGATTAATGAGAGAAAAGAGAAGGGTTGCGTCTCTCACGGGGACTCACACACTCAGACACATCTCTTTCGAGTCGTCTCGATTGCTTTGATGTTGAGAGGAGACGAGGGGGTCAACAGAAGACTCCTTTTAAATTCTACGATTCGGCAAGGATAAAAATGAAAAGTCAATCCACGTTAATTTATCCTCCTCGTCACCGATCCAAAGTTCGTCCAGTTTGGATTCTTGTTTGAATTCAATTGGCATATATCGAACGCGGAAAACGTTTTCAAAAGTCCAAAATCGTTTTGAAATTTTATTTTATAAATCGTGAGCTTCGAAAGAACATAAAAGAGAAAAAAATAAAAGAGAGGACAAAGATAGCGACGATGGATAGCAAGAGCGACGAGGAGTCGGCACCAACTTCGGCCGAATTGGACGCTATGAAACGTAGAAACAGATCCAGATCCGTATGCGTACCTTTATTATCATCATCCCAACTAAGACATCTTCATCGGAGGGCCAGTCATCATGCGTACGTTATTTAACGTATTTTAACAAGATACGCTTTTATAAATTTGTTATTGCATACGACGTGAATAATCGTACAATCTTAATACCGACCGATCATTTTCTCTCTGTGTGCATACTTATTTTTACATATTAGATACATGGAAAAATAATCGCGTTTTTTATCGTGTCGAATAAAGCGATAAAAACTGCGACTATTTCTGCACCAATTTAATACGTAGTTTTGGATGTCAATTGTAACGTAACTACAAAGAAAAGAAAAAAAAATTAGCATCAGGTAATTTTACTTAATATGTTACTTACGATCCGATATCGAAGGATTTCCATCGAAGAAAATATCATTTCGGATATCGTCGACCGATTAATTGAGAATAATCGTAAAACTTACGTTTTAATGTTTTCCCATCCATCCAAAGAGAAGTTTCAGAAGGAAGTAGGAAGTTTATCGATATCCTTTCGCAAAAGCGATAAAATCATTGGAAGCTTGAATCTTCCGGATGGTTGTGTTGTATCTATTAGGTACTTTGTATTCGGCTAGATGGGTATATATCGGGTACCTTTGCATTTGAGCGAGTCGACCTCGACGCGCCTTCTCATTAACCTACATATTCACGTCGCGAAAAACGACGAATATAAGATAGTGGGTGTTTTATCTCGGAGCTTATCGTTGAGAAGGAGGAAGAGAAATGGGTAGGATGGGGGGGAGGAGGGGGGTATAAAGGGTCGAAAGATTGTGGGTTGGACAAGAAATAAGAATGTAAGAGTTAAAGACAGTTCCCCGAATATTCTCTTTCTCCTTTATTTTCTTGGTGCTTGATAATTTAACGCGTCATTGAATCGAAAAAATTATTCTCGTGATCTCTTTCAAGTATCCTATTCCGTTTTCTTTGTATCCTTCTATATATTTCGTCGCACGTAGACAATGAAACGGTACCGTGTTTTAGATCCACAACGGATGCGATATCGAGGAGAGGTGTCCTGTCGAGACGATGCTATGGAAGCGTCGAAATGGTAAGAGAAGGCTTTACGAGTACGTTTATGTGTACAAGTAGATATAAATGTATGTGTATCCATCCGCGAGTATGTGCGTTTATGTATGTGTGTGCATGTGCGTGTTTGTGCATGTGAATACAGAAAGACGTTCGGTCGTGTTCCTATTGCAAATAGGTCAAATCGTCGTGTTCCACTTTGGAGAACGACCACTTTCAAATACGAGAGTGGTTCGCGACGATAAACGGCAAATCTTATGTGCGATAGAATCGTAGAGACGAAGACGGTGTTAGGTCTTCCTGTTTGTCGCGGTTCCATCGAATGGAAACATTTTATCCTTCGTAAACGTCGAAGAAGGATTCGATGCTTCGATGAGAAACGTCATAACGTGATTTTTTATACTAACACCTTTCGTATTATTTTCTTTTTATCTACTTCCTGTATCCGCCATGGAATATTACCACGCGTATTTTTCTTATTTTTTTCCTTACTCGTTCGTCCTTAATCTTTTTTATTTCATTTTGTTTTTTTTTTTTATCGAGCATCGTCCTCGTTACGCGATAATGTTTCCTCGTATCGGTAGGTGAAAGCATCATTTCCGGTGTAACAATCGAGTTAACAGAACTCAAACAATCCTAGTTTTGCTTCGTGTTTCATCGATTGAAATTTTTATCGATCAATTGCGCGCCATCATTCGAATCGTCTCTATGTTTTTGTCAAACTGGAACAACGATTTTTTTTCTTTTGTTTGTTTGTTTCTTTCTTTTTTTGTCGATTACCCAAGTAATAGAGACGAGGAACATCCACCGGGAACATCTCTCATTTTTTTTCAGTTGCCACAAATCGAGCAGGACGGCTCCGACAATGGGAGAAGATTTCGAGTGGAGAACGGAGATTCTCCAGGCGAAAAAGAGGAAGTAAGAGTGATCGATTTTCCTTCTCTTTCTCACTCTCTATCTATCTATCTATCTATCTATCTATCTATCTTTCTTTTTCAATTTTTCATCCTATTTTTCACTTTTCGTTTCAAGAGAAAGTAATACATATCGCCCATATTTATGATCCCATCGTCCTTCTCTGTTGTACAGATGTTCGGATCTCCGAATATACCGATATTGGAAAATCCCGAGTACCAAACGCGCTGGTACTTTAAATACTTTCTAGGAAAGCGTGAGTACGATATCTCGTTCGTTCATTCGTTCGTTCGTTCGGTTCGTTCTTTTTCAGCCTTTCTATTGTTTTTTTTTATCTCACCAACCACAGATAATGGTTCGAAACCACGCGCTCGTGTTCATCCTCGTGAAAGCTCAGACACGCCGCTCCTATCGTACGCACCAAAGTTTATACGCTTAACGGGTATAAATATTGGTGGAGAGTAAGATAAAAGCGGACCGAGCTTATGCCAATAGCGTCGATACGCTCGTTAATGGAGAACCGCGATTACGAGCTGCAGATCGATAATTAAGATGAATGTTCTTCTATCGTAAAATACAAAAAAAAAAGAAATAGTATCGAGCCAGTGTAAACATTTTTACGAACTTACTCGTTATGGATTTGGTACGGATAAAAAAAAAAAGGAAAAACGAACACGAGAAAAAGATCCAACTAACGGAGAGCGACTTGGTAAAAAAAAAGAGAAGAATCGTTTTAGCTTTGATTTGTTTACTTTTTTTTCCTTTACACTATAATCCTCCCGAATCGTAATTATCTTGTTATAGTGCATCAAAATTACGTGGCATCGGATCATGAAAGGAATCCACTCTTTCTCTCAGTGGTGATGAGCGAGGGTGGCGATCAATGCGTATCGCATTACAGGGTTATTTTATGGAGACGAACGGTGAGTAAAGTAAAATAAACTTTCTCGATCGTATTACGCAAATAAAGGTGTAATTAACATCGTGTAAATATTTTTTGTTATCCTTAACTTACGTTTTTCTAGTTTTTTTTTCTTCCTTTTTTCTCTTCATCTTTATATGAAAAAATCGATACAAGTAGACATAATAAAAAATAGAAAAAAAATATATGAATTCATTTTAACCCAGGGTGCTCAAAAGATATCTCTGCCATTTTCGGCAAACAAGACGATGACTATCAGGCAAATCCTGAGGTAAATATTTTCTTCTTAATCGGGAAAAAGCAAGAAAAACAATTACCACGATACTAGTTACTATTTATCGTCACTGTAAAACTAGACGCTCGATTTGCATTTTCCCCAGCAACTTCTTCGGCCTGGAAAAGCTCGACAAGGCACCACGCGAAGTTTTGTCTCCTGAGATACAAAAGGTACGTGTAGATCTTGGAACTTTAACTACTCGAACAAGTTATTTTAGTTTTAAGCACGACCCAAGAGAGAGTTTCCAATACTTTTGATATTGAAAAAGTATAATGAAGAAATATTTTTGAGATTTTTATAATAATATTAAAAGAATCTGCTTTAGAATCTTCGCGTGTAACAAACCAATTGAAACGTTACTATTTTTGTGAATAATCGATATTGTCCCGGAAAATATGGCAACACAACATACTTCGTCCATATTTATAATCTCGAGCATCGTTCGTCATTTTTCTTGTTTTCCAAAGGTCAACTTTAACGTGTCTATCTTTATTACACGCGATTTCTACAATACGTTGACGATATGAAAAAATGAATTATACACATATGTATGTTATGTTGCATACCAAAGGGGCTTTAAAAAATTTCTCCCTGATAGATGGCACTCATAACTTTAATTATTGACAAGGTATAAAGTGATGCATACTTTCAGGCGTAATACTTGACATAATTATAAAAAAGTTTAATACGCGTGATCATTTTTTCTCAACGGCTTTAAATGAAACGTTATTAAATGAAACGTTATTAAATGAAACAAAATATTTCAAAGCATTTTCGTAGCTATAAAAATGTATTAAAATCTTTTTTTTCTTTCTTTTTTTTTTCTTATATTTAATGATAAAACTCCTCGAAAGAACGATTTATTTAGGACTTACTATTACTGGAAGAACAAGAAGGATCCGTCAACTTCAAGTTCGGTGTTATATACGCGAAGGAGGGTCAGACAACCGACGACGAGATGTTATCAAACGGTAAGACAAAGAAAAATTAAGAGCCGTCGTTCGGCGACGGTATATTTTTGTTTAAGTAGAAAGAAACAGAAACGATGATCAAAGGAGGGCACCTTCGACCCGCGGGTCGTGTCTTTATTGTTCGCAGAAAGTGGCAGCCCCGGTTTCGAGAAGTTTCTCGATATTCTCGGTGAGAAGATACGACTTAGAGGTTGGGACAAGTACCGAGGCGGCCTGGATGTTAAAGGTACACTTACGATTGTGTGCCATTCCTATAGATAAGGAAGAAAGATAAAAATAGCTTCTCCTTAAAACTTAATCGTACCGATTTTATCTCAAATCGAAGGGAAAGGGGAAAAAAGAAAAAAGTGTGTGTGTGTGTGTGTGTGTGTGTGTGTGTGTGTGTGTGTGTGTGTGTGTGTGTGTGTGTGTGTGTGTGTGTGTGTGTGTGTGTGTGTGTGTGTGTGTGTGTGTGTGTGTGTGTGTGTGTGTGTGTGTGTGTGTTTACTTAATATATATTAAAAGCACTTTATTGTGTGTACAGGTGACATGACCGGAAGAGAAAGCGTTTATACGATATATGCTGGTCACGAAGTGATGTACCATGTCAGCACAATGCTTCCTTATTCGAAGGACAATCCACAGCAGCTGGAAAGAAAGAGGCATATTGGTAATGACATCGTTAACATCATTTATACGGATGATCCAGCAGCCGTGGATAGTTTCAATCCTAATTGCATAAGGAGCCAATTCACTCGTAAGTTTTTAATCCTATTTAAGAAATATATATATATATATATATATATATATATATATATATATATATATATATATAAGGAATAGGCAAAGATTTTCTTTATTGTCCTTTCTGATCTCTCGTCTCTTTGTTCTTCTTAGACGTATTTGCTGTAGTATCAGCATTAGGACTCCTTAAAGGTTGGCGAGTCGCTATTTATTGCGACGAAACGGTTCCTCTTTTTGGTCCAAGTCTTCCGTGTCCACCAATATTCGACGATCCTTATCACTTGCGGGAATTTCTTCTAGTCAAGCTGATCAATGGCGAGAAAGCAACCTTTAATACGCCAACCTTTTCTAGAAAAAGAGAAAGAACTCTGGATGCTCTATTGCGTGATATGTATCAGGAACATGCGCAAGATGGCAAGAGCAACGTGAGTCTTCAGCGTGATCTTCTGTTAAACGTACATATCCGTTAATTTTAGAATAAATTTTTGTAAATATTTAATATGAGAAAGAAACAAAATATTCGAATTATTAAATACACATTTCTTGTGATACACATAGATAATTGTTGATCACTTGTCGTTTCATAGAGCATGTTGAACCGTCGTGCATTTTCTGACGTTGTTGAAGCACCTGGTCGACGACGGGAAGAAACTCGGTCGGTAGAAATGGTCCGTGTTGGTCAAGCTGTTAAATTGGAAGCGATAGTTCGCGGTCTGGCACCAACTTCTCTGGCCACAGTCGGTCCGTTGAAACCAAGACCTTGGGAACCGAGATGTATTTACCCAGATTTCCCTCACGTCGTAATTTGCGGTGATGTTTGGTCGGAGAATAGGATGATACTTGCGACGGAAAATGGGACTTTTCTGGTCGAAGGTAAAGTTTTTGTTTCATTCTTTGAAAAAAAAAAAAAAAGAAAAAGATTTGATTCTAACGTTAAAAAAACGAAAATGATTTTCTTCCCCCAGAGGGTCTATCTCACAGAATGATTTTCGATGAGTCAGTTCAGATCAAACAACTCGACGTAGTAGAGCAACACGGTATTCTTCTCTTTCGCGGAATCGATAAAGGCAAAGAAAGCGTATACGTTTTTCGTTTGCGTGAATTCGATTCGGCGTTGAGTGCAAAGACATTCAAATTCCCGGAATTCTTTAACAATCGCGACGACGAAGACGAGGGAGACGAGCACGACGATGAAACGGAAGAGAACGGTGAGAACGAGGATGATTACAAGGGCGGCGAGATTGAGGAAGAGGATTCCGAGGCGACTTATCGAGAAAATTTCAAATTCAAATCATCTTTACGTTCTCGAACACGGACACACCTTCGACCACCCGCGGTTAGAAGTCGAGCGCATATTAAAGATAGAAAATTGGCTCGTACTCGTGGTTGCCATCTCTACAGTATTACCAAGCAAGGTGGCTCGCATTTGCGAATGGTATTCTTTAATCTTTCGAAGAAAATCTAACATAAGCACAGTGGATACGAAGACTCGTATTTATAAATATAATGTAAATAATTATGATAATTACCCATGTATAACACGGGTTTATGTTTTATTAATACCTGTTATACAAGTTATATATGTTATACAATTTCAATATCATGGTTTTCTTTCAAACGATGCAACCTAAGTCCTAAGACATATTCCTGTGTCATAAGAAAATAACAGAAATATTTAATAATATGAACAATTTAGATAGGATATCTGTGTGTATTGTGTTTTATGAACACAAATCACAATTTTTGTATCGTATTATAAGAGCCCGTGTTATACGGGATCTAATATAAAGTCGACAAATTTCAATAAAACAATTCGTAAGTGATTAGAAAAAAGCCTTACGTAACCACTGCGAATGTTAATGTTTTTAATCAAAATTTCATTGAAGTCTAATCGTAAAAAGCTTGCTCGTAGTGTGCGGCCGTTGGACGACGTTTGACGGTCCTCCAATGGAAACATAACGCAGCCTGGACAGCTTGGTGCTCTTCCGCAGACACCGACACGATCGAAGGTTTCTTGCTGCTCAAAGAATTTACAGCTAGCGAAAGTCCAATCCTTATTACCATGATAGAGAGCACCGAAATCGGGAACGAATGGATGCTGTGTTGTGGTACACGTCATTATTATGAACTCTTCACGGCGTCCGGAAGCTCGCGAATAGTTCACGTCGAAACGAACAAACCGCACATCGTCGCAGCGATCGATCTACGCGAGGACGAGGAACCAGAACTATTGCTCTGTTATAATAGTGAGTTCATTCGATATCTGTATACTTTATATATTTGTGTATTTTATAAAATTCTATTCCATTGTAATATTCTACAATAATATGGTAATAATCGATTTAATCGAATTATTAAGTAATTCAAGTAATTCGAATTAATCCAATTAAATGATTTGATTCGATCAAATGAGTTCTTCATTATCTACAGATATGTGTCACTTTCAAAAGTGCTCGGAAGAGAGTACTGCTCCCACGGACTTTGATTTTAAATGGAATTCAGTGCCAATTGCGATAGGTCAGAATTAAAATTCTCTATATAATTTTAATTATAGTCGGCTTTTAATAATAACCGAACTACGTTTCTTTTTTCTCTTTAGCTTGTGCTTTTCCTTACGTGATAGCGTTTACCGCTGACACAATGGAAATTCGTTTGATAATAAATGGAAATCTTGTACATACGATCGCCATGCCGAATCTTTGTTTAATAACTTCGAAAAGAGATATATTTTTTGCAACAACTGCACCGGAGTTTCTATCTGGGAAATGCGAACGTATTCGACTTGATTCGAAACCTGCTGACAAAGAGGAACAAGCAAGCAGTCCACCACCAATGACGCAATCTTCCTCCTCATCTCGATCAAACTCACAAAGTAAGTTATTTTACATCATCGAAACCTTCTTCCGTAACTCTAACTTATCAAAATATATTTCTTGTATCGTTTTCTACTGTTTTCGTTGCAGACAATCATAGCGATTGGAAACCGATAAGGATCTATAGAATACCATTACAAACTCTCTCGCGAAATATGACGTCAAATTGTAGCCAAAGAAGATGTCCGAGTCCAGTGGAACCAGAAATCGTTTCTGCTCCGTTGACGGGCGGGGAAAATAATTTTTTGAGCGTGGATTCACCAAGAATCTTAAGTAGATCTTGCAACAGCAGCCCGACGCCACCAAGTGCCGCTGAAGATCTGATTCCTACTGTGTGTAGAAAATAAAAAAAAAAAAGAAAAAGAGAGTGAGAGAGAGAGAGGGGGAGGGAGAAATAGAGACAGACACGCTAACTTTCTCCTAAACTAATTCATAATTATGTTGTCATTTTTTATTGGATTCGTACTCCATAGTGCGGATGGATAGTAGGTACCTGACGCTCGTGCCTCTACAGGATTAAGATTTAACACAAGCAAACGCACGATCCTGTCGTTGCTACGCTTCGCGATATAAAGGCATTTAGTACGTGTATGATCGATCGTTACTCACGATCTCCACTTCCTCCCTTTTTTGTCGTCGGAATTTTTGGATCGATCTAAATTTATAAAAGGATCAAAAAAGATATTCGGCCTAGAAATTTTTATGTCAATACTCGATCGATAAATCAAGATTTCGGGTGTCATCTAGCGGTGATTCTCTCATACTAATTTTGTAAATAATTCTCTGACGATACGATAAACGATATCGATCAACCAAATACGAAAAAAAATGAGAATTTCAAATTTGGGGCATCGATATTTTTGACGTACGATCTATCTGACGTGTACTCGATGTCTTTCTTGCCGCCTTGATACGTATTCTACATAGATAGATGAAGACCTTATCTACTGTATGATAGACATACAAGAGAAAAGGTCGGTAACATTGTGGTGATCGTCATAGAGGTTAGGGGTGAGCAAATGCAAAGAATCGAGAAGTATGAAATACGCAAAGGAACGATCGTTTTGCCGTATCTTCCGAGAACATAATAGCTTAATTCATTACAAATAAATTTTTAATAATTCTCGACGAGAGACTATACCAAAGCACAATCTCAATCTTGATAATACGCGGAAACGGATATTGTATATGAAGGATATTTTTTTTCTCAATTACATCTTTTTTTGTATTTATAAGTATGCATGCTTTTCCTTATGATCACGTATGTAAGTTATGAAGGAAAATTGCAAGCGTGTTCAGTCTCGTGGTTGTTTCGATCGAACCGTTGACACTGTATGCAGCAAGCATGGTCGCGACAGTGGCGTAGAATTAAAAACGATCTCTTCGAAGTACTCTTTTGTTTCTTCTTTTGTTTTGATTCTTTCTTTGGTTCTTCTGTTGTTAAATATTGTTGAGCCGATAGTAATTTTGTTTGCGAGCTATTGTTGCAATAGGTAGATGAACGAGACGAATACACGAGGTGTACGGTCATGATTATCGATTATTCACGGTATAACCAGCTTGTTCTGGGGGCTGTGACGCATTCGCGATCGAATTTCACCGATCGTAGCACGACGCGCTACATGCGTGAAGTTCTGCAGACGATGTAATTCTGCATACTCTTCCTTCCTTCCTTCGGCGAGAGAGAGAGAGAAAGAGAGAAAGAGAGAGAGAGAGAGAAAGAGAGAACAGGCAGAATATAACGCGTGTGTGTATATACGAAAGCATGAAATAAAGTGTACCTTATCGTTGCAATGTTTGCACCAAAAACTTATACTCGAGTGACTTTCATTTTCCTGTTTCGTTATTCGTTTGTAGGGAACCCCAAGCTGATAAGACGTTAAAGAAAATCCTATGAATGGCAATTACTGTCAAGCAGTCAGAGCTTTGGCGACCCCGGTCAGTCTAGATCGTTGAACCGCAATAATTTACCTTTACCCGACTTCTGTTCGACACGAGTTTGTCACGATCGGTAGTAAACTCTTCCATGGAAATGAACCGTCGAATAAATGATATGTAACTTCTTCTCTATTTTTTTCATAGATAATATCTAGATTAAAGAAAATGGATGTTTTACCAAAATCTATGTAAAAATTAAACGCAGCATCCAGATCCTCGATGGGATCCCTAAATCAGAGAAGGGGTAAGAGAGAAGGGAGAGGGAGGGCACATAGACCCCATGCTCATGCAGATGCACGATTTAAATGCAAAGTGGATACGGAGAGTTTCGCCATGGGTCTGCTGGTTGATCATAAATTTGGAAGTCGCGCAGCACGGAGTCATTGGCCGAGTCTGTACACCGTAGGGCAAATTTCATGCCAGCGAAATTTCCCGTCTACACGGCTTTCGAGAGTCGAGAGAGCGAGAGAGAGATAGAAGAAAGGGGGGAGTCGGAGAAAAAACTTTCCTTCGCCTTCTTTTCTGCATCATTTCGCGATCTATCGATCATAAAGTCCTCGTTTTGCGTTCGAGCATGATCCCAGAAACGAACCACGATCGATCAATGATTTCTATTTATTTATTTATTTTTTTGTTGTTTTTATACATCGACGAGTATTATTCCGTACGGTTTCGAGGAGAAATACAGACACGTTAAGTACCGCAATAGCTAAGAAAACGAACATGGAGCAGCAGCGAGAACGTGGCAATCATCTTCGAAAGACCCAAAACGTTCAACGAAGGTTGCCACAGAGCGAGATTTCGTTCGCAGGTGTGACTTCGGTGGTGGCCGCGTAAGAGCGTGGAACAAATTTCTTGCCGTCATGGCGGCCAGTGACGGTAGTAGTGGCGGTGATAGTGGTTGCGGTGACGGCGGCGGTTGTTTTAACGTTAGCCGGCCGCTCGAGCGGTCATCTGGTGGCGGTGCACTGTACTAGAGGCGCTGGCTTCGCGCGGTCGCACGCACACACAGTCGCTTGCACGCCAAAGGCGGCGCGCGACGCGAAAGAGTAGGATAGAGTACTCGTTCGTTTGAGCGAACAAGAGAGACAGAGAGAGAGCGAGAGAGAGAGAGAGCATCGAAGAAAGAGAGAGGGAGGGAGGGAAAGAGCGCGCTCGAGAAAAGGAAAAGAGGGAAGGGAAAGAGAGAGAGAGAGAGAGAGAGAAAGAGCAGGGCACAAACTCGTGGCGCGGAGGTGCCAGCAGGCAGCAGCGGAGACGGAGACGGAGAGTCAGAGGTAGCCCCGTGCTTGTGGCCGCTCGTGGCTCGTTGTAACTCGTTGTAACGCGACGCGAAGGTGCGCCTGACTCTCTCGTTGCCCGTTACCTCGGTACCAGCACCACCGATACGCGCGTCTCAGCAGGAACAAACGGGAGTGTCGAAGCAACTCGCGCCAGTGTCGGTAGTGTGATGTGACATCGGCTCGCTCTCGTACCAGACGCGGCCGTCACCGTCTCTCTCTCTCTCTCTCTCTCTCTCTGTCTCTTTTTCTTTCCCCTATCTATGTCCCTTTCTTTCTCCTCTTTCTCTTTCTCTCTCACACTCTCATACACACACAACCAGCAAGTTCCTTGCTCTGAGCCTCTCACTTGCGCGTACACACGCACACGACGCATATTCTGTCTTTCTCGTACTTGGCCCCTCTCGATCGTCGAAGGAAAAAGACAAATCTCGTGGCAGCGAAAAGCTAACGAAAGTTTTACAAAAAAACATCGTTGAGACAACGCGTTACGCAGCAAGAAACTCCTCGTGTCACGAAGAACGATCAACGTCGTCTCGTCTTCGTCTTCGTCTTCATCGTCGTCTTCGTCGTCGTCGTCGTCGTCGTCGTCGTCGTCGTCGTCGTCGTCGTCATCGTCATCGTCATCGTCATCGTCATCGTCGTCATCATTATCGTCGTTCTCGTCGTCTATCGTCGTCCTCGTCGTTGTCGTCGTTCTCGTCATCGTCGTCAGTGGACGGTCATCGACGGTTTTTTCGCTCTTGTCCTCGGGTCGGATATCGAAGAACTCTCTATCGCGAGTCTACATTGCGCCGTTACGTCGAATGGACCATGAGGTAAGCGAATACAAGCGTGCTACCGAAAGCGAAGGTAACACCTAAAGTCGCTTTTAGACGAATGCTCGAACGTCGTGCG
Organism: Dolichovespula media; assembly: GCA_911387685.1. Classification (NCBI taxonomy): domain Eukaryota; kingdom Metazoa; phylum Arthropoda; class Insecta; order Hymenoptera; family Vespidae; genus Dolichovespula; species Dolichovespula media. Next base: position 1,607,614 of record OU426855.1, read on the forward strand.
TGCAGAGGTTATGTTTCTCGATGACCCCTCGCGCTCCTTCCTCTGCCCGCGTGCTACCACCTTCCCGCTTACCCTCTCTCTCTCTCTCTCTCTCTCTCTCTCCTACACGTTCACCTCCCTCTCTCTTACTCCATCTCTATCGCGCGAATTCGCACTCCTTTCTCTCGTTCTCTTCATTTCCTCTTCTGGCCGACCTGTACGGTATGAGCTCGACAGAGACCTCTCTTTTCAAATAATCATTGTAAAAATAAAAACTTTTAAATGGTTCCTTAATTTTCTTTTTAAAATCGCACTGTTCCTTGGTCTCTCTCCCTCCCCCTTTTCTCTCTCTCTCTCTCTCTCTCTCTCTCTCACAACACACACACGTCTTTATCGTTAGAATGGTTAAGAATTCACACCTGACGACGTCTCCATTGCCGTCGCCGCCATCACCGCGTGCCTTCTCGCTTCTTTATCTTACGTCCCTCTCCCTCCCCGAACCCTTCTTCACCGCACCTTCGTCATACGCTGATTTCTCTTTCTCTCGCACGAGCGCGCAGTGAAATAAACGTATACGTGTGCACTCGCAATCTATCGTCTCGTTTCTCTCTCTCTTTTTCTCTCTATCTAGCTATCTTTTTCTTCCTCGTTCTTTCAGAACGTTCGTCGTATCTTTTTTTGACCGCGACAATTTCGTAATCTTTTTCTTATCGTGGTGCCTCCTCGAAAGCTATCAGCTGTCAGAACTCGTCATGGCAATGCCACCTGTCCGAATATGAAGTCTATTCATTTTCATTTTAGCGATTTTTCTTTTTCGCTCACTCCGTATGTACACCACGCACACGCACACGCACACGCACACGCACGACATGCACGCACCACGTTTTTATCGTTTCATCTCTTTTCCTTCGGGAACATTCGTAAAATCGGCCGATCGTGGACGAACAATACAACATGCATATATACTTACGTACATACATGCATATATCATACGTATGTATGTATGTATGTATGTATGTATGTATGTTGTATGTACATATATACATACATATATATCCAGTCGTCGAGGGCATCTCTCGTGATCATCGTTCGCATTTGGCGGCTGAGATTTTTCGTGGCGCGTGCGAAGAAACGAAGCGAGAGAGAGGATACAGAGGCAAAAGAGGATAGTAGATCGGAGAGAGAGGAGTAGGAAAAGGCTTGTTGATATTTCGGCGTGCAGGCTTTTTCTGGCTTCATAGCGCGACCGGCCTTGAGCCCCTCCGCTCTCCCCACTTCGTGTCCACTATCCCCACCAACAGACCCTCGGCGCGATAGTCCACGGGATCAGTGTTTCTCAAACCACAGCGAATGACACGTTACGTTGTTTCTTCCCGTTCTTCCTTTCTCTCTCTCTCTCTCTCTCTCTCTCTCTATATATATATATATATATATATATATATATATATATATATATATATATATATCTCCCGGACCTCTTGACGATTAGAAAATTGTCAGTTTCTTTAAAACTTCAACTTAAAGAATCAAGATCGTATCACCGAATTAAACATCGTATCGTTTGTTAATGTTACCATTAAATACGTTTGATCTTTGATATTCGTTAAAATAAAATTAAAACGAAATACTTCGTCGAGTATTATTCGTTCAACAACATTTTAATTCGTCTTGAAATCGTTCAGATTTTATCAAGTAGTGTTTATTCAAGGACAAACGTTAGACGAAATCTCGACGGGTTTGATCGGAGGATACTTTGAAATTTTAGTTGCTAAGGGCAAACGTTTTTCTTAACTTGTGAATTTTTGTCGTCGGTAACACTTGACAATGATCGCTTTTCGAAACAATAGTACGAACGACATGTTGTAAACTTTCGATGACCTTAGAAAGTGTCAATATTGATCGAAGATGATGCGTTTCCCGTATTAACTACGAAGAAATTTAAGAATTGTTGTATAGAGTTACGGAATGGAGAGTCACTGTTACTCGCACACACCGTCCTATCCTGTGCCTCACGTATCCGTCTCTTTCTCATGATCCTCGACTCTCTCTCTTTCTCTTTCTCTCTCCTTTTCCTTTTCCTTCTCGTCTCATCGTTCCCTTCCCTTCGACATCTCTCTTTCTCTCGCTTTCTCCCTCCTCTGTCCTTCCGTTCCCTCTCAGTACCCGGTTCTCTTGCTCTCTCTTAATCCGTTTTGTCTTTTCTCGTCTCGTCTCACCTCGCCTCGCTTCGCCTCGCTTCGCCTCGCCTTGCCTCGCTTCGCCTTGCCTCGCCTCGCCTTGCCTCGCCTCGTCTTGCCTTGCCTTGCCTTGCTTCGCCTCGCCTCGCCTCGCCTCGCTTCGAATTGCTCGATATCTTTTCTGTTCTCTGTCTCTCTCTCTCTCTTTCTCTCTCTCTCTCTTTCTATCTTTCACCCCTTTCTCTTTTTCTTTCTCATGGAATGAAGATCATCGCCGAATCGTTGAAATGCGTTTCTCGAGATAGAAAAACGATGTTGAGCGACGAAAAGATTTCAGGTAAAGCGATTCTTGATGACGAAAGAAAGGTGGATAAAGAAGAAGGAGGCAAAGAAGAAATATGAGAGTAGAAAGAAAGAGAGAGAGAGAGAGAGAGAGAGAGAGAGAGAGAGAGAGAGAATCGTACGCTCGCTTACGATGAAAAAGAAACGGGAACGAATGGACGCGGGGCGTTAGCCTGTAGCGGTATATGTACACACGTTCTACACGATCGTCTTTAAACGATATGTGTTGGTCACTATATTTCTATGATATGGTCCAGCTATATAGAGTATATGCATATACGTATCATAGAGATATGCATATCAAACTCTAACGTGATTAATTTGAAATTTATTTCTCGAAAGTTAACGCGGGGTTTTCATTTTACTTTTTTATTATATATATATATATATATATATATATATATATATATATTATTTATTTCTTTATTTATTTTTTTTTGTATACGAGATTATACAAATTTATACGATTCTCATAGGATTAATCCATAATTCTTTTTTCATGTGAAATTTTTTAATTTGAATTAATAACAAAAGGATAGAACTGTAGAAATATTAAAAGAAACAATGTTGCGGTATACAAAGCAATACATGTACTATAGAAATGAATTTCTTTACATACATATATTTTACTTATGTATGTATGTATGTATGATGTACGTATGTATGTACGTAGATAAAAAGAAAATGTAGAAATCTCAAATCGGTGAGACGTTACGCGTCGAGGACGAGGCTGAGGACGAGAGAGTTTCGTCGTTCGAAGGAAGTATCGAGCCGAAGCAAGATCGGCACCGTTTCGCCTTGGATGCTCCACCTACGCGATACCGGATCACCGTGTTGTACTCTAGGATGACGCGTTCTCATTTCTTCATTCGCAGCTATCGTCATCCTCGTCGTAGTTGTCGTGGTTGTGTCGTGTGCGCGCGCTCATTGGCCCGAAACCGAGTCTTCTAACGACGACGATGGCTTTCACGGAATCTACGAGAAACGACGTTTCTAACTGTTTATCAAAATGAACGATCAAAATGTAATTACATTGTAACACACACACACGCGCGCGCGCGGAGAGAGAGAGAGAGAGAGAGAGAGAGAGAGAGAGAGAGAGAGAGAGAGAATGACTATGTAACATGATCGAATTACAAAAATTCTTGTTGTAATTAGGAATTATACAAAATGTAGGAATAAGTAAAGTTAATACGATCTTATGTTCCACTCTACTCTGTTTATACATACATAAATACATACAAAGATATATATATATATATATATATATATATATATACACGTATGTATATATACATACATATATATATGTCATGTATACATCTATGTACGTAGAGATAAATACAAGAGCATGGTTAGATCCAGTAGAACGCTCGAGCGAGCGATCGTTCACGTTATCTACTAATGCGTGCTACACGTTTTTGAGATCAAGAGACTTCGGAATGGACCTTTCGCGATCCGGTTTCTATTGTGCAAGAGTCGATATATTAATGTCCGAGTCAATTCGGTCGCCATACTTTTCCCCGTTGAATAACATCGTACTACTAGTAGTGGACTTTCCAAGTCTGAACACCAAAGGGATTAATATAGCTATCTTGAGAGTAACTTACGGTTTCTGATATATGTATGAATCTATAATATATAGATATTATATACACACACACATATATGTATATATATATATAGATAATACGGAAGGCCAAGCGCTATAGTTCTTAACACGCCCCACCTAGAGAATACTTTTATAGGAGGATCGATGGCTGTTTGCGATTAAAAGCGCGACGATTTGATTCACGGGTGTGAAAAGTAAAAAATGAGCGATCTCTCGCATGACGTAACGTAAGCGAGCAAGCAAGCGAACAAATGAACGGACGAACAAACGAACGCTCGATTTCAAGTAGGTCGTAAACGATCGTAAAAGGCTGCGCGTCTCGTTATTACATTCTCGATCGCTAATCTTCAGCTATCCTGAGAAACGTGCATCCTTGACGTTGCATATCTCCTTGTCAGGGACGGAACGATTTTCGTTGTGGGAACGACGTCGCATAGAGTTAAAGATCGCACTACAATACAAGCTCAAAGACTAACTTGCTGTTATCGTCGAGAATCATCGAATGCGCGTAAAGCCTCGGACATTTATCAATTAATTTAACGAGACACGTGCATTGGTATACTATAACTATATCTGCGTGTATTCCTGCACGCGTCTATGTAATAAAATAATGTATGAGTGACAAGTACAGAGCAAGCACGTAAGTGCATAATCCGTACGCATGAGAAGCGCACACGCGTTCAACGTTCAACGTTACGTTGCGAAAATCGCACGGACGTGTCCTCGTCATTGGTGTCATGAAGAGGCAGAAGGCGGAGGAGGTAGAGGCGACGAGTCTGTCGGTCTGTTCGTCCGTCCGTCCGTCTGTCTGTCTGTTTGTCTGTCTGTCTGCCTGTCTGTCTGTCCGTCTGTCTGTCTGTCCATCTGTCTGTTCTCTCTTGCGAGCGTAGCTCGCGAAAACACACATACGACATACTCGGCCGTAATCGCTACGCGAGATTGCGCAAGGCTCCTTCGACTCGATCTTATCGTTCCTCCTTCTGTATATATACGAACACTTCTATATGAATGTATACGCATACAATACACGCATACATGTAGATTCTACTCGACGCATACCTTCTTGTAATGCGCTCGTGTCCTGCCGACGGCCTATGTGTAATCAACTCGCACAGTGCACACTCTCTACTCGTCCACTTTGTGCTTCTCTTGGCACACGGAGGAACATAGAGTGAGAGGTGAGAGAGAGAGAGAGAGAGAGAGAGAGAGAGAGAGAGAGAGAGAGAGAGAGCGAGAGAGAGAGAGAGAGAGAGAGAGAGAGAGAGAGAGAGAGAGGGCCACGCAACTCAGCGTGCTCTGAAGTCCACACAAGCTGGAAGCTCCCTCGATCCTTGAGACGCGGATAGGCCTAGCGCGACTTATGAATATTGATGAACCTTTCTCGACGCACCGGCTCCTCGACCGCACCTCGATCACTCGTTTCTACCGCGGGAATGATCTTCCTCTTCCTCGTCCCCCGTTCGTCCGTTCGTTCTTTCGTCGTATGTAGAGGGATCGGTCTTGCGACAACTCGATCTCGCGAAATGTTTTTTCTTTTTTCCTTTTTTCTTTCCATTTATCTCGTCAAGAAAATTTAACGATATATCTTTCATTTTGCTTTTAATTAAAAAGCGATTATGTAAGAAAATAATTATACGAAAGTTTGATTATTCTTTGATAAGAATTGGATGATATTAGTAAAGGGAAAAAAAATATCGTCGATATCGAAGCATCGATAGAGCAGATGGATGAGGATCGGTATCCTTCGAAGAAGCAGTTACTACGCCACTGCAGCTACGTGCACCGATCGCCGCGTCGCACGGCCTCCCGTTCTCCGTTGCACTCGGTATGGCATTCTTTTGGTAGCGGGGATTCGATAGTAGTTAACTTAACTCGCCGCCACCAACCGATCCGCTTGGATCAACACGTATGCGCTCGGATGCGTGCGAGCACTCGCTCGGCGAGTAAGTTACGCGTTCCTCAGAAAAATCAAGACCCGCCACTCTCGAAGAGCTTCTCTTTTATTTTTGAAACTAAAAAAAAGAGAAGAAAAAGAGACGCGAACCTCTCTTCCGACGTGAACGCTCGAAAATGCAAATGACCCGAAGTAACAGGTACTAACGAGAAGGTGTGAGGCATTCCCTCGATCTCGATCTTCGAGGTATAACTTGTTCCGATAACTCCTTCCGTTCCGAATATCTAAGATGGAGTGACGAATCGCGTTGCAATTTCCGGCTTGTAAAAAAATAATTCATGGAAAAATATTGACAATCCTTCATTTATATATTTTCTTCAAGTCTTCCATTAAAATCGAATATCTCTCGAAGTAATCGTTGAGCTATTGGTTTTCGTATACCTATTGCATATATCATATTTCCATCCGTGATACATTTTCTATTTCGTACGAAACTGGTGCTGGTATCAGAGCGACTTATTAGTCATCAAATCGATCGATCGATCAATCAATCGTGGATATCTTGTTTTTTTAGAGGAAGTAAATATTCGCCGAAGCGAGAAAGATAACGATAGAAGTTATGCGGGAGACAGGGCACGATATATCCGAGGTGCATTTCGAAAAGAAAATGCTCTCGGTACTCTCTCGGGCCGTTCGGTCGTGAGACGACAGCTGCTCGCAAGCCGTTCACGAATCGAACCGGTTCTCGACGCCGGTCAAAAATGCCCCACGGCTGGTAATAATAATTTTAATCGACACGCAGCTCAGGCCACTGGGTATCCCCGACTTGCGTCTCGTATATATTCGTGAGATATCAAAGATATGCGCGGCTGGCCCCGCTCGACAAGGCCCACTGGCCCGGGTGAAAGGAAAACGCGCGAGCTCGCGCCTACCTTCGATGAAATAGAGAGACGGAGACGGATACGAAAGATAGAGAGACAGACAGAAAGAAAGATAGATAGATAGATAGATAGATAGATAGATAGATAGATAGATAGATAGATAGATAGATAGAGAGAGAGAGAGAGAGATTCCACAGAGAACGAAGGCTTCTTGTTGGTACGCAACCACAAGAGGTAAAGTTTTCACGGAATACCGCGATGCTTTGCGATTCTAAAGGCTAATATGAGAACAATTATTATAAAACGCAGTATTAGCTTTTAATGTCCGAATAAAATTAAACAAGATAATATAATTGAAGAAAGTAAACAAACAAGCACGGTATCCAAGAAGGAATGCAATAGTATATTTAACGTATTTGAAATATTGATTATAAGAGTTATTAGGTAAATATTGTATAAAACAATCTATAGTTATCACAATGTGACATCCTTTGGTCTCGTTCTTTATTTCCATTGATCGGTAGAACGAGGTATGAATAAGATATTAAAAGGAAACTGGGCAATGCTGGTTTAACTTTCTGTCTAGTCTTCTTCAGTAACTTTGTCTAATCTTATTCGATATTGAACCATCGACTTTGTGGTGGAATCATGCTCCATCATTTAGTAACGATCTTATTAATTCAAATCGTTTAGATTAGAAAACGTTTCATTCTATTTTTTCTCACTTTTTTTAAATGCGTTCTTATATACACTTACGTACCGTATATTATACTTACATTTGTGAATTCAATGCATCGTGTTTCTTATGGGAGAAAAGCGGTATCGCGAAGAAAAACACGTGCGCGAGACGAAGGAAGTGCAATGTGAGATAAGCGAGACGTTTTATACGCGGCGAGAGAGGCTTTGAGTAAAAGAAAAGAAAGACTGAAAGTTCGAGGTACCGTTTTGTTCGTTCGTACGCTCATTCGTTCGTTCGAGTACTCGTAGTCGAATATTCCTTAAAGATCGACTTTCGTTCATATGTATTTTGTTTTTTTTCTTTTTTACACACATATACACACAAATATATTTAACGAATCGAATCCTTTCTTATTCCTTAATAATTACATATATATCAATTTTATGTTCGTTGCTGACAAATGTCCGTAAAACGTTCTAATATTCATTCAACTTCATCGATCGTTAGATGAAAAGATTGTGAGACTTTATTGGTCATACGAAGAAAGAGAGAGAGAGAGAGAGAGAGAGAGAGATTTTCTTTGAATGATCGACCGTAAAATGCATCGTGAACAATCATCCGTGATAGGAGACGCCGACGCAAGCGGACGTTGTACTTGACTCGCATTTCCTCAACAACGACGACGAGAAAGACACGACGAAGAGGCTGCCGGCAGCAACGTAATACAGTTACAAGCAGCTCGTCTTTTGCGTTTCTTTCACGGTCACACTCTCTGTGAGACCGATCGGGGACTCTGCCTCACTCGACCCGCTTAAAATAGAGCCGTCGTATAGTCCGTGGGTCGTCGATCTCTCTTCCGTGTCACCTGCCACACCGTTTACCACTCGTCTCAAGCTGTGACTTTGAAGTCTGTTGAATGTTCGTCGTGTTAAGAAAAAAAAGAGGAAGAAGCAAAAGAAACCGGAAAAAAATATTTTTTACCACGGGAGACTTCCGATCGATGCGTACTACGCGCTATTGTAATCATTTTTTTATTTAATCATGTCTTGAATTTGTTGACATTTTAGATCCGTTATAGCATTTTTTGGATTGCTTAGAAAAACTCGAATCGTTGTGTTTCTCCCCCGAGATCGTTTCGTCGAGGCTGCGATCATAACAAAACTACCGGAGGACCTTCGTACGCGCGTTAATTCGTTATGATACACGGTACATGTAAGACAAGATCGATAGACCTGAGAAATATATTTTTATCTGCAGAACCACAAACTTCCTTAAGATTGAGTTTAAAGAATCCAGTTAAAAACTAATCACTCTGTTGTACTATAACACTTTCTTACGAGAACAAAGCTCGATCCTGACAATTTGTCAACGAAGAAAAAAGAGAAACTTATGTTATTACATGAGAAAAGAGCTAACGTTCAATATATTTCGTTATTAGGAAAAATTTACGAATAGAAGGATGAAAAATCATAGGATCATATGGATACATACGTACATAGGTATATATGTATAAAGAGGGGGGGGGGCGAAACGGTACATGAACTAACGGCTCAAAGCCGAATCCACGCTCATAGAAGTTCTCGGGAGAGAAGTTACGCGACTTGGAACGACCGAGAAGAGGAGGTATTCAAGACGATGAGGGACGAGGGATAGAAGCTGGGCCAGGAAGACAGAGAGGGAAGGGAAGCAGAGGGGTAGAAGAGGAAGGGGACACGCTCGTTGCACCGTCGGTGGTAACGGCGGGTGGCGTGGCGTGGCCGTGCGATGCTTGCAGGAGTGGGGAGAGAAGACCTTGAGCCGCGTCACGTGACCCCGAAGGTGCATAAGAGTCGGGTAGGGCGCTTGCAGAGGGCCTTGACCTTACGGACGACGCCGCCACCGCCACCGCAACCGCCACCACCATAACCATAGCCATAGCCGCCACCGTGCCCCGACCATGCAACAACTTAGGAGAAGAGCACGATCCTCGACCGTCTATGACTCTTCGTGAAAGACCGCAACTTTTTACGTTATCTCTCTCTCTCTCTCTCTCTCTCTCTCTCTCTCTCTCTCTCTCTCTGCCTCATCTGTCGTTTCCATTATCATCCAGTCGTGGCTCTTACTTGCGAACGAGCATGTAACATATTGCATCTACAGAGACGTCTCTTCTCAAGTTTGACGTCTTCGAGTATTCGCTTCAGATTTATAGGGATCGGTAAAATTCACAGGTGTGGTGTATAAATACTAATCCGTAAAACGAAGGATTAAGATAGAATTTCTTTGTTATGGATTTGTTAGACACTCTCTCGAGTAATTTTAAGGACGCTATGTAATATCTCCACAACTGTTGGTACATTGCAGATGCATCGAAAGAATCGTAGAATATGTGTGCGACTGTCCCACCACAGACAGACCGCAATGTTCGTGCTTTTTTCTTTTTTACCTTTGCTGACTCTTCATGTCTCTCGTTCGTTGAGAAACCATACCGGCGAAGTAAATAAGTTCATTTGTTAATATAAATTTCTATGAACGTTCAACGTTTTAACATCGTCGATTACATACCTTATGTAATATATGTATATTATGTATGTACGTACATGCGTTCCTTTGAATTATAGACGAAGTGCACAACTGTGCAGTATCTATCATGGGAATCACGTAGCGTCATCCAAGAGCGTGAATCAATGACCCGAAGATAATATGTGTAAGATGGACGTACAAAAATGGTGCGTGACACAGGTTCCAATCTCCGTGCACGCGGGCAATGACCTTAAATTATAATATTCTTCTTTCCTATGCGCATCTTTTAGAAAATCCTCGTGTTTTTATTGATTTTTCCTTTTTCGACGATATATTTCAACAATGATTTTTGTATCTTTTCATCTACCGTTAATATAACCATAAATCAACGAATTTGAAATATTAATAATTAATAGGGTAATACTTTTTACATATTACTTTTCACAATTCTAATCGATTGTTATATTTATCTTTTTCAGTTATAGAAAAAGGAAGACGTGCGAGGTGACAGAAATCTGATTGGCATTCGCAAAAAATTGGTTGTAATAAACAAATCATCGTAGAGATAGACGGTGGCGATCACAAAATCGGTGATTAAAGGTGCGCTCAGGATGCTGTACAATCTCACGAAGATCGAGAGGATTCGAGTTGCGTTGAGAGCGTACTGGAGTTCAACTAGCTGAGGATGTCGGAGCAAAACGGGCCTGGCGATGGCCCGGGACCTGGTCCAGGTTGGTGGCCATCAACACAATCCTGGAAGTCGTCTGGTTCCGTCGGATCAAACTCGTCGTCGTCTTCTACCTCCGGTACAAGCGGCGGCTCCACTTCCGTTTCTGCCTCCTGCGCCACCGCCGCCGCCACCGCACCCACCACCGGATCGGCCTCGTCAGTCTCACCGACGTCCTCCTCCACCTGCTGTTCCTCCTCATCTATCGGCAATTCTACGATGACTACTACTCGTTCTACAGAGGCAGGGAAGAACGTTTCCGTAACTGCGATCAATGTCCCACCTACTCATGAAATGCATGACGGTAAAAATAAAATAAATAAAACGCTTTATTATAATGGTTAACGTATAATTAAAAACCACAACGTAGAGTAATTATAAAACCCATGAAATTTGTAGGCAAAGGCATCTGTAAGTATCTAGGAGGTCAAAATGGCGTGACGGTGTCCGTAGTTTCAAATTGCGGCTCGGTACTAGGCTGTTCGAGTAGTACCAGCAGCGTGGGCTCGCATGGCATCGGTATCGGTATTCTCGGTTCAAATGCCACGGATATCGACGACGCGGATGACAGCGACGGTGAAATAAGCAAGATCGACTTCCGTGGTGTCAATCTGCGAACCAAGAAGAAACGAGATATCTCCGTAAATCAGAGCGGTGAGAAAATCGGCGATTGCGATGGCGAAGGTGAAAGCGGAGCTTGCGACGGTAACGATACGTCCCAACAGCAACAACCAGAGAGACCTATGTCATGGGAAGGAGAGCTCTCCGATCAAGAGATGTCTTCGAACACCCTCACTAATCAGGTGCGTACATTAATAGATTATATAAGAACTTGCATTTATATTGTATAGGATATTGTATATGGTTTTTAGTTCCATAATGTAATTATTAAGATGTATCATGTAATGATGAAACAACGTTTGACTCCTCTACGATGTTAGATATTCATAACATTTATATTAATTTCCGTTTTCGGTAGGATCAACATGAGGAAACGTCAATGGAAGGTGTTCAAGTTTGCAGTGCTAGTCCCGGACCTGTAGAACAAAAGTTTCCGATAAAGCCAGAACCAGACTTTCGGTCGAGTCCAGGATACACGCTTGGTTCTTTTCACGATGGAAATTTGTCTTTAAGTCACAACCAACAATTACAACAACAACGTGGTATCGAAAATCTTGAACAAACGCAACAGAGCGACCTACCTCTTCTTGTGGGAAAATTACTTGGTGGGTACAACAGTTCCACTCCAAATCACAGTCCGGTTCTTAATCCAAGACATCATTTGACTAAGCACAGTCACACGCGATCGCAGGTAATTTAATGATTTTTCTTCAGTTTCCTCGTGTATTTAACATTTCGTGGCAGTTTGTTTATAAATAGTATTTCTTTTTTTGTTTAATTGTAGGTGCCATCACCGGATTCCGCGATTCATTCTGCCTACAGTGTCTTCAGTTCTCCGACCCAGAGTCCTCACGCAGCAAGACACTCCGCCTTAGGAGCAGGAAGCCCAATTCCTTCTTCCTCGCTCTCCTTATCTCGACATAGTTTCAATAATTCGACGTCCTCCTTATCACTCTCCCTCTCTCACTCACTCTCGCGTAATAATTCAGATGCTTCGAGCAGCTGTTACAGTTATGGCTCTTTGAGTCCACCTACGCATTCTCCCGTCCAACAGCCTCGACATCCGCACGCTCATTCGCAACATCAGCATCAGCAAGTAGCACAAGGTAGTCCTTTGCATCTTCCAACGGCTGCTGCTTCGGCCGTGAGCGCGCACCATTATTCCTCTTCCGCACCAGGATCAGAGCTTTCCTCGGATGGACATCCTGGAACGGAAGATCAAGAAGACTGTAGAATACCTGCTGCACCATCGGGTATCTCCACACGACAGCAGTTAATTAATAGCCCCTGTCCGATCTGCGGTGATAGGATCAGTGGATTTCATTACGGTATCTTCTCGTGTGAATCGTGCAAGGGCTTCTTCAAGAGGACCGTCCAGAACCGCAAAAACTATGTGTGCCTTAGGGGTGCAGGTTGTCCCGTTACCGTTGCCACAAGAAAGAAATGCCCTGCTTGTCGATTCGACAAATGCCTCAATATGGGAATGAAACTCGAGGCGATCAGAGAGGATCGTACTAGAGGTGGTAGGAGCACTTATCAGTGTACATATACTTTACCGGCAAATCTCGTCGGTAGTCCTGCGAATAATATGGCGGCAAGTGATAAGATGAATGCTGCTGGTAACTGCAGTCCTGCACCGCCCGGTAGCGAACATCATTATTCCGTTAGACATCATTCGAATCACTCGTATAAAGTACAAGTAGTACCACAGCTTTTGCAGGACATCATGGATGTGGAACATCTTTGGCATTACAATGACAGTGATCGTATAACTGGTATTCAATCTGGTGTAATAACTTCGGGTGGAACGAGGAGTGCTCCTGGCAGTGACATGTTGTTAGGAAGCGGAAACAGTGGAGGAGCAGGTGCTCCTGCCGGTCGAAGTGGATCCGCTACCAATGGGTCTGGTACCGATTGTTCCACCAACGGACATGGTAGTAACAATATTAATAGTAGAAGAGAAGATAACACCACAAGACCCTGTTCAACAGGCTCGGCTTCCACTGGTAGTCATGAACAATTGTCCTCTAACACTGGTAACGTTGGCAACTGTAATTCCCAAATGTGCGGAAATTCTAATGGCAATCCATCGCAACATCCGGACTTTCTTTCGAATCTTTGCAATATTGCCGATCATCGTCTATATAAGATAGTTAAATGGTGTAAGAGTTTGCCACTTTTCAAAAATATTTCAATCGATGATCAGATCTGTCTACTGATCAATTCATGGTGCGAGTTGCTGCTTTTCTCTTGTTGTTTCCGTAGTATGAGCACTCCTGGTGAAATAAGGGTATCTCTCGGCAAGTCGATCACATTAGAGCAAGCAAGGCAACTCGGTTTAGCGACTTGCATCGAGAGGATGCTCGCTTTCACCAATAATTTGAGAAGGCTAAGGGTGGATCAATACGAATATGTAGCGATGAAGGTAACTTTCTTCGATCAAATTATTTTTCTTTGGCGATTAGTTAAAGATCATAAGAGTCGATTAATTTGATATTTTCTTTTTATTTCTGTTTCTAAACGAAGGTTATAGTGTTACTTACGTCCGACACCAGTGAATTAAAAGAACCCGAGAAAGTTAGAGCTTCTCAAGAAAAAGCTTTACAAGCACTTCAACAATATACTATAGCTAGGTATCCAGAAATGCCTGCCAAATTTGGTGAACTATTATTGAGGATTCCAGATTTACAAAGAACGTGTCAGGCAGGTAAAGAATTATTGAGTGCAAAACGTGCGGAAGGAGAAGGCAGCTCATTCAATCTATTAATGGAATTATTGAGAGGTGATCATTAAAACCATTGCCAGGATAGTGAACAATGCCGTGAGTTATTACCATTGATTTTAATTTGCCTTTTATACAAACTATTTTTCTGTTTTTCTATGATAATATACGATCAAATATGTTTTCAACAATTATTTTTAATTATATTTTCTCTTTCTAGATTCCATGCTTATAGGGTCCATAAGCTTAGGGAATTGGATTCGCTAAGTAAATAGAAAAAAGCTGTTAAATTAGTACCAGATGACTGGAATATACGCATGGTCCATAATATTAGCACTTGGTGAGGGGGGTACGTACGTTCGTGTAAGCCTAGCTGAATATTGGAAAGCTAAAGTCTAAAAAAGAAAAGAAAAGAAAAAAACATTTCTCTCAAAATGCTTCCATACTAAACTCGCATGCCCGCTGCCTTGAACTATATCAATTTCGATGCGGCCTAAATTATGCTCGAAATGTTCAGCGTGCATGTAAATGCAAATGAGACTGAAAAAAATAACTGACGGTGACACACAGAGCATTTACTTTTACAATAATGAGCGTTGTACAAAGAAAGTTGGTATGATGTAGCATTAACATGTTACGATCTATTTAGATAGGTCAAATCCGTCCCATTGCCTGCTTTACAATAATGTGTATAGTCCGCAGTTGGGACGGAAATTACCTTTATTCATGATTGTAATAAAGCAACCAGTATTTTATATTGTTTTCTGCTTACTTAAGAATATGACATAACAATGTCTTATATATATCCCAGTTACAAAAGTGTACTTAAAACATCAGTCGACCAATTGCTTATTTATAAGGTAGTTAATCGAATAATAATTCATAGTTAGTAATACTTAGTTAGTATGTATCCAATGGAAAAAGCGATTATAAAAGCTCATATTACACTTTTATTCTTTTACATGACATAACGTTACAGCAGTAATAGAATTAAACTTCTTTAAATCAGAGCAGGCACAAATATTCACTCAGCTTCATAAAATAGTATTTACAATGCGCTTGGCAGCTAAATTACAATACATACAAATAAACTTTTGTTAGAAGAAACAGTAATTGTATTAAATTGCCATGATGCTCCAATAGGTATAAATATTTAGTTTACAATACATAACGGCTACATAAGTTGAACTAAACAAATTAGATAGGCAAGAAATATTTCATTTTCTCGCCTATTTTTCAACGACAATGCGTCTGAAAATGTTCGTTAAAGCGATGTTAATTATGTAAACTTTATTTCAAGTGGTAAACAAAGGAAGAAAACAAGAATAATGGTAATGTTCATTTCGTACGTATATCCGATAATAATTATGTGCTGTCAACACGTGATTTGGAAAAGTCGACTTATGTTTTTCGTAAAAAAAAAATCTTTAATATCATAGTCATTAATTTACAATGCAATTTGTTTGCAAAATCTTAATCTAAAATAAAGTGGTCCAATAATGAATACAAAATATATTAAAATTACGGCTAAAATTGATACTACATGACATTTTCTGGAAGAATATATTATCTAAAATGTTAACAAACGAGGATGGTAATCTTATTGCTACTGCAGTTTGTCAAGTATATAACAAATTTTTTTCTTAGAAAAAAGAAAATAAACAAAAATATTGCAAAAAAGATAAATTAGAATATTAAAAATATACCATTTAAATTTAACATTTATTCTAAATGTTTCTTTTTCAATTTATGCACATGATCAACAAAGTATCAAATTATTGAAGTGCTTTATGACAACCAGAAAGTAATAAAGATTGGTAACTTCAGATTTAACGTTATATATAGCACAGCTTTAATTGTATATTATATTATATATTATATTATATAAATATTATATGTATATATATATATATATATATATATATATATATATATAATGTGCCAAAAAGTGGACGTTGTTATCACTATTGTAAAATGCTCTGTAAATCATAGAACTTTATTATTATATTGTAAAAATCTTATATATTTCTGGTATCTTTATACATTTGTTTTATTGAAAACATATTTATTTTGATATAAATAGACAAATTTGTAGTGTGCAAAAAGAATTACCAATAATATATATATATATATATATATATATATATATATATATATATATATAATTGATCAGTGATCTTTGTAGATGACAAATTTTATAAAAGAATAGAAATTACTATTTATCGATAATGCTTTTACGAGACTGTCATATTGATGTATTGTTCTTTTTTGTTATAGAGAGCCCGATTTGTATTCAGGTGAATGATTAGCACCAAAAACAATGTTTGATCTCAGGATCAATTTATATATAGGGATACAGTTAATTTGCAATACTTAATTTCTAATATAGGTTATACGAACTGTCTTCCTCTATTTTTTATTTATATAGTTCCATTTTTATAAAATGTCAATATTAATCACTGATTTTTAATGTATATCTGCATATATATTATGTTCATGATAACTGGACCACCTATATTATAAATTATTACTCAGTAATTATATTACCTTATCATCTTATGATTATATTTTGTATATGTCAATTTTTTAAACAAAGCTGGTAACACAATACATAACTTAGCCAGTATTTTGAACAATTCATAATGAATTGGTATTAAAACAAATGACAAAGCAAATGTCTAATACAGTTAGTTATTTAGAACAAGGCGGCGAAAGTAATTTTGTACATATAAAGAGAAATAATATTTTGTGGTATTGAGTGTATGGGAAATGGATGAGACAGAAGAAAACTAATAGCACATCTAATAATAAGTTGATTGTTCAACTTAAAAATAGAAGAGTATGGAATACATTTATAAAAAGATAAATATTTGTCTGTTAAAAATGACTATTTTCTATGTTTATGTTTGATAAAAGTTATGTCTCCATATTTTAATGAAATAATTATACTTCAAATCATATTAATTGACTTTATTTTAAGTTGTACTTCTTTATGCGTGAAAGAACAAACCTTGTGTAATTTGTAAAAGATTAAAATAATTCAGGCTGTAGTCCAAATTAGGGAAACCTATATAACACATCATTCAATAAGTCTCCGGTCTGACACATATATGACAACACTGTTGACAGACTCGTGTGTTTTCTGGATAGTATCACCTTCAAATGATACGTGTCAAAATTTCATGACATTCTGACAATTAGTTTACAGGTTACAATGGTTTCAGTGACCCCAGTTTTTTAATTTTCAAAACAATGGATAAAAAAGAATTTTGTGTGTTGATTAAACATTGTTTTTTGATGGGGAAAAATACTGTTGAAGCCAAATAGTGGCTTGATAAGCGTTATGGATACTCTGCACCAGGGAAATCAACTATTATTGACTGGTATGCTGAATTTAAACGTGGTCATACAAACATCGATGATGCTGAACGCTTTGGTCGCCCAAAATCAGCAGTTGTTCCGGAAAACATTATATAAAAAACATGTTATATAAAAAACATGTCCATGTTATATAAATAGTCTTCCGTTTTTCAAGGATATAACCACTATGGAGAAAAAAGTTTATATTTAATATTATAAAACATAAAGATTCTTGGAAATCTTTTCACCAATTGTGACAATATTGGGATGAAGCTGTATAACATTATTGAAGTATGCAGTTGTCAAAGAGCTTAGATATGATAAATTATAACATCTATTTTATACAAATACGCGCATGTGAAATATGTAAACATAACAAAGATAATATAAAAATTCACATCATACATCAATTATATTGAATACAAAAATATAAACCAGAAAAAGATTAATATTAAACAGATGTACTTTAGAAATTATTTTATAGATACTTGCATACAATATTTTTTTTATTAACTATATTATCCAATGCTACAAAAGATTTACCTTTATGAAAAATTCTTGTAAGGAATGTGAAATGAAAGATTAAGAAAATTTAATGTGTCATAATCATCAGATTCAATGATCTCTATGAACGTTCTATAGCAAGTTATGAATCTTAATTTAAATTTGAATATACGTTGATGCACACGATAAAAATTATTATGCAATAGGTCTCTTGTACACATTTCTCACAAAAATGATATATTTGATTTGAGAAGAGAAGCAGATTTAGCTATACAAAAGGAAAAACAAATACAATATAGTTGCGTGTAATTACAAAAATATCGCATTTCCAAGGATGGTAGCTACATATACAATGAAGAGTGGCTATACAAGAAAAAACATCGTTAGAATGTAGTTTTATACGTACACACACAAATAATACTTATAAAATAAAGATCTTTTTACGAAATTACGTGTTCTTCATACTTCTGTATGATTTTAGTTAATAATTCGGTATATATTTTTATTCTTTTTACTTTCCTTTATTCCTAATTAAAAATATTTTAATAATCATTTTAAAAAATATATTTAAGAATATAAAAACTTAATAAATAATAATCTTGGAAATATTTATGCGATATTACGAATATTACATGGAATATTACTTTTGATTTTATAAAGTTTCAGAATCTGTTATAACTGTTTTTTTTTTTTACGTTGGTAACACTGAATGTTGGTCTTGTGATCATAGCAAGTGTAAAAGCTGGAGTAGGTACAAGTATAAAGTCATTCATTTTAATCGTTTAAGAATTTTTTATTAAATTCGTCATCGCTTAATATCGACGGCAGACATGGTGGAACGGGCAAATATTAAAGAAATTATTCCAGCGTTACCCGACGAGAAAATTGGTAAATAACCTTGATAAAATTAGCTTTATAAGATGATAATGCCACTCCCAACATTTGAAATCATATGAAATATCCTATTGCTTATTATTTATTTTGATATTTTCTTTTCCTTATTGAAACATTTAAATATTTACATATAAATCATTATAGATATGCTCGCCGCTACGAGTGCTCTTCAGCAGCAAGCAGCTGAAATAAGAAATCTAAGAATTAATTGGCAGTCATATTTACAGTAAGTATATTTTATTTCTTTTAATGTAATCTAAATAATGCATTAACAAACATCTTTGTATCACAGATTGACATGCAATATATTTATTTGGTAATGGTTTAAACCATATGTAACATTACATTATTTAACTTGTAATAATATATACAAAATATATATTACATTATACAATGTACATACAATACAATTACATTATATACAAATGTAATGTTACATTTATTATTTTTTACTTTATAGATCACTAATGATACCTAAAGAAGATTATGACTTTATAGTAGCTTTTGATACAAGCGATCCTCATGTTCGGGAAGAAAAACTAAAGGAAAATCCACATCAAGCTGCAAAGACTTTTCTCAATCTTCTTGATCATATTTCAAAAGAACAAACAACACAATATATTCTTACAATGATAGATGATATGCTTCAGGTATTTAATTTATAATTATACAATTTTTTATATATAAATATTTTACATCTAATGTCATGTATTTTACAAATAATTGTTATTTTCATATTAAAATGTTTTTACCAAAAATCTTATTTTATTAGGAAGATCGTAGTCGTGTTGAAATATTTAGAGAACATTCTTCACGTAAACGAGAGTCAATTTGGGGACCATTTCTTAATTTATTAAATAGGCAAGATGGTTTTATATTAAATATGACTTCTCGTATTATAGCTAAGTTAGCTTGTTGGAGTCATGAGTTAATGGAAAAAACTGATCTCCAATTTTATTTAACTTGGCTAAAAGATCAACTTAAATTGAGTGTAAGTTTGCCAAATTTAATATCTAATAAAATAAGATATTAAAAATTACAATGCATGGTAGTCATATTTACATATTTGGAAAAAATCTACATAAATTAGAAAAATTTTGTTATTTAACTCATAATTTGTTCCAGGATATTAGTAAAGCTTTTTCTTTTATATTTATGAATATTATTTGCTCTAATTATATCTTGCTTTGCTATCTAGTTTAGATAATACATTTATAATGTATGCATAAGCAAGGCACCTACTATTAACATATTATTTAGATTAAAATGTGCTTTTGTGAATTAATCTGACATTATTATGAGAGAGTATCTGATGAGTTGTATAACAACTTTAATTTTAACTAAATAATTAAACAAAACATAATTTAGAAATCGTTCTTTTAATCTTACTTGTCTTTATACTAAATGCTTGATAAATCACGTTATTTGATATATTTGTGGTATCAAATATATTACAAATTAAAATTTTTAAATTAATTTGATTAATACATGTGGGAATTTGAAAGAAAACTAACAAAATTTATATTTAACAATTGAAGTTCACACTCTTTTGATAACATTATTTCTACTGCTTTTTATATGGTGAAGGGTAAAATGATTAGTTATATTAGGAGTAGAATATTTCAAAATATCAGATGGGGTTTTAGTTTGAAGCTCTTCAGGAGACAGATTTGCATGCAGAAGTAACGCAGGATAATTCTATGGAGGAGGCAGGGGAAGCCAATGAACTGCACGAATTACATAATCCGGTTGGTTTTGCAAAAGCTAATTATAACTACTGATATTTGAAAAAACTACATATGAAAGAAGAACAGGGAGCAGAATTATTCATTAAAGCACAAATAAAATAAAATTTGGAGTTACTAATTAATTATAATAAATAGGTGCCACAACAGCTGTCAGTTTACATTAATTACTAAGTTTTTTTACAATAATATTTATCTTATTAATTGGATTAATAAAATTAATTATGTGGAATAGGTTTTTGATTTTATACTCTTTATATAACTAAACAATTTTTTTTGAATGTGTATCTATATCTTTTTGTTTGTTTCTTTTTCTGCTTTTTTAGATTTTTACCTACATAAAGTAATTAATCCATTCTTTAATATATTGAATGTAAATTGAATGCTGTTAGTTTACATATGTCAATTATTGTTATAGAAAACTTATATCATTATCTGGTTTTTGATTATTTAGAATAATGAATACATTCAGTCTGTCGCACGATGTCTTCAAATGATGTTGCGCGTAGATGAATATCGTTTTGCATTTGTCTCTGTTGATGGAATTTCAACACTTTTAAGTGTCTTGTCTGGCAGAGTAAATTTTCAAGTACAATACCAACTCATTTTCTGTCTATGGGTACTTACATTTAATCCATTACTCGCAGAAAAAATGAATAAGTAAGTAAATTTAAAATATATGAAATGTATAAAGTTTTTATGAGTATTTATTTATTTATTTTATATATATATATATATATATAATTATTTTTTACAGATTTAATGTTATACCAATTCTTGCGGATATATTAAGTGATTCTGTTAAAGAAAAAGTGACTCGAATTATTCTCGCAGTATTTAGAGTAAGATAAAATAGTACTTAAAAATATATGGATATTATTCAAATTATCATATTTTCTTAATTTAATTATATTTTTAACAGAATCTTATTGAAAAAGTTGAGGATGGCCAAGTAGCCAAGGAACACTGCATTGCAATGGTTCAATATAAAGTATTAAAACAATTATCTATTCTGGTGCAGCGTAAATTCGATGATGAGGATATCACGGATGATATCGAATTTTTGAACGATAAATTACTAGCATCTGTACAGGATTTAAGTTCATTTGATGAATACTCTACAGAAATAAAATCTGGTCGTCTTGAATGGTCACCTGTTCATAAATCTGGAAAATTCTGGCGGGAAAATGCTAGTCGATTGAACGAAAAAAACTATGAACTTTTACGCATCTTAGTTCATTTGTTGGAAACAAGTAAAGAACCTATCGTTTTAAGTGTAGCTAGTTTTGATATAGGAGAGTATGTGCGTCATTATCCACGAGGAAAACAGTAAGTTAACCTGATCATTTATGATTACGTATTATATTATACTCTTTTGTAATATAAATCATATAAAGTACTTAAATTTAACAGTGTTATTGAACAATTGGGTGGTAAACAACGAGTAATGCAATTATTGGGCCATGAGGATCCAAATGTAAGATATGAAGCTCTTCTTGCTGTTCAAAAACTTATGGTGCACAATTGGTAAGAATATAAAAAATGAAAATAAACAAATTTAATTTGTAATAGATTGCATTTTATGTGTAAACATTTCTTTTTAGGGAATATTTAGGAAAACAATTAGAAAAAGAACAAACTGGAGCATCAGGAACTAAGTCTGGAGCACAAATTCCTGCTAAGGCTTAATATTTTGCAATAGTGGATAGTTATTTATCTCTTAGATAAGCAATCGTATAAATGCTTACATCTTTTATTAAGTATTGATCTTGTACGGTTACGTGATACATAATTTACTATCTGTATAAATCGATATTACTATGTACTAATATTATGTACAAAAAGCTTAATTTGCAACAAGACAAGATGAGATAGTCCATAAAAAAGGTTCTATTGTCTTGTTATTCCATTAAATCTGATTCATTACTTCCATATATAAATTATTAATGAATCAGTTTTATGTACATATATAAAAATTCTTTAAATGTAAATGTTGTATGGCCACAAATATTTATGTGTGGTACGACGATCGTATTACTAGAGTAGTATATAATAGATTTTTAAAATTTAAGGAATGTTAGAAAAAATGAAAATATATACCAATGTTAAAATATATATCAAATATAATTTTCTTCATTTTTCTACAAATGATAATTTGACATTAATATTACAGCAAGTAAGTTGAGTTACAAGGTATTTAAATATATAAGGAATATCAACTTCTCTCACAGATTCGTCATCTCCACAAAGTCTACACTTTTGTTTCTTTTCAGTTATACCTGTTGGGTTTATTGATAATTCTAACACTGGTCCTAATAATGTTCCACACTTCTGACAAACTAAAGCCTAGAAAGTAACATTTTATAAATAAATAAATACAAACACACAGTTAAAAATAAATATCTTGAATTAGAATATAAAAGAAACAATACTTACAGTTGTTTTATCAGAGCAATGGAAAAGACGGTCTTGAAGAAGAAATGAACACCCATGAGATATTAAAGAATCTCGTTCCATTTCTCCAAATCTAACACCACCACCTCGTCGCCGTCCTTTTATCGGTTGTCTCGTTAAGACATCAATGGGACCAGTACTCCTTACCTGTTAAAAAAAAATGTATTTTCACGTAATTCATATCAACATTATAATCAACCGAAAGATACAAACCTGCCATTTGTCCGAGACCATATGACGTAATCTCTGATAATGTACAATTCCAAAAAATATATCAACTGTCATTTCACGTCCATCGATACCGGAGTACATTCTTTCAGTACCATAATAATTATAGCCTCCACGTTCTAGTAACTTTCCAAAGAACTCAACTGCTGTTTCGTTCTCATCAAATCTAAATGGTGTTGCATCATGTACTAAGCCATGTACAGCCGCAGACTTTCCAGCCATTACTTCGATCATCATAGCTTCAATAAAAACGACAATAAATTTTACTTTAGATTCAAAGATAAGTTTTCTTAAATATAAATAAACTATGTTAATTTTTAGTCTTAATTACCTATTGTCATACGACTTGGAAAACCATGAGGATTGAACACTATATCTGGAATTAGACCTGTCTCAGTGAATGGTAGATCTTCAGCTGGCCATTTTTGTGAACAAATACCTTTTTGCCCAGCTCTTGAAGCAAATTTATCCCCAACACTTGGATTCCTCTGGAAGTATTACTTGCATTTTCATAATTATATTGCATAAATTAATAACGGAAGAAAGTGTTATACAAACTGGAATACGAAATGTAATACAAGCTCTTCTTGGAGTATTATTATTTAAAGTACCACATAATTTTACATTATCTATGTATATATCTTCTTTTCCGTGATATTTGGCAGTTACATAATTAGATTGTTCAGCGTCATAGTAACTAAAAGAAAGATTAAATATAATTATAATGTAATATAATATAATGAGCAGAGCATATGGTAACATACTTTCATAGATTATTTAAATATGACAATAAGTATTATTTATTATTAATCATTTACCAATAAAAATAATCATTTTCTTTAAAAATAGAGCCAGGCATAGGTAAGCCATCAGTATCTAGCTTTTCTGCGAGAAAAGGTTTATTTGGATCTCGTGCAAAGTAACTTTTCTGGTCTTTCAAATCTATAAATTCTGATTTATAAACCATTCCATGTGCAAAACCTCGATCATAGGCAGCTTTGTTGATAATCATTGCATCTTCCATATCATATCCCTAAATAGTTAATATTACTATCTCTTAATAAATATTATTACAATGATCACCATATAGCATATACTTACTGTATATGAAACAACTGCTACAATTGCATTGGTACCCATGGCAAAATCGTCTAAATTCATTTTATCATAATGCATTGGTCTGAATAAAGGACTTGCAGGTGTTTGTAACCTATACAATTTTGTTTCAGATTGTTGTTTCCACGTATGACACGGTGTACCCATTGTTTGTTTACCCATCTATAAATCATTGTATTGTTAAGATTTGATAATAATATTAATTTCTTCTTATTCTAGCTGTACGCAAGAAGACTTACTTGACACTGATACATATTTCTTGGACTTTGGTTACAGTCTGGCATAGGAATAAGACATGCTAAGTTACTTAAAAATGAAGTTTTTGCTAACTCTTGATGAGAAGTAAGCTGTAAACATAAAATATACATTAATATATAAAAAAAATATCTATATAGTCATATTAAAAGTAAATGTGTACTAAAAGAATATTTACACCATCATAGGCTTCTTCTGGTGTGATACAAATATCCATATAAACTTGTTCAAATGTTCCAATAAGTTCTGTTTTTTTGGCAGCTAAATTCATTACTTGTCTCATCATACGTGCGGGATTAGTGAATAAATATAATCCTGGGTATTGAGCTGGTACAGTTTTCTTTGGAATTAATACTATTTCCATTGTAGAGGGTACCTAAGATTTAAGTCCTTGTACATAAATAAATCATATACTATAATTTTCTTAAATTACAGATAAATTACTTAATTAAAATTACATACTTCTTTGCCTTTTATCTTAAGTATTCTTAAATTATCTGATACTCTGTTTATTATCTTGTCTTCAATAAGGCCAATTAATTTCCCATCTAACATAACAGTATATGAGTCTTTCCAATTATCAGCAATAGAAATAGGTAACATTCCAAGATCTAGTAATACTGTTGGTATAGCAGCTTTTAAATTAGAGTTTGGATGTTTTGTAATAATACAATTCATAGTTAAATGATTCAGTAAACCACATGGGGTACCATCCGGTGTATGTACAGGACAAATAAATCCTAGAATAATTAAGATTGTAAATATATAAAAGATGCCAAATAGTTTCATAGAAATTATTTATAAAGCATAATAAATTATTACCCCAAGCATCAGGTAAAAGTTGTCTGGTTTCTGTAGTTCTCATTCCTTGGAAAAAGGAGCCTCTATGAATTGCACGAAAATGACTCATATAACGCATTCTATTAATATTTTCTGCAACTATTGTAAGTCCACTAGTCTGCATCAAGCCTAAGCCTGTAGGTGTTCTTAGATTTCCAGTAGATAAAAAATTTTCCATTTGTGATTCAAGAGATCCTCCATACTTTGTTATATGTAACATCTCCTCTAAGTTAATATTAACTTATTTGTTTTAAATGTATTAAAAGTATTTGAAATAAACGATGTTAGCAAACTTACGCAATGTTAAAGCATATTTAGCATCAGCGTTTCTGGCACGTTTCATAATTAAAATCCTAAGACCTGTAAGATATCCATATAACTTCTCCTTTAACACTTGTAAATATAAATGGCCACCTAATAAACACTCCTGCATCATTACAGAATCAGCACCTTCTACAGCACACTTATTATTAGCAACAGCGAAAAGTTTTTTTGTCATAAATGCAAGTAAATAAAATTTATCTAATGGATCATCTAAATGTATAGTAATGCAATGCCTGTAAATGGAAAATATAATAATGCTAGAATATATAAGCAAATAGAATAGATAAGTAAATAGAAAATTTAGTAAGAAAATAATTACTTAATAATAAAATCACAAACTTCTGTATCACTTGAATCTTGAGGTAGTTCAAAAAATTTAACTCTAAACATCTTTCCAATATATGCTTTACATTGTTCATGCGTATGTAAGTCTTCTTCATGTACTGCACGTAACATATTTAAAATACAACCTCTATAGTACAAATCATCTTCACAACCAGCCATTAAGGCATTATATATAAAAATATCCGAAACATCAACCAAACATTTCAATATTAATATGAGAGGTGTATAGTATAAAACTTTTTTATGTGAAAACATTAATTTTACAGAACCATTAGTAACATAATGTAATGTATTATTCTGCAAAGTAAAAATAAAAATTAATTAGAATACAAATAGAATGATTTATAATATTTACAATAATAATGCTTTTACCGATGTGGTATTATCATCTCGAACACTTCTTAAAAGCAATCCAAGATCACTAAACTGAACACCCCGAGCTTTCCAGCCTGATCTTCGAATTGCAATAGGATAATTTCTTCTTGTCATCAATAACATGCGTATGAGTCGTTCATGTCCTTTAATTATAAAATAGCCACCCCATTCTTGTTCATGCTCTCCATGAGCAATTAATTCATTAGGATTCATTTTATTAAGATGACATCTATTAGACTGTAAAAAAATGATATAATTAGTTTTTTATTATAGAAACTTTATCATACAAACTGCGTATTCTAAAAATGTATACCTTGACCATAATAGGTATATCTCCTAAATCTTTTTCAAGTACTTCTTGAGAATTGCCATTAACAGACCATCCTAATTTAATTGTTATTTTTCCTTTGTAAGTGGCACCTCTTTGTCTACATTCTGTAGGATATATTTTATAATTTTTTACACCAATTACATTAGTAGGGACAGATGGTTGATGAATCGTTACATTATCTATCCATAACATAATTTTATCGCCACTAGCAAGTTGGAGATAAACTGGTAATATATCTGTAATTGCTTCAGAAAGTCCATCTTCCAACATATAATTAAAAGAATCTATATGTGGAAGTCCTAAACTTTGTAATAACTGAAATATGCACAAGATATATATATGTATATATATGTATATATATATATATATATATATATATATATATATATATACAAATATATATACAAATATAAATATTAAACAAAAAATAATTTTTGAATTGATATAAATGTTATCTTACAGGATTTTGTATATCCGGAGGCACACCAAAATCTGGAGAAGTATTGGTTAACTTTGGTTCAGATAACATTTTTATTAAGCAAAGAAACAATATAAGACTATATTTTACGTTTGAAATGTAATTGTCATATATAACACTACTGTCTAACCTTAATATGCCGAATGAATGCAACACGTGCAGAAAAGGAAAAAATCTGATGTTAGTGGGAAAAATTGTTAGGTTAGTAGTATTGATAGATTAGGTTATAGATGTACCGTCGTATCATAAGGCATTACCTATGTCACGTGACATAAGTGCTATAGGTATAGAGAGGCAGTGAGGGCTAATGTAACGTCCCTTAAAAGAATATCTCTGCAATGCTGCGTAGAATGTGTTCTCTACCTCATTCAAAGGCGTACATACAATTTTAAGAACCTCGGGTATATAAATTTATAATGTTCTTAAAATAAATTTAGAACTAAAATACATGCATAAATTCATTATATTATATATATATATATATTTTGTATTTTACAATAATGTTTTATAATTAACAATCGTTGATATACAATAAAACCATACAAAATGTAACCAGCTTTTATTTTAACTATGCTACATGTATTCGTTCGATGGTTCCTTACTATTTCTGTTTATTCGTTATGTACGCTTTATATTAGTGCTGCCAACTTTAAATTAGTCAAGGAAAGAAAAGTAAGCGGATGACATTTGTATCTTCTGCTATCTGATATCTCTGTTTAATAACCGGTGCAAAATGATGTTACTTTTAGTTATGTATAATTTGGGTTTTAATTTTTAATTACATACAATTTGCAGGAGAGGTAATCATCGTAATAATATTGAAGTATTACGGATCATATTTCTATATAAATCTGAATAAAATATATATTCTACAAATTATGGAATTTTCCAATTTTATTGAAACATAAAAAATAAAGATATGTATTCTATAAAAACTCCTTCGCTTCGAATCGACGAAGCGGATTTGAAATGTAAAAATGGTTGTGGTTTTTATGGTAATGCAGAATGGGAAGGCTATTGCAGCAAATGTCATCGAGAACACTTACAAAAGCAACGAGCACAAAGAGAGTATATATCAAACTTACAAACTGTCGACATGTAAGAATATTTTTGTTTATTATGAGATTTTATTTATATAATTCTATTTTATTATTTATTATTATTGCAGAGATACATCTAATAGAACTTTATCTACTGGATATCATAAACACGAAGAAAAGAAATCTCAACAAGAAAAGAAATATAAATTATTAAATATTTCTTTCAGAAAGCCTACATCAAAGTGTAATATATTTAAATTACTGCTTACTATCATAATATTTTAAATATATTTCTATTATATTTCTTATTATTATATTATTTAAAGTAATATGAGTATTATTGTTTATTAATAATTCTTTTTTATGAAGTACAAGGATGCCAGGAATTACTTTATGAATTAACAAAGGACAATTCAGATCTTGAAAAAGTTAAAGCTGAAAATAGAGATCTTATAGCTTCAATTGTGAAAACACCAGTTGAAAAAGATGTACGAAAATGTATACATTCATTTGTAGTAGATATTCTTCAGAACAAAGATATCAAAAGAATAGAGGAATTATCAGAAATAACACAGAATTTTTATCAAGTGTTTGCTAAACGTTTAGAGAATAGTGTTAAATATGCAGGTATTAATTTCATACCATTTATTATTTAAAGTATTTATTATTAAAAATCAAAATAATTATTTTTACAGATATATCTGCAGATATTAAAGAAAGATTATTAGATTATGTTGAAAAATATTCCATGACATTATTGTACAGAATTCTATTTTGTCCACCATTCAC
Organism: Dolichovespula media; assembly: GCA_911387685.1. NCBI lineage: Eukaryota > Metazoa > Arthropoda > Insecta > Hymenoptera > Vespidae > Dolichovespula > Dolichovespula media. Next base: position 1,636,825 of record OU426855.1, read on the forward strand.
AACAGACGAAGAAAAAGATCTAGCAATTCAAAAAAGGTTTGTATATTGAAGTACATTAAAATAATTATTAGAATATGATATAATAAAATATAAGGTACATTCTTTTAAATTTTATTTGTAACAGAATAAGACAATTAAATTGGGTTAGTGGCAAGAATTTAGAATGTAGAATTCATGAAACAAGCTCTGAAGTTAGAGAACTTGTGTATACATCTATAACAGGTTTGTAGTATAGATTTTTTATAGTTTAATGGATGGTACTTAATCAATAAATATTTCTTTTAGATTTACTAAATATGGATTCTGCTAAAGCTCCACAAGAAAAGTTAGCATGCGTTATTTATTGCTGTAGAAATATATTTTTGTTATTACAACAATCTGTAGGTGGTCCAGCTTCTGCAGATGAATTTTTACCTGCTCTTATTTTTATTGTTTTAAAAGCCAATCCTGCACGACTTAAAAGTAATATAAACTTCATAACAAGGTTTTGTAATGCTAGCAGACTAATGACAGGAGAAGGGGGATACTACTTTACAAATTTGGTATAGTATTCTTTTGTATTAGCAATATTCAATACATGACAGTTTTAATTTATTTGACGATAAAATTCTAGTGTTGTGCTGTATCATTTATTGAAAACTTAACTGCTGAATCTTTGAATATGGCTGAGAAAGATTTTAATGCATATATGTCAGGAGAAAGAGTACCACCAAATACGTGGGAATCAGCACTAATGATGTGTGAAGTGAATATCATTTTTTCTTTTTAATTCATTATCTTAGCTTTTGCATTCAAATAATTATTAATATGCTTTTTTATTTTATAAATTCGATTTATAGAGCTTGCACTTGATGTGCGAAGATATAACATTACTTGATAATTTAAAGGCAAAAAATTTAGAAATAATAAATGAAGCACAAGAATTACAGTGTAAAATGACACAATTTAAACAAGATATAGAAGTTAAAGTAGCTACTGCAATTGAGAAATCACCATTATTAATAACACATAGTCAGAGATTGCCTACAAATTTAGATTCAGATAATATTGAAAACTACCAGTTACCTCCGCCTATTATACCTCAGGTAAATACATGAGTATGTGCATATATTGGATTAAGTTTATTCCAATTTACTCAATATTTAACAATTTTTACAGGTATATTCACAACCTGTTAATGACCAATCCAATAACACTTCACTGACAAATAATTCAGTTGATTTAAGAACTTCATTGATGGATGATTGTATTACACCATCTCCAACATTTGATTTTCCTTCTTTCACTGGTGATGGTAGTTTAGATGTTAGTAAAGCAGATGATGAAACAAGTCTAATTAGTTTAGACACACAATGTGATTTATTGATGACTGATTCCCAATTACATGAAAAAGATACACCTGATATATTGCTGGGAAATTCAAGTACTTCTAGTGCAAATCTTGTATCATCTATTGAATCAATAGGTCAAGAAGATTATCATGGTTTTACTATACAAGGATCACATATACCAACAATCCCTTGCAGTACAGGTGATTTGTCCATTAATTCTGCAGAATTGTCATCGGACAGTCATTATTCTACATATTTTCATAAGATGTAATACTATTTATAGATTTATAAAATTATTTATTTGGATGATTATTATAAGTTTAAAGAGATACAATTATCAATAGAACAAAGATTAGAGCATTCCTTTTTATGAATATGTATCAAGTATTAATTTAGAATTAATGATTATTATTATCTATTACTACACTATAGTACTTTTGAATTTATCCATTAATAAATTAAATCAATATTTCAATATATTCAGTAAAAGCTAAACAATTATTATCGTTATTGTATATAAATAAAGTGATCTAATGTAAGATTTTAGTTTTGGTCATATATTAACTAAATAGCAAGTATTTTGAATGGATGCAAGAATCCAGGACAAGTATGAGAGATTTATGTACACTTAAATTTTTTAGTAATATACTTTTTTATTTACTTCGTAATATAATAATTAAATGTGAGTATAATATTTATTATAAAACAAGATACATTTTGCTGGAGTAAAAATTTCTATGGATTGTTCTGAAAATAATTTGGAAATGTAGTAATTTAATATGAATATAGTTAATTAGATTTCGGTATAGTATTATAATTTTTTTTCTAAATACAATATAAGCGGTGAAATGTTGTGTATGTATATATACATTTTCTATTTTTATTATTAAAACAAAAATATGATAACATGTACATATTTAATATGGAAATCGACATCGCGAAAGAATATATTTCGGATACCCAAGCTTTAATTCAAACGATTAAAAGATTATTTATTACGCAATTATTTATTACGAAGTATAAAAGATAGATTGCATCGTCTAGTTAACAAATTAAGAACTGGTATACCTAACAAATATTATTATTATATTATTATAAATCGTTCACGAAACACAATCGCTATGGAGGAATCCTCATCGAATTGTTTCTCAGATCCAGATATTTACACTTTCGATACTTATAATTTTGATACTTATACTTTCGAGACACAACACAACTAAGAAACTCTTAAATATATATAAGTATATACAGTTGAACACGTTCTCCGTAATAAGGCTGGAGATGCTCTCGTTGTCAGTATACGTTTAGCTTTTCAACTCTTCAAAATGGATAGAAGATACAATGGTAGTAAGAAAGGAAGACCTAGTAGTCCGCGAAATAGAAAGTTTATTAGAATTATTCACACGTTTAAGGCATCAATGTCTTTTATAAGTACATCCGTGGAAAAGTTTTCCAATAAAAATGACTCGATTGCCGTGAATACGATGATAACAATAATGTAAGATATTATTTTTTTGAAATATGAATTTGTGCCATTGGTTACTTTAGTAAAGTTTAGTAAAGTGGCGATAAAATTTAAAGCAAAAATCTGAAAGAGTCCTTGGTTTTTTCTTCTTGTCAAGGGACTTTGTCTTTGGACTCTTGTTATTTTATCGACATTACTTTTACAATAATTCTTTTTCTCGAAATAAATCGAAAGATTGTTTTCATAATGAAATCACTAAGTGTTGAAACACACGGTGTAAATTTATTTTGCTCATTCATAAATATCTGCAGTGGTTTGAATAATATTACGTACTACGTATATGGTTTGAATAATATTACGTATTATATAATATTTCAACTGCTCCGAAGAGTGCATAGGAAATGTTGATAAAGAAAGTAGCAGAAGAAGAAAAATTAAAAAAAATTTTAAACGCGTTTTTTTTTGAAACATTTTCTTTTCTAACTGTATACAAAATTTAGAAAAATCTACTTGACCGACTTAACAACTTCTTTGTGCATTCTATTTGTAATTACATTCTCTATGGTATGATTTATACAATCAAATGATTTGTTCTACGCAATTCTTTTTCTTTAAGTAGCTTTTTTAACGAAAAAAAAAAAATTAATTCAAACATACACCAATTTTATTGAATTGTTAAATATTTTGTTTCTATTGTACCAGAGCCATCCACATTTATTTAAAGAAAAACTATGGATTTTTTATTTCAGATGATCCTATTTCCAAATTTTTTGTATACTATTTGGACTTCTGTTTTTTTTTTTAAAGAATCGATTACTTTGTAGCTTATTCATGAAACATCGCAGAAGAAAATTTTGTACTACAATATTTAAAAATATGTATTGATAAATGACAAGAAGAATTTTTATTTCGCATAAAAAAATTTTAATCTAGTATTATAGTTTTTTTTTCTAAATTCAGAAAAATGCGTTTTCTCACGTATTAACATAAGAATGCATTTACATCACGCATTTACAAGTGATCATTTTACATTTTCATCGTAGTCGACTTCTATTGGATTTATATATAATATACAGTCATTATCACACATTAATTACGGTTGATTGTAGATAGTTTTGATTCTTTGTAAAAAAGGACGATACTAACAGATTTCGAAAGGAAAAATATATATTTACCTATAACGTTGATCGATTTTTAAACGAATTATTTCTTTTTTTTTTTTATAGAAATAAGCAAGTTTATCTTTTGTCTCTGAACGGCATAAAAAAGGGAGATAAGCAGTTCGTCCTTTATTATAGCAGTATTATAAAATATTATAATGCATTGTATTATACTATATTATATTATATTGTACTATATTGTATTATATTATAGCGCAATCTATATGATAACGTAAATATTCGTACATATAATTAATCATACAATCAGACAAAGTGAAAATTTTTCTTGCGAAACGAACTTCATAAATTTTTTATTTTTTCAAAATCTTTTCTGCTTTCTTATTTGTGTATCATAAAATTATTATTTTAAGATTAAGTTGTTATATGGAGAATAATTTGTGTAATAATGGTTGGATTTAAGAAAGAATACATTGAATTCTTATTCGTGATAAACATTCATTTGCATTTTAATTATGTATATATACAAAAATACATTGTATTTGTATTTTTATATTTGCTTATTATATATATATTACTTAATTATATAAGGATATTAATTATATACGGATATTACTTAATTATATAAATTGCGATATAGTATAATGCACAATACATACACACACACATACGCACGCACGCACGCACGCACGTACCCACGCACGCACGCTCGCATAATTAGAAGATCAGTAAAGTTCCACAGATTTTATTATTTAGCTTGTAGTATTTTTAAAGAATTTTGTTTAAAAGCTCTGAATCATTCTTCTTTATCTTTTCTTTCTTTTGCGTAGTTTCTATTTCTTTTTGTGTATTTTTATTGTCATCACAAATCTTGCAAACATTTAAAATTTGTTTGATTACGATATGATGATCAATTGACCAACTGAAAAAAAGTTAAATTACTTTTATTTTCCATATTTGTGATGGAATTTAGAAGGAAGAATCGCAGACTCATTAACCCTTCTTAATTTTTTGGTCATAAAATTCGTGTATTGTTAAAACTGGAGGACTGCGATATTTTAGAAATTAAATCATATATAAGACGCATACACAAACATAATTAATAGTTTTTATTAAATTGAATGAACAAATTGAATAGAATACCGAGAATATTAAAACTTCCGAATACTTGAAATAACTCTTATGTCATGTATTTATTATTTTTATAATATCTATATAAATGACAACGATTAGTTTTATTAATACTTCTAATTCTGTATTCTGTTTTTTGTCGATTGTAAAAGACAAAATCAGCGTTTGTTGATCTGTAAGAATTTACTTAATTAAAGCAACGAAAACACATCGTACATGGTCAATGAAAGTGGTTAAACTACTCGTGTTCAACTGACGAAGTCTTTGCCCAAGTAGATCAGTATTTCTCTGTCACTAAACGAGTATGTTATACTCTCGTTCGTCCTTTCGCTTATAAAGAACTGTCTGTCTGAATAATAATTTTATTTTTATTTTAATATTTTGATACAATAATAACATAGAATAATGTGCTCTTGTTTCGTGACGATTAATAAGATTATTTATTTCGTCTTTGTTATTAATTATTCTCGCAGATTAATACTCTAGCTCGCTTTGGTAAAATTTATTAAAAATAAGGAAAAATTTAAGAAAAAAATTACAATCTGTAAGTAATAGTAACTATAAGCATTTAATACTTCAAATTTCATTTAAATTTCGAATAACTTTCAGGTTTTATTCAATTTTAATTGTTGTCAATATTGATAATATTATTTGACTATCGAATATGGCGAAATTAGTTAATTTTTTATGATGATTATTTCAAGCCTCGCACTACCTTCGGAAATAATTCCCCCTTTTTTTTACAAAGTAGTTCTGATAAAAAAGAAAAAATTTTTCTTAAATTTTTACTTATTTAAGCAATGTCAAGTTCTAACAAAAATATGAAAAATCGATTCGGTACAGTGATTGTAATGTCGCTAAGGATTTATTAAGTGCGCTCAATTAAACGATTATTACGTGACATATATTTTTCTTAAACATTTTGTATATGTTCGTTTCAATCATTATTCGTATTCAATCGCTTTTATTATATTTAAGATTAACATGTTTAATCCACAATAATACATAAGATTATTCAATTTGTTTTTCATTATGCAGGTAAAAATATGTATTTTAGAAGACTTGGACATGATGAATAACGCACATATATGAATAATGCAAGATGTATGCATAAAATAGATGTTGCTTGTTTCCATTAATTTATCCAAGTTCTTTTCGAGTGTTCCCTTTGATGAGGAAAATGAATGATACTAAGTCCTCGATGATTCATGCATAAGATGACATTGATTGTTCATGAAGTGCAAGCCGAATTTATTAAGGATCATTTTCGTTAAATCGGTGATCATTGCAAGGAAATGAAATTTGTAGATATTGTTAAATATTCATCAATATATCTTTCACTCATAAATTATGCCTTTTTTGGATAAATTTAGTCGAAGCAAGAGTGAATGTTATTCTAAGAAAATAATTAATATCAAAGATGAAATAAATAGTTGCAATAATCGTCACGAAATAAGAACGTACCGTTTTGTCTTATTGTCATATCAAAATTTATGTAAAAAAAGCTATTATTTAAAGGTTTATTTTTTGTAGATGGAAGAACGAATTGAAATGTAACTTGTTCGTTTAATGGAAGAGAAATACTCATTGACAAATAATGATCATTAATTTTACTTAACTCGATTGTAAAAGGTTTATATCATAAGTGTCGAGATTAATAGAAAGATAGTTAATTTTTACATACGTTGTAAAGATAAGATAAATTTTTTATTTACATTAGAAAGAAAATTTATTGATCTAAAATATTCCAGGGATATAAAGAAAAGATTTTTTACTAAAAATGAATTTATATGATAATAAATATAGGAATCACATAGAATTTCAAAAACTTTGTGAGAAACTCTTTAAAAAAAGAAAATAAAGATATTTGATCTTTTTCTTGAGTTTAACGATTAGAGAAACATGTTTATTCGAAAAGTATTTTATAACCGAAAAATATTTAAAAATGATAAAACTAACGTGACCGTTAGGCCAACAAGATCTCGAGATGATTTAATGATGATTTATTGCATTTAAGAGTTTCTTTGTGATAACGTTGATTTATTATTTTTTTATTATTGTGCAAACAATTGTCATCTATATTTCCTTCTTTAATGTTTATTCATATTATTGTATGCCTGTAATACGTTGCTATAGCACATTTCTATGAACAAAATTTAATTCTTGTTGGAAAGTAGATACTGTTACAGTTAGCAGTTAATAAAAAGTGGCATTTGGAAAAAAAAATTCTAAAAAGAAATAAATGGTCATTATCTCCGATTCTAATCATCGTGTCTAACTTAATATTTTAAAAATTAATCAAAAGTAAGATCGATTCTCGATCGCGATCATTGAACTCGATCGATCGTTTTTAGTTAAATCGAAACAAACTCGCTGGATCACCATGAGATGGCGGTTGTCTCGGAAGATCTCTGAAGAGAGGATGGAGAACGGATGTGCGAGGAGAATTCTGCGCGGCGTTTCGTCTGCAGTCGATTCGCGTACTCGAAACAGTCGCCGTAAACGCGACTCGACCTTTGACTGCAGCATCCATGAAGAAGCTTTTGTGATTCACAAAGAAGGAGAAACAGAATTTTCTTTGACAACATTAAAAAGGAAGATCTTGTTTAAATCTTCTTTCTTAAAGATCCGTAAGTTATTTCACGAAAATGATATTATTAAGAAGGTATGATCATATTTTCGCGCCTTTAACGACGATTCTCGTTCTCGAATTTCGATATTATTCAAATTTCTCGTAATGAGGATAAAATTTATGATCAAGAGTTCCTCGTGACGCTCATGATAATATCTTCATGATATTTTTTCTTTCGTTTCTTTTCTTGTCTTTTTATTCCTTCACGATTCACTTCCGATATTTTATGCAATGGCAATGCATGTTAGTATACAATTACGCGATTGCGTCACGAATTCCAACGCACGTATATATGTACATACAGAGCTCGTTCTTTTCTAAGAGAAGCTTTTTTAAATGCAAAACGATCCATTTGTTGTTCTGAGTTATACGTTCTCAATAAGACGTTCACGTTCTCGATTACTTTTTCTTTTCTTTTCTTTATCGCTTTATTTCATCATTATTTCCTTTTCTTTTTTCAATAATTTTTCATTTTCATTTTTTTTTTCAAACGTCTTCGCTACAAATTTACGAAAATGTACGAAGAAAATCTACGAGATATTTTATTCTTATAAGTGGACATCGTTATGTAAGGAAAGTCGGCTACATGCATTATGCGATAACGATCTCCCGTCAAAGTTCATAATGAAGTTAATGCGAAACGTAAGATGAAACGTAATCTCTTGAAAAATAAACGGTTCCTCAATGACTTTTTGCAAACGAATTCTTTGAAATGTGCACCAATTTTCATTCAAAGAAAATATGAACGATAAAATAATAAATGACATTTAGTCTTTGAATGATTTCATTTTTTCATATTTAAATAAATAAAGAAATTATTTACTAATCCAACGATATTTCTCGGACAATCACAACAAGTAAATCGATCGTGTGAAAAATGAAGGTACGTAGTAGCAACGTCACGTAGTCGATTTCTCTTCCCACGAAACTCAACGAATACAATCGAGTTTATACGTTATGCTTATTAAAACGAAGCAATGAACGTATTGTATTATTTGTCGATTATTCTTTCATTTCTAATGCTCGTGGGAAGAAAAAAATGTTGAAGATGCAACTTAGAACGTACACGAACGGCACTGCTAATAAGACGTGACGGTGTGTGAAACTCGTTCAAATAAAAATAAGAACACGTATTCGTTTTTCCTCGGCGTTTCTTTCTTTCGTATTCGGAGATATCCGTTCTATCTAACCACAACCATAAGTACATATGTATCTTTGCGATTCGAAACGTTTCTGTTATGAAAATGTCTTCACTTGGTGAAATGCATACACATATAAAACATGTATGAACGATAACCCCTTTAAATGTAATCCCTCGTTCGAGAAACCGATCACGTACACGCCGTGTGGAATTAAATGATGTCGCGTTGATAAATGTGCCGGCCCTTTGTTCCCGATACTGCATGCACCGTTAAGTCTATCTCTTTCTTTCTCGTACGTGGGAGGGTCCAAAACGTGCGTTCGCATATTATGTCACTATTACCATACCAAGATCATTCAATTAATTACGAACTATTTATATATACACATATACATATACACACACATATATATATATATATATATATATATATATATATATATATATGACATGTTTATGCACATTGAACTATCTATTGATCGATGTTAACTCAAAATAAGTCATCGAGTAAACCAGAAAGTTTCTTCTAATGATAAAGGATAAAAGAATATTTTCATTACTACTCTTTGTTCATTTTTCTATTATTACGTCACGTGGGAAGTTGTAAGTACGTAGGTCGCGTTAATGCTAATATGCAATAACGTGGATAGAGAAAGAGAGTGAGAGTGGAAGATGAATAGAGAGACAGAGAAAGAGAGATAAATAGAGAGAGAGAGAGAGAGAGAGAGAGAGAGAGAGAGAGAGAGAGAATTGTGTCGTGTTATCTCTTTTACGTTTAGGCACCATCCACACCGACGGGTAACCGACGGTGAAGAGCGGGGAGATCATAGATGATTGCAAATTGTCCGCAATTGGCAGGAAGTCGAGGCAGGGGAAACCGTTTCTACGCCCCCTCGTAACTCTCTTCGACGTTCATTAGCGCAGTCGCTTCTACGGTTCCATTTCCCTCGAGCGAATTGATTTCAAGTACGATTATCGCCCTCGTACGAAACGAACACCAACGCGTAACGAACTTTTTTTGCCTTACGTACACCTGACGTTCAATGAATTCCCAACGAGTCTTCTTAATAATCGATAAGCTTTAATAAAATTTAAGTTTATCATGTAACGAATATATCCGAACGCCAAAGATTATTAGGTATCTTGGATATATCTTTATTTATATTTCTTTTTTTTTGATCGATAGATCGATTCGCGAGAAGTTAAACGAGTTATATATATATATATATATTTCTTATAGTCTGATTGCAAAATGAGAACGGCAATGAACGCGTTTAACACTAAAGTTTCGATAAGGTAAATCAATATTATACAAGAGCGATAACATACGTATGTGTATAAAATAGAAAAAAAAGAGAAAGAGAAAGAGAGAGAGAGAGAGAGAGAGATTTATGAAACAAAGGAAGGAAAGAAAGAGAAGTCAAAGCCTAAAAAACGAATCTACTTTGAAATCGCGAATACAGAAATGCTAAGAGCACGTGGTCGAGTTCGTATCAACGAGTGACTTGTTTCGCGCGCGTTTTCATAGCGCGTTGACGCATGTACGTACACACACGAATGTATATATTCAAGGTAAAAGCTTCTCTCTTCTTCTCTCCCTCTTTTGGTCTCTCCTTCCCCCTCTCTCTGTTTCTGTCGTGTTTTAGCGCAACGAGAAACTTCCTACGTTACTGCTTCCTCGTTAATTTCTTGATTAGAGCACATATTTATGTATATATACATATATTTATATGTATATAGTTATATACATAAATATATATATATATATATATTTATGTATATATACATATATTTATATGTATATAGTTATATACATAAATATATATATATATTTATGTATATATACATATATTTATATGTATATAGTTATATACATAAATATATATATATAACTCGTATCGTTTCTATAATGAGAGGATCTACAAAGTTCGTCGGCTACGATCATTGATAGCACGGATTGGATTAGGAGTTATTAGAGTGTCTATTCAACAAGAGAAAGAGAGAGAAAGACAGAGAAAGAGAGAGAGAGAGAGAGAGAGAGAGAGAGAAAGAGAAAGAAAGAGGGAGATATATCAGGACCCATATAAATCGTGCGAGCTGTTTCTTCGAGATACGATTAGAGAGCGCGATAATACACATGGCTGCCTCATCGAGAGAAAACTTTAATAATTCAGTGAAATCGTTCGTACGAGTGAACACGTCTACTACTACTACAAATAAGATCATCTATGAAGGAAAGAAAAAAATATGTATGTATGTATGTGTATATATATATATATATATATATGACGATACGTGAACGGAAATAAAAATTACACGTATGTTCCGCTGTGGCTTGGATAAAAATAAAAATGATTCAAATGGTTTGATCATGTCAGGTATTAATTATTTAATATCGTTGATAAATCGCGTAAGCAATCAGTATTTACATAATTGCTTAACGAAAGTTTTCACTTTTTCTTATGGCATAATTGTCTATCGGATGATAGATAAAAGAAAAAGAGAAAAAAACAAAAACAAAGAAAAATTTTACTAGACGATGGTATTTGATTACACTTGTTTTTCTTGTCTTCTTTTTGTCTTTTTTTCTTCTAAATCACTCTATCTGTCATTCTATCTACCATGAGTACTCGTAGGAAAGTGACATAGGTTCGACCTTCAATGTGGGTACCCTTCGAAGGAGATACCACTAAGCAATCCCTTCCACCCTTCTTCCCTTTCTCCCTTCTTCCCTTCCTTCCTCCCTCCCTACCTACCTTCCTACCTACCTCCCTTCCTCCCTCCCTTCCTCCTTCTCTCCCTTTTATAAATCCATGCGATCTCGATACGTGTGATCGCGATTGTAAGAGCGTGTAGGTGAGAGGCCGTGTCTGCGGTGTGTCCCGTTAGGAGACCTAGAAGGCCCACCGGGGCCGGAGAGTCAATCGTATCGAGCTTGGTCCCAGACACATTACGGAAAGGATCCTCGTTCGAGGAGGATCGTTATTTCATTAGTATAGTTCGGCACATTCTGTCGAATTGTTTATTTTGTGTTCGTGTATCATTTTAATTATAATTCGTGATTATTTACTTCTCCCTCTTTTTCTCTCTCTTCTCCCCCCCCTCTCTCTCTCTCTCTCGTCGTTTCCTACATGTAAAAAGAAACAAAAAAAAAAAAAAAGAAGAAAAAGAAAAGTATTATGGATACATCGACAAACGGCTGAGTTTCGAAGGATTTCCTTCAAAGATTAAATCCTCTTCAATCTTAGAGGTATAGAAGAGATATAATGTGAGTGAATGAAAAACACAAAAATAAAAAAAGAAATGTTCGGATCGTCCGAGATATATGTATAACCATGTATTTACATCGGTTGAAGATTATTTCCGATTGTTTTCTGTTCGCGGTAAAGATCGTTAGTATCCTCCATCCTTCTTTTTCAAACTTCTAGGAAACAGTGCCAATTCTCTATCGGAGGAACTTGAAGGAGGTAGGATCGAACCATGGGCCGCACAGGATACACGTGCATAAGGCACGTCTTTTGCTCCCTCAACGTTCTCATATGGGTATGTAAATATACATACATACGTACATATATATACATACATATATATAAATACATACATACATACATACATACATACATACATACTCACATACTTATATACATACTTACATACATTTTTATATAGTTACATATATATATATATATATACATATATATATATATATATACATATATATATATATATATATATATATATATACATATATATATATATACATATATATACAAACATATATATATACAAAACATATATACATAAGATGTTTTTCTTTTTAAGTTTGTACTTCTTTTTAGTAGTTACATTAGCTTACAAGAGTTGATCCGCTAACGGGTTTTTGTCACAGACTTCCGAAAGTCTAGAAACTTAATGCGAGTCGCATACACGGCTAGGAAAAGTTGACCGACAAAGGATCAGAATCGAATGGAAAAAGTGGAGAACGGCACTCGGAACGACGAGCATTGTAATTTACTCGGTGCATTCCAGTACACTTTCCGGCCTCTCGAATTTATTGCCACTATTCGAAACATTCGCTATGAGAACAGGGGAGACGCTAAACGGGACGTTGAACCGTGCTCTATGAGCTATGAACTTACGGTATCTAAGTAGACGATGATCCACGCCACTTTGCCCATTCTACCGACAAGAAATTTGCTTCGAGTTAGGCGTTATAATTTTTATACGATTTTTTTCTTCTCCTACTTCTTCTTCGAAATAATATCTTTATAATGAAAGAAATCTTATCAATTATGAGAATAAAAATATGTTTACCGATGAAATTATTATAAGTATTGATGGATCGATAATAAATATTAAAAGGAACGAAGAAATAATTTAGAATTATAATTTACACGATCTATTGACTAACGAATATCAAAATTTCCCACCAATTTTTGTGATTCGAATTAGTTACCGATGTGAACTCACGTGAAAACGATTCGTTTCGCAGAAACCTGATCTCGACTGTAATTTATCTTTACAGTTATGCGCTTGTGGAATTTTGGGTGCTGGCCTTTGGTTGCGATTAGCTTACTCGGGATACACAACTTTGGTACCACAATACAGTTTCGCATCTGCTGATTCCTTGTTACTAGCAGCAGGATGTGTTACCTTCGTCATTGCTTTCTTCGGATGCTGTGGAGCTTGGTTTCAATCGAGATGTATGCTGATCACGGTGAGCAACACGTAACTAGCAATTGTCTCGATCAATAGACATTTTTTGTTCTATCACGTATTACTACGTCCTGTTTTAGTACTTCAGTCTCGTTATACTGATGTTCCTGGCTGAATTCATGCTCGGTACACTCGCATTTATATTCCGTGAGCATCTCGCTAGAAGTCTTAAAGAAGAATTGCTATTTGGCATTGAGAGACATTACAATTTAACCAGGGAACCTGGTACTCTACCTGCTGTTTGGGATCACATACACACCGAGGTAATAACTATGTATAATAAAACTTTATATTTAACGGTAAAGAACAGTTCTACGATTAATATCAAACAATCTTTTATTTCAGTTCCATTGTTGTGGTGTTCGAGACTACACCGATTGGTATCAGATAGATGCGTGGCCAACGGAAGATCGAGTACCAGACTCTTGTTGTATACAACGAGAAAGGTACTGTGGTAGACTCGATCCTGAAGGATTGAACAAAGAACGTTGGTACAAGGAAGGTTGTGCCTCGGCCATTCAATTATGGCTTGTTACAAGGTTACACGTTGTTGGTACCGTCGGATTGGTTGTTGCTTTTCTTCAATTATTTGGACAAGTCGCCAGTATGATACTCTTTTGCACGGTCAGGCAAAAGAAATCCTCACACACGTACAAGAGCTATGACACTACCAATACCTAGAATTTCCGCTGGATCTTAGACGAGAGTAGCGTCTAAGATCCATAAAATTGTCGTTAGATCGACATAATTATATTCCGATTCCGCGACGATCCATTGATCTTTGATGAGAACAATATATGATCGTCGATCTCGCGATATTGTCCTGCGTTCTTTTTCTTCTTACGCTCTTTATTAGGAACGAACGAACGAGCGAAGACGAAAAAGTCGAAGAGAAAGAAGTCCGAGATTATTCGAGAATATTTCTCGTTTTACCGTTCGATCATGCTTCTTCGAGCTCTTTCAAGAGAAAGGTTTTGTAAATTTTGTTCATACATATATACATAATGTTTATATATATATATATATATATATATATATATATATATATACATATACATATGTATATGTGTAAATATATATGTACATCTTCTTTTGTTTGAAGCTCTTTCAAGTTAGGAATTAGAATTCTTATAGCTTTAATTCTCTTAGAGAATGGAGAATGATGCCTGGAATTGTATTTATTTATATCATTATAATTACCTAATTCTCATAGTTTGCTTAGTGCGTGAACAGAATATCTTTTTCGTTACGTTATATATATATATATATATATATATATATATATATATATATATATATATGTATATATATATGTATATGTATCTTTTATATATATGTACGAACGTATACGTTCCTGTGAGCTTGCGATAATATTCTAGAGAAATAGTTATGTACGAGACTCGAAGGACGATTAGGAAATATCCCAGCTTCTTATCGTTACTCTTTCCGAACTTTCTTTAGTCACACCAAAAATGTTGTTTTTTATCGTTTATTTAAATAATAAACAGTAACTTTATACGAACATTTCGTTCTATGGCATCTTTTTTTTTCTTAAAACCCAACAAGAAATAACAATCGTTCGATAGTTATTTAATTCATTGAAGTCCAATTAGCTTTCCTCCAATCTGATCTAATGCTTCATTGATATTTTCTCCTACTTTCTTCTTAAAATTTTGCGACGACTGAAAAGAAACACGTAATCGTGATAAAAATGATCAATGGAACATTGGAATTAATTGTTCGCTCGATACTTACCCCTAATACGGAATTTAAAAAATTACTGAAATTTTCATAGCCATTAATCAAAGCTTTTCCAATACCAGCCAAATTACTTCCCGTGTTACCATATTTTTCTTCTTCCTTTATTTGATCCAACAAAGGAGTTGGCATGAAGAAATTTATGAGTAAATCGTCGAATGGCAATGAAATCGTTTTTTCTATCAGCGATTGTTCAGATTCATTTTCTAGATGAACAGTTTCGCGAGTCTTTGGAGTGTTGGTAAAAGTATCAGAAGGATATCGAAGAGATTCCAAGGATTTACGTCCTTGATCCAAAAGTTCGGACTTTGCTGTGATCACCGAGGCGACATTTCTCGCTGCGATTGTCTGAAACAATCAAATTTTTGTTAGCTTTATTATTAATATATTAAGTATATTACAATGGTTTTTTTTTCATTGTAATGTTATGATAATAATGATTAGAAGTCGTTGGACAAATTTACTAGGAAAAGATGACAAAATCCTAACAATAATATAATTTATATGTTCGAATAGGTAGATTACGTTACGACAAGATTTCACGAAGATTTGCATATGCTAACAGAAACTTTCTATAATGTATATATACACCCCCCCCCCACACACACACACATCTATTCATTATATAAATGGTTCAACGTATTACAAAATAAAGGTTAAAGCAAGAAGGTCAACTATTTTTTGTTACAATATTTATAAGTGAAGGTATTTATATTTATGGATTGCGGTCGATCATGATGATTATTATTTGTTTTTTTGTTTTTCTTTTTTTACACCATATTGCACTATCTTTTCACAACATATTATTACCTCAGCTCGGTAGACAATGATGTTTCTGGCCAATGTAATCGTATTGACAAATCTTCCTATGCCAATTCTTATTGCATCGCCGATTTGAGCTAACAATTCCTATAAACATCGAGGTGAATATTTCTGACCTTTTTGTACTTTCTTTTTTTTCTCAACGAGTGGCAAACAGAAAAAGATAAATATAGAGAAAGAGAGGAATAAAAGGATAAAGAGAGAGAGAGAGAGAGAGAGAGAGAGAGAGAGAGAGAGAAAGCAAAGGAAACCACTTTGGAATAAAAATTCGAATTGAAAGGAGAAAGAAAGAAATTTCTCCTTTGCTTCTTTAAAATCGATCGTCAATAAATATTAATGTGTAATTACAAACTTTCGTGTATGTGATTACAACGATCGTGATATGTCTTAAAATAATAATAATAATAATTTAAAGACCACTAAATAATCTGTTCGTAACTTCTCCACGCAATTTTTCGTCGAAGCTACTGATAATACAATATCATAATACAAAATAAGAACGACGAATTTAATAGAAATTTGTATTATTATTGAAAATCTTACTTGTGCTTGTTCCAGTTTCGATGGCTTTTGAATGTTTTTTACGTTCAACTCCTCGGTGCTGAGAAGGAATTTTGTTGGTTCTTCTATGGGATAACAGGTTGACGTAGAAAGACAAAAAAAGAGAAACTCGAAAATTGGAAAAAGTAGCATTTTATTTGAGAAAGTAGTCGGTCGATGAAGTTCTCAACGTGACTGTCTGAAATTCTGATGCTGAAAACAATGTTGCAACGTGAATAATTAACATATGGGAAATAATTCTAAATTAATAAGAAAAAAAGTTGATTTGAAAGGTGTTCTGAAAAGTTAGTGTCTACTGCAGATTAATCAAAAAAAAAAAAAAAAAAAGAAAAAAAGAAAAGGAAAGAAATAGATACTGTTTTATTGTAAAGTAATGGTTTGATTCGTTAATTAAATGCGGTTTAATTTTTACGAAATATTAAGTGATCGTTTGAAGTTACAATAACAATATCGATTTACTTTATTTCATTGATTTTTTTTTAATCCATTGATGGTACATTCCCACACTTTTACACGTTTAACATCACGAAAATAGTTTGAATTTATTTTATTGCTATGAATTAGATAACAATTATCACTGAATTACTGTTCCGACCGTAACGCTGTTCACTCATTGACTGACGAAGTTGTAATAGTTGGCAACGAACTCGAAGAACTCTTACGACACTGAGCTACTTTCCCTTTAGTATTATAGCTCCATGTTGAAAGCAATGTTAACATTTTACAACTACTACAACAAAATCTTTGTTGAAATATTATTCAAGGTTTAGATATATTTGATCATAGATAAGCTCGATTGTTAAGGGGTAAATTATTAATACAAACAATTTATTCATTCATTATATTTCGTTGTATAATTTTGGTTATTGCTTTTATTATTTTACATATAACAGATATAAGACATTAAAGGTTGTCGACTATTGATCGTAAACTAAGTATTAAATGATCAAGGAGTGACGTTAACCCTTTGGGTAAGATTGAATCTAAGAATTTAGTTACTCCTTCTAAAATATTGCTTATTAATGAGCCAACAAGATGAAGTATGCTTCCAACGACATCGGATATATCTGTTAACAAGTAGTTTAGTGCATGTGAAGGGTCAGAGAATATGTTGCGTAGAAGATTATAAACTCCTTGAAGTAGGCTTATTATTACAGATGGTATAGATGTTAAAAGATTAATTATGCCGACAACAAGCGATATGACCAAGTTTACTACGGCACTTAGTATGGTGGACAGTAGATTATATGGTAACTGTAAAATAAATAAAAACAGTCGGTTAATATAAATATAACGAAAAGACAATACAATGTAAAGATTTTCGTAATGTTTTATGCCTTAAGTTATAAGCAAAAATATTTAATGCGTTAAAAGATTACTATAACGTACCTGTAATAAGCTAGACAAGACATTCTCTACAATTGAAATCAAAGATGTGCTTTGTCCTGTTTCCGTTGAGCTAACCACCCCATTATTATTATCATGATCGCTTGAATTATCAGATGATCCCGATTTATTACTACCTTCATTTTTTTTTTGTTTCTTATCGCTATGGTTGGAAGATCCACTGTCGCTTTCGGAATTTTTATTATCTTCTGAACTGTCATTGTTGTTTCCTGAACTACCTTTGTGTTTAGATTCATTGCTGTCTTCTGAACTGTTGCTGTCTTTAGATTCATTGCTGTCTTCTGAACTGTTGCTGTCTTGAGAATCATTGCTATCTTCTGAACTACTTTTTTGTTTAGAGTCATTGCTATTTCCTGAACCGCCTTTTTGTTTGGAGTTTTTGCTATTTCCTGAACCGCCTTTTTGTTTGGAGTTTTTGCTATTTCCTGAACTGTCTTTCTGTTTAGAGCCATTGTTGTTTCCTGAACTGCTTTTATGTTTAGATTCATTGCTGTTTTCTGAACTATCTTTGCTGTCTTCCGAACTGTTGCTGTCTTGAGAATCATTGCTATCTTCTGAACTACTTTTTTGTTTAGAGTCATTGCTATTTCCTGAACCGCCTTTTTGTTTGGAGTTTTTGCTATTTCCTGAACTGTCTTTCTGTTTAGAGCCATTGTTGTTTCCTGAACTGCTTTTATGTTTAGATTCATTGCTGTTTTCTGAACTATCTTTGCTGTCTTCTGAACTGTTGCTGTCTTGAGAATCATATTTATCTTCTGAACTACTTTTTTGTTTAGAGTCATTGCTATTTCCTGAACCGCCTTTTTGTTTGGAGTCGTTGCTATTTCCTGAACTGCCTTTTTGTTTAGAGTCATTGTTATTTCCTGAATTGTCTTTCTGTTCAGAGCCATTGTTGTTTCCTGAACTGCTTTTATGTTTAGATTCATTGCTGTTTTCTGAACTATCTTTGCTGTCTTCTGTACTTTCGCTGTTTCTAGTCTTTCCATTGATTACAACAAGACCTCCATTTCCATTGTCTCTATCGGAGTTATTATTTCCCCCGTTTTTCGAGTCATTTGATTTTTTATTCTCTTCTTTGGAATAATTAATTTCCAAGCCTTTCGAATTATCTGATTCTATATTGTCTCCCTTAGAATGACCAAATATGTGGCTTAACGGACCATGTGATGTAGAGCCTTCCGGATTTTCATTTTCAGCCGACTGAGACAAAATATTAACGAATTATATCAGATATATTTATATCTAATTTTGGATGCCTAAACGATTAGGACTTTTACATTTAAAATATTATTTTATTCGTTCATATACCTACCCTCGCGTATCTTAGAGACGATACAGAATTGTCTCGAAATTTCGTATAACGACCCAACACGAGATTCGTTGAAACGATTAAGAATAGAAACATACATATTAACTTTCCCATCTTTGAAACTGTCCTCTCTGTCCACTTTCGTTATTTCTAAACCGTTCGCAGTGGCTTGTGAAGGAAAAATGCAAGGAAGTCGAAGAATTACCTGTTTATTTATATCCTTCCGGGTATTTAAAGTACTCTTTTTTTAGGTTTATCGCATTGATAAGATAATTTTTAAATAATCGCTACCAAATTTGTACTCTTTTTAGTGATACGGTTAATTCGTTCGTCCTTGTTAATGACTTAACGTATTTATATCTTCAAATGAATGCATTTGCTGTTTTGTTTTTTTTTCATAAGCTTCTAAACAATTGTTGATAAATACTTTGGCCGTGAAACTTATACTCCAATAAGGAAGCAATTAGACTCGTAAGAAATTCGCATAGATATATGATAATATCATAAATGTTTTATTAAATGTTAATTGAACATTGCAATGTCCGTTGAACAAAGAAAATATTTGACAATGGTATTGATAATAAAAAAAGAGAAATATAGAAAAAAGAAAATAAAAATACTGTAAAAATTACAATTAATGTCAAATTAGTTAAAGTCATATACATCATCTCGTTTGTATATAACAATCTATCTATCTATTATAATAGATAGTTATTTCTAATAAAAAACAGTCGCCGAATAAGTACTTCGGAATAAAAAAAAAAAAAAATAATAATAATAATAAACGAATTCAACGACCATATAAATACTACGCAGTTTCTTCTTGTGAATATGAAGATCGTTCGTAATAGTAACAAAAGAAAATAATTATAGAGTATAAAGTAATAAGATGAAAATAAAGATGGTCCAGTCTTTAACCAACATTATTTCTGAGCAATTGATTTACCGCCGTCAACGTGGAAATAGGTATCTGTAAGGAAAAACTTTCGTGATTGATGTAATTAAGAAGAAAAAATTAAAAAAAAAAAAAGAAAGAATCAACGATAATTTACATTAAAAATATCGTCAAAGAACGATCCTGGTTTATAAGTTTTCGAACCAACGAAAGTGATGTCACTGCCAGTCGAATCGTCGGCGTTCACTTGTGAGATAATTTCTCCTGATGTTTTTGCAGATGCCGCACCAGGTGCAATTCTTGATCTAGCACTAGATGTGGATGCTGGAATTGGAACCGAAACAGGTATCACCGAACTCGAGTGTATTATTTGTTTCCTCAATGGACCACCACGAAATCTCTTTCTTAAGTACCAGCGATTCAACACCGGTTGTTCTTGTGCTGTGTTAACATTACTACCTACGTTGATATAATGTAACGAGTTAGATTACGAGATGCTAAAAAGTCTATTCCTATATAATTTATATTTTTATTCCTCACCAACTTCAGCATTGCCATTAGCTCCAGCTTCAACGATTCCTTTTGAGGATATCGAGCCATTAATAGACGAAGTAAACTCGTTTATTTTTCGATTTTCTTCAAATGATTTATCACGGGAAGTTGGGATCTTTTGCACATTTTCAAAGGTACTCTTGCCATTGACGTAACCCGTACTTACATCAGCATGAACATTTCCATATAGTTCTGCTGACGTACCTGCTCCTAAAGACTGAATTTTTTTATGTTTTTTTTTTTTTATGATCATTACAAATACTATATACTACTTACAAGTACTTACGTATTTCGACTCGGGAATAGGTTCGTTGACTAGGACTAACGATTTCGTGGCTATCTAAAAAGAAAATTCGAACTTCTGTAACATTTCATTTAGACGACATGAAATTTATTGATAGATAAAGAGAGAGAAAATATTCACCGCTCTTTGGTTCTTGTGATTCTTCGGTATTGATCCTGAAATTAATTGTATATTTGTGTGACTTGTAGATGGTTTAATTGACGCGTCATTACTAGGTACTGTATCATAATAAACATTATCGGAGATAGGTTTGTTTCTATTTCCGTTTAGGACACCTGCGAGTCCAGTTTCGGCTGATGCTTGATTATTTCCAAGTCCAGCATCCGCAAGAAGAGTACCGGCAATAGGATTATACGTATTTCCACTTCTGCTTAGGACTCCTCCAAGTCCAGCTTTGGCTGCTGGTTGATTATTTCCAAGTCCAGCTTCGGCGAAAAGTGTACCGGCAATAGGATTATTCGAATTTCCACTTCCGTCCAGGATTCCTCCAAGTCCAGCTCTGGCTGCTGGTCGATTATGTCCAAGACCAGCTTGAGCATATAAGCCACCACCTAACAACGATACTCATATATTGTCATATCTCTCTCTCTCTCTCTCTCTCTCTCTCGAAAAAAAAAAAAAAAGGAAAGATTTGTTTCTCACCTGTATTCGCATTATCACCGTTGAGTAATCCACCTAATCCAGCAGACGCTTGTGGACCAAACGGTGTTCCAGCACTTGCGTGAAGTCCCCCACCGGTTTGAGAATTACCGAGAAAACCACCGAGACCAGTTTCAGCATGATATCCAGCAAAATTCACACGAACACCGTCTTTTGTGAATTGTAAAAACGGTAGCTACGATGAATCAAATGGAATTTTATGTCGAAGCATGTATCGATCGATATTAAATATCGATTAGTTATTATTTATTATAAAAGATGATTATTACTATTATAAATATTATTATAAATATTATTATAAATATTATTACTATTATTTATTATAAATATTACTTATTATTAATATTATTTATTATAAAAGAATAATAGACATATAATATTTCATATTGTTTATCGGACAATATTTGGTTAGAACGTATTCAAGGCTCTTATTGAAACAATTATAGTTTTTATGTGCAATTAGAATGAATAATTACGTTTGACAGAGAAATTTAAAATTGTTCAACACCTCGTCATTTTCCAACTTGATAGTACGATTACGTCTATTAAATATATTTTTGTTTTAGATGGTTCGATAGTTCAATAGCAGTGAAATTGTTTTTCGGCCGATGCAAGTCATTCTTTCTATCGGACGGGGAATAGTCTGTTATTTATTTATTTTTTTTTCAAACGAATGTTTAAGCGACGAGTAAATATTATAAGTTTCAAAGTTATAGATATTACTAACATGACTAAAATTGTCAAATATAATCGACAATTGAATACGATTGCTGATGTAATTAAATTATACTAACGCTACTTTCTCTAGTTGATTTTATTGTTTCTTTTCCAATTTTTGTTTTTATTTAATTACATTATTTATCGTTTTCTGGTTTTGTTTAAATCAATCCTATAACAATCTTTAAGTTATCAATTTTTTTTCGAGATATTAATATTAATCATTGATGATTAGTAATTAACATTCTCCGAAGAATGTTTTAAATAATTTATCGAATTTGAAAAAGTAAGAATATCACTTACCCCACCGGAAGATTCTTGAACAATATCTTCGACTTTTCTAGCATCGACTAGAAAAGAAAAAAACAGAAAGAGATTCACTGCTAGAAGGACACCGCTAACGCTTACTGTTCTCGTCGCCATCTTCTCCTATACTGAACGAATCAGGTAAGGCTATCGCCAACCAACACTGATTTATAAAAATTCAACGAAGCTATCTCCGGTAGTAGGGAGAAACACAGACGTTCGAACGTTAAAATCATCGGTAAACATCATGTCGTTTCTTCGATTTGTTATGAACAGTTATAACAGGTAAAAATTTATAAATGAGGTTCGTCGACATATAATGGATAAAAATTGTAGGCCTTGATCCTCTCAAATGTCACGATCGTTATAAAACCAAATGGCGGTCATTTCTTTTACACACGTATCATAATTTTATGACAACGTGAACAAATTCTTCCTCTTTCTTTTTCTTTTATTCTTTTCGTTATTATAGTTTTCTTCTTGTATCTTTTAATCGTCATAGCTAGACAATTGTAATACGCGTGATACTGTTCGACGATACAATAGTAATAGTAAACGTCGATAGTCGGCTTGAAAACACATGTTTTTCTTTTTTTTTTTAACTTTTTAATCATGCAAAAAATATTCACCTCGTTTATAAATTATTCATGAAGCCTTTGTTCGTATATTCAAAACCTATCATTTACATGTACGTATATATCAACATACACGTATCACGTATGCTCGTTCTTTTTTCTTTTTAAAATTTATCAAATTTCAGAGGTACCTTGATTTTGTATTTATTATATATATATATATATATATATATATATATATATATATATATATATATATATGTATATAGGAAGTATATTAGACCTCGAGGACAATCAAAGTTTTATATAGGAGGATCACGTATAAGATCGCTCGAATGAATCATTCAATGTTCTTGAAACATGACTTTTGATCTTTGAATCTATTAAGATTACGAGAATTTTAATCTTTTCAACATTTTGCACTCTCATCGTCTGGGATAAATAAACAAAAAAATCTTTAACGCAATATGTAAGAGGAATCAGCGTCATTGCTTTTTATTCAACGAATATAATTATTCACAAAGTTATTCGTGCTTTTATCTCGAAGATGACTTATGCTCGACTCATCGTTAAAAATTATTCATATTTCACATTAATTTTAAATTAACATTAAATTCATGTAAAAAAAAGAACAGAAAAATAAAAAACAATTATTCACATACACGCTCATCTATTATCGTAAACCAATAACTGTATTTTTATACGTCCTCTAACCGGTTTTCTCGTGACGTACTTTCTCTGATAGTGAAATATAATAGAACCGGATACTTCGATAGCTATATATGATTGATCAATAATCTATAAAATGAGAATCCATAAAACGACTAATTACGTTTAATACGATTTATAATCTTAACAATCGTTTGTCATAATATTTAATGTTAATAATGAAAAAAAAAAAAAATAATATATAAAATTGTAAAAAAAATTCTAAAAGAAATTGAACTAAAGTACGTTCAAACGAACGTAATCTTGGAATTTCGTGGAGCTACTTTATTCTCTAACGGTGGCTCGTCGTATCGAAATCTCGATTTGTCCTTTCTCCTTGTCGAAATATTATCAAATATTGAATCGTTTCGTTCGTCATTGGTCGACGGTGCTATCTTGTTTTGAATTTTGTCTTTCAATGGATTTAACGAAAAATGTCCGAAGAAAGTTCCGACTGATTCGTTTCCTTCGTCGATTTCCTCGTGTACCTGATACATGTTAGAACCATGCCCACCAAGAATTTCATGTACACCTGGAAAATCATATTTATTATACCGGACTTTCTCTCCCTTGGACGTAAGTAACTATAATAATTATTATCCTCTTAAACGATATATATCCAACGGAGATTATTAACACATATTGCAAATTATGGTTGAAAGAAATTCTTACGTAAAGTATTTACAAGTGACTCCGTAGAACACACGTTGTCAAGATGACGGAATTTTTCTTTTCTTTTCTTTTCTCATTATTGAGAGATCGAAAATTATTCATTTATTAAAATTATTAAAAATTATTTATACATTAACGATATTAATGATATTTATCGCGTTAATACTTCGATGTTAATTCTTTATTTTTATTTTCAATTGATACCTCCATGACTTCCATGATTACCACCATTATTACCGCCATGATTATCACTTAGACAACAGTGATAACTTCCAAGAAGAGAATGTATTTGATGAGGTTTGTAAAGGGCACCATGATGGCCAATAAAAAGCTTCGTCAACGAATTTAATCCAAAAGGATCTTTTTGATGATGTCTCGGATATCTCGATGCTTTCTTTTGCAATCGTTCGTTTTGTATTTGTTCTCTTCTTAATCTTTGTTCCTCTCGTTGAGCCTGTATTCTATTACGTCTTTCCTGACGTCTCCTCTGAATTTCATCAGCGTTTTCTAATCTCTGTGACGAAGTCGTTTTTACGAGACTTCCAACAGCCTCCAATGTTGAAATTGGTATCTACAAAATGAATACGGAGCAATTTAATACGTAAGACGTTCGATTACAAGGTTCTCTTGATTTAATATCAAAGCGAAAGCAGATACACACACATAAAAAGAGAGAGAGAGAGAGAGAAAAAGATAGAGAAGTAAAGTTCATAATGCTTGACCTGAAAAATGTTGTCGATCGTTTCCTTATTTTCCGGGGTGAACGATTGCGCCACTACTGCAGTTTGTTTAACCGCTGTAATTGGAATCTGTGTTGATTTAAATTATTTGATTAAAAAAAAAAAGAAAAAAAAAGAAAGAAAGAAAAAAAATCGAAGATTAAGATAATCATTGATCTTAAATGCTCACGTTAAATATCTTATCGATTACCCCTTCGTTCTGGTCAAGACGATCTCCATAAATCTGGCGTTGTGAAACAGCCTGTAAAAATATTTACCAATAATTATATGAGAAAATATTATATATTCGTATTGGATAGTACGAGTTAATTTATTTATATTGTCCGACTTTCTCAAATCTTCATTATTCTTAACATGTAAATATTTAAGATCGAGATCACGAAGGTTAATAAAATCGATTTCATTCGATTCACATCAATTATAACTTACATATATTATCTGCGAGTATTTTGTCTTTTCATTTGTCATCGTCACCGTGTTGTTTATTCATTGACACTTTTAAAGTAATAATAATCGATTAAATATTAATAATCAACGTTTATACAATAAAGCGAAGTCAATGAAATTATTAAAAGTATCAAAAATGAACAAATGTTTTCAAGTTTTTATTATTTATAAATGTCTATTATAACACCTGTACGTTACATAACGATTACTTAATTTTGTTATTTAAACTTACATCCTCCAATGCAGCCGTGAGAGCAATGACACCAAACAGAAAGTAAACTCGCATGATTGAGCGAAAAGGAAAGGTGCTGAGAAAGCTGCCTTTCATTCAGCATCACCGGTCCAGATACGATTGCCAGGAAGATCGAGTGAACCGATCTATAAGGGCGCGATCGAGAGATCCCACGCTGATTCTCGGCCAATCGGAATTCGGTTGCTCATGAAACCATTTTTTAAATTACCTTATCGAGGAAAGGTGCTTTCTACATAACGCAATATCGATATACACGTAATGCACGGTCATCGACTTCTTTTATAATCTCCTCTCCTTTTTCATAACACCAACATCCTTTTCTTTTCATCACTTTTTAATTTACGTATGTGTTGGCGACATATCTCGTGCGTGGGCTTTGTAGTACGTTGTTATACAACTTAACATCCTAACAAGTACACCGATTATGTAACTAGATCTATTAAATTTGTCTATCCTCATATCGTTCGACGAGAATTAATTAATCGCTTTGGAGAAAGAGCTTTTCATCTTCGAATTACTTTTATATCGATATAATGCATTACAAGGTATGACATTTTTTTTTACAATATAATTTGCGACACTGCTTATTACTAAAGGAATGCTCACAAAGATTATACAATTGTTATTGCGTTTTTAAAACTGTTAAGTATCTAAAATTATGTTACACTGTAGGCACAGTTTAATTGTGATATGTCACGTGTGTTGTACCTATGTTATTAACTTCTTTCTTCTTTTTTATAACCGATCTTTGGCTGTTTCGTCGTTAAATAACTATAATTTAATTATGACGCATTTTACGTATTTTACGTCCAAGAGAAATCTGTTCCATTTTGCACGAGCGTACACACACACACACACACACACATAAATACATACTAACTTATATATATATACATATATACATATATACATATATACATATATATATATATATATATATATATATATATATATATATATATATATATATATATATATACTAATTCTCAGCAGATCCGTTTTCAATAGGCATTGGGATTATCTTGCAAGTACGTTCCTACCTGCTTACCAAGATCCTTTCTAAATTCATTCACATTAATATCTGATTGCTAGAAAAGATATGATAATAAATTATAATGTTCGATCAAAGATATCCTTAAAAAAAAAAAGAAAAGAGAAATACGCTATATATAAAAATACCAATTGTATAGATCTTACTTTAAGGGCATCCTGCCATTCGATGTTAAATAACCGAACCAATCCTTTGACGTTTCTAGTAATTAATGATTGAAGTTCGCTCCTAGTAAGTGTTGGAGTTTGCTTTGTGCTCGTCATCGTTGCTTCTGTCGTCATAGCGGTCTCGTTTTGATCGCTGATCATCGACATTTTACTCGATTCCATCAACGAATCATTGCTTGTGGATTTACTAGTTGTCGTATCCGGCCCAATACTATTACTAATTATTGAACTAATTTGTTTGATCGCCGATTGAGTGTCGTTGAATGTCTGAAAAATATGTTCGTAAAAATACAAGGAAAAACGAAAGTTCGAAACGGTGCCTGGCGAATGGCAACCAATATACAGCTGTGTCATGTTATTGTATAAGAAACGAGAAACATATTTTCACGACACGTATTAAAAATATGTTATTGTTACATATATTACTGATGAATCTGTTTATTAACGAATCGTACTAATGAATATTTATAAGGATTAAAATTCTTTACATTACTATTGATTTATTTATTTACTGTTTTTTTTTCTACTTTTTTTTTTTTTTTAATTTTACCTCAAATGCGATCTTCGCTAGGGTCCAAAAGAATCCTGGTCTCTGTTTACGAACTTGTCTGACGACTCTCTTCGTTTCTTCCGGCATGATAGAGTCCGAAATGATTTTATCATTAATAGAATTTTTCGTCTCGAAATCTTTCTCGTTCGACTCGTTCGACAGCATTCTCTCGAGCACATTCATTTTTTCAAGAATCTCTTCATCCAACCAAACATTATCCTCATCGTTCTCATCGGGACTACGTTTTTTATTAAGGATATTCTGTGACGAAGCGACGTAATCGTAGCTCGATGGGCTCGATGGCGGGAAATTCAAACGATTCTTTCTTAAAATATTATTTTCGAGATCTGAATCTACAGGAGGTGAGTATTGATAATACGTTTCCGGTACGTCGTACTTTATATGATCGTTTGATTTAATTCTATAATCATCGTAATAAGTTCCGTAAGGTATCAAGTATAAATTTTGACAGTCAGAAATTTTGGATCCGAAAAAACCCAATAATAGCCAACCGGCGATCCAATGATGAAATAACAACGTAGGCATCTAGAACAAGTTATGATTTATTTTTATTAGAGCTGTAACGTTATTTTTATTAACGAAATTTTCCTTTTGTTTTTCTTGACAAAATAATACATTGAAAGTAAAGTCGTATTGAAAGATCGTAAAAGTTCGGCTACGATCCAAAGTGAGAGTCACGGCGGGAGAATAATGAAGAAAGAAAGATCCGTGAATTATGTAAACTCGATACGACTCATGGAGGAAGGTTTTACCGGAGAAATAGTGAGTGGGGAATAAAGAAACCCGTGTGATTCAACGAACGACAGAAGACTCTGGATAACGTTAACTCTCCCTAGAATCAAACATCCATTCTTCTCACGTAAAACACGTTACGAGTTTTCCACGAAGAAGTCCCGAAGGAATGACAAATTTTGTTAGAAAAAAAAAAATTTTGTTAGTTTTCTTCTCTCGTTCTATGATCATCAAAGTTACGTTTTTCTGTTCTGTATTCCTTTTTTCGTTTTGTTTCTTTTTTCTTTATTTTGTCAGAAATTTAATGAAAGATTTGTTTCTTCTTCCTCCTCTTCTTCATTTTTTTCTTCCTTTTTTAAGAATTCGTGAAAAGAAAAATCTTTATTTCGTTCGAAAAATTATTTTTTTGTTATCTTCACGTACCTTACCTTTCGTCCTTTCACTTTCTCAGAATATGATCGATAATAACCATCCAATTAAAATTTCCGTTGATTATTATCGACAAGTGTTAATTACGCGAAATCGTTTCTTTTTAACGATAACTTGTTGTTATAAGAAAGAAAGAAATGTTCGTTTGAAAGAAGGACGACGACGTTCTTAAACGTTCGAACGTTACTGTTCAATGAACGAACGGTAAATCGAGTTTTCTTTTAACGGAGGTCGTGTTTCGAGCTTTACTGAGCGATTCATTATGCTTTAAGGTTCTACGTGACGTGTCTTATATCAAAGGCGTGATTCGAATTTGATTCCAGGGTATATTTCGAGGATTATGAAACGGATCGATGAGCAATCGATATCGGCCCGTGTGACGAAAACGTTTCGAAAATTCGTATCACTTTGAGAATCACGTATGAGCACATAGAAACTTCAATATATTATTATTAAATGTTCTACTTCTATATACGATTAATATCTTCATTCAATTCATAGATAAATCGATTTCGTTTGTAATTTCAAACTATGCTGTATTCGTTGCGAAAGATTTATTTTGAATGAAAAAAAAAAGAAAGAAAAAAAAAGGGAAAACAATTTTGTTATTCTCGATGATAATATATAATCGCACATGTTTATAACTGTACAAAATTTTAGGGTTAATACATCTGACCATATATTGGGTTGGCAATTAAGTGATTGCGAATTTTAAATAAGAATCTATTGATAAAATTCGCAATCACTTAGTTACTAATTCAATATATATATTTATACTGCAACGTGAAATGAAACATTATTCGAGTGCTCATTTTAATTTGAAAGTAGTTTTGAATTCGACAAATTTACATCAATTTCGATCGACATTTGGACTCAATGTAATTGCACGTGTAAACGATATCGCATTTAACCGATAATTTTATGTATTTTCTGTTAAAACCCAAAGTGGTACTCATTTATGAACATTTCAATATTCTTTAAAACGCGAAAAACAAACATTGGCAATTTTCATTATCTAACAACTTCCTGGATCGTTAAAAGGTATATAAGTATTTTGTATAAAGGTGAGTGACTATTAATTTTAGTAAATATTCCTCGTAAATTGTAATTTAACATTTATTTACGTCGTAATGGAAATGAACGGAACATAAGATATTTTCGTCCGTAATCATTTACCGTTCAGAATGAAATGGTACTTTGTAAAATGGCATGCGTGCAACGACATCTTAGGTGAAGCATTACAAATCGAGAATCGTAGACTTGTAATAGGGAATGTTCACGAGACTTTCTAACACAACTTCCTTGATGTGGAACGTCGTAGCAGGAAGATTTCGTTTGATTAGAAAAATACGCACGGTTATCGAACTAATTCGAGGGCGATTTTTCTCTTTATTTCCTTTTATTATATTTTTTAATCTCACGGGAGATCGTTGATCGAATTACGTATCACTTATTTTTCCTATGGCATACGCACCTAAACACACACACACACACACATGCACGCGCTCACACACACACACACACACACACACACACACACACACACACACACACACACACACACACACACACACACGCAAACAATCGGTATCAATATTTCGATCGATCAATAGATCGATCTACCATGAAGAAATTAACAACACTATTGTGATCGTATAGACTTATACATCGTAGTTACTTATTTTTTTTTTTTTAGAAGAGAAACACTTTCCTTTCTGATAATGTTTACGATCAACGATCATCGAGTAATTCGTTCGTTCACCATCGCCGATGGATCGTACGGTACTCGAACGTCCTTGCTATCGTGGAACTGGCGGAATCAAACGACCACGTGGACTTTAACTCGCCACTTAACCGGCCATCTTTTACTTTCACTCTCAATCGCTCCCAAGACCACGTGTTTTCACGTATAAACGTAACACCATTTCTTACTTAGTATTATATACTTAGACGCTCTGTTCTTACTTCATTCTTCTTAATTAGTTTCGAGGCCCATTGAAATCAAAACGTGATTTTCCAGTGAGTCTACGTATTAAAATCATAAAATAATTTGTTCGTTCAGATTACTTATGTATTATCGATTTTAATGATATCCTTTGTATTTACGTATATATTAAAAAAAAAAAAAGAAGTAATCCCTCTTTTAAATATAATTTAACGATTACATGTTTTGTAATATAATTTTTAATACCTCAAATAAAATAACAATTTAATATTTACAAATCTCGAAATATTTCTACTCGCGTGCACAAACCGTACAGACAATAGTTTCTCTATTACGGAATTAACGAACGTTTCGCTATTATAATTAGTTCGGTCCGTAATCACATGGATGCATAACTTTCTCTCTCTCTTTCTCTTTGATAAGATTCTTCGAAGAACAAACGTTCTTCTCTTATTCTTTAAATGATGATTTAAAAGGCTTATCTTTCTTTAGACGAACCGAACATTCAGCTATAAAATAGTTGTCTTAGGCTGTGGTCGTTTTACGTCACTTTTCTAACCAGTAAAACCTGTTTCTAGGTTATTATGAAATATTATTTTTGGAAGGATATTGACCGTATAACTCAGACCTAAAACGGTTCAATTCCAATAGTCGAAACGATTGATTATTTTGGATCTAACGATTTCCTTTCCTTTATTTTACAATCAATTTTCTACTACCAAACTAACAAACTAACAAGCGTTACGTAAATACGTATTTTGTAAACGTCTACGTCGGGGACTTGTGTAATTCCTTATCAAACCGTCGACGTAAAATTTTCTTTATGTCAATTTAACAATATAACGAGACGAGATAATAAGCGTGAAATAATTGAAAGGAATATTTTTATGCTTACCGTAAACAAAAGAATCGTTCGTAGAAAATAATTCTTT
Source organism: Dolichovespula media (assembly GCA_911387685.1). Classification (NCBI taxonomy): domain Eukaryota; kingdom Metazoa; phylum Arthropoda; class Insecta; order Hymenoptera; family Vespidae; genus Dolichovespula; species Dolichovespula media. The sequence goes on from OU426855.1 coordinate 1,668,872, forward strand.
ACAGAGACCACGCAGAAAGACATTTCTCTCGATCCTCGAAGAGAACTGATCATACTTGCTTTTATCGAAATATCTTACCATAGTGTTTTATAAAAAAGAAAAAAAGCAAAAGAACAAAAAAGAAAAGTAAATGGCACTTATGTACAATTTTAACTAATATATACATTTCACGTCTGATTGCTGCGTAAGTGACATATATCGAATATAAGAACAAGCTAATTATATATTCCTTATCCTTTCCTCGTTTGTTTGCTCGAAAACGATTCGAGATCGAACACAATGAAATTTATTAAAATTCGATACAAAAAACAAAATTGAATTTAAAGAAAAAAAAAAAACCATCAAATTTTATGCGAAATGATGCAACTAAACATTAAGTGAATGTTCGTTGATGTTATGCAAATCTCTGGCAAGTGTGTCATCCGAAACCAGTAAAAATGAAAGAAAAAAAGAACGAATAGTACGGCGAACTTTACATAACGGAGATTTAACAGACTCGCAGTTATGAAATTTCTCGTCGTGTCTTCTTTCCTTCATATTTTGCGAATGACCGTAATGGCGTCACCGAATCTGACTCTTAATTTTTACCGAATTTTCGTAAACTATAACACCCCGCTCGTTTTCGTGTTAAACGAGATTCAATTCTATTACGTATTGAAATTGAAATTGTTCGTTCGAATCTCGTTGAATGCTCTTATTTTGTTCTTTTTAATATGACAAAAAGAGAAAAAAGAAAACCGACAACAACAAACGAACAATAAATGAATGTAATATAGCAATCTTATTATTTGATAGAAAAATAATTTCGTCCTTGTCTTACCTTCGAATTTTTTTTCTATAACAATATCGAATTTATTTTGCAAACACAGAAAGTGATTTGTTACGTAGTCGATGGATCAATCCCTTTAACGTTTCGTTTGAAAAACTTCTAATAATCTGTGGAACTAATCGAGCGCGAAAGTAAGACAGAATGCATCTTGTCGGGTGGTAGAAACGACACTAACGAGATGAGTCTCTCTCTCTGGGTTTCCAATGTGTTTCGTATCAGCTACGAAGGTCGTCTACATTTTTACGAAATATCTTTGGCTTTCGTGTTTGAATTGAACAAATCCACTTAAACTCTTTATGGGACTACCCTTTGTTAGTCACCCGCTCCGACATATACGTCATCTTTCCATGTCGTAATACCACGTAAAAATTTCTTTCTATTGAATAACTCGCTCGAACATACAATAAATCTTGTAACATTACGAAGTTGCTATTGATTTATTCACAAATTTTATAGGTAAAACAAAAGAAAGATAAAAAAAGATTTGTTAATAGTCTTCGATTACATTATTCGTTTTACATAATATTCCGATTTGGTAAGAATTTATTTAGGACATTGAATTACGTAAAAGAATTATGTTAATGTTGGCTGAAGAAAAAAGAAAAGAAAAGAGAAGCTTATATTATCTTGAATATATTATTTCGACGATGGAAAATGTTAGCCTGAAGTATGATAACCCGTACGACAGGTAAGTATGTCGGAAAGTAATTTCGAAGGTGTTGTCTTTAAAAGCACATCGAACCCGAACCACGCCTAGTATTTACAATTATAATGTTTACACTTTACCGATGCGCTTCTACGAGAAAACATTCTTATCGATAAGGTTTTAGATATAGTAATTAATGAAACACCTTTCATACGTAATTGCAAAAAAAAAAAAACAGAAATAATAATTGGAACGCGTGACTTCATCGAGAAGTCGAGGACATGACCTAGATTATTCTTTTTGTGAAGTATATTAAATCCTTTATTATTTAAGAAGTTAATTCTTGATGACCTTCATTGATTAAAAACAAAAGAAAAATATACAAATGAAATGATAAAAAAGAAACTTCGTTGTTAACACGTAAATATATGCGTGTATCTATTTCACGTAGATAAGTAGGTAAGTGCGGTGTCAAAGTGCATAATTGTTTTTTTCATCTACATTCACTTTTTCAAGGTAAAAGATTTAATGTTTCGTAACGGTCCTTTCGTCGTCGTACTGCCGTTATTTATACTCTTTTTTAACATCCGATTACTTTTTATACATATGTACATCATTGTCCGAAAGAAAAACTTCTCACGAGAAAAGTAGAATCATTAATTTTTTGATTTCTTCTTTGTTTTCTTTTGTTGTTGTTTTTTTTTTTTCCAAAAGCACATATGCAAACGAGAAAGAAGTAAAAGAGAGAGTTTTTATTCCAATCGATTGTACAAATTTATGTAATAATAATTTATTAATATTAAGATTAATCGAGGTAAATTTGTAAAATTTTTCTTGGTTTTTTACTTCGAAAAAAAATTTAATAATGAATCCCGTGGAATTTTGCATTCACTTATAAAGTTTATATATAAGCCTATATATAAGTTTATATATAAGTATTATATATAAGGAATATTACAGAGAAAAAAATGAAAAAGAAAATAAAAAAAAGGAAAACTGGTTGTTAATGTCCTACTTAATTTATTGCGTATTTTCAAATGTGTGTGTGTGTGTGTGTGTTTATGTATATAAAACGAGACTGAAAACTGTCGATCGGTTGAGACGATCAATTTCTACAAAATTTTATTATTTTATGTAACACACACACACAATTTTCTCAATAAATCGTTATTTGCGTTTCTTCTCAATCCTTTCATCATTCATTATGTGAATTCCCGCAAGAATGAAATTATCGATTATATCAAAATAACTGAGATGACTGTCTCATAAATTCTATGGACTCCTTTCTGGTAGCCGGAAGTTCTACATACGCGTTCTCAATACTTTCCGCGATAACGTTCGGGTTTTCTCCGAATATTTCTTCTTTCTCTCTCTTTCTCTTTTAAGATAACCGAAAGCAAAGGAGAGAAGCAGAAAGAGAGAGAAAGAGAGAGAGAGAGAGAAGCTTTCACCGGATATAAGAAACATATTCATATAACGAGGAAAGTGAAACGAAAAATGAAAATAATCGCGAGGTTCGCGATTGCTGTTTATTTTATTTACAAAATAAAATATTTCTTTTTCTTATTTTTGCTTGAAATTCGAGTGAAAATGGCGAGCGTACTATTATTATAGTAAGAACCGATAATTCAAGTTGTCTCTATGAAATATTCCAATACGAATTTAGTATCCAAAGGTATTATTGTCAGATCGAATCTGGACATGCAAGGAATTTTCGTATGCGTGTACACGTCGTTACGTGGTCGCGCGAAAAGGAAAGTGATATGTAATGCACCTTCTAAATGATTAACTTACGATCTTACGTAACAGTCCTACATATCGTTCATATTCATACATATTATTGTTATCGTAGTTAAGCGTTAAGTCCTTAAAAAACTATCGGTCGGTTTGTTCGAGTGAAAACTAAGAACTTATTCGATTCTATTTCTAAATTATATAAAAGAAAATTGGACGATACTATAACTCGTACAGTCCTTTTTGGTACTTCCTACATTATTATAAATCGATCTTATTTCAGAGAAGCCATTATCCTTTATTCACGGATTTCTCATTTTATATACGTATGTATATATATATATATATATATATATATATATATATATATATAAAGATTTATACACACTCATATGAATGTATGTTTGTATATATGCGTTTAATAATAAAACATTTTAACGATTGTTAGTGACTTCTCTATTATAAAATCGTTTATTATAATAACAATAACAACAAAAAATATTTTGTCGTCATTTGTTCAACTCTTTATGGCATCATACTAGGAAGCTTACTGGTTGCACTCAAATTTGTATATATATGTACATACATACATATATATATGTATATATATATATACATATAATTTATATATATTATATATATATATATAATTTATATATATTTGTATATATTTATAAATAAAATAATATTATTAAAATTAAATTATTCATGTTCATTTTTCTCTGCCTTTTTTCTTTTTAAAAACGATTTTTATGATTGTAAAAATTCCATTGCAAATCCTGTTCGAATGATGTCATAAAACAAAAAAGAAAACTGGATCGACGTGATCGATACGATCATATCGATCGAAAGAATTCTAGTAATCAAGTCGACTAAATCATTTCTAGATGGCAAATCGATCACGAATCTTGAATCTTTTTTATCAGGATTCTATGATGTGTCCATGTGTTTATTGATTAATTTCATTATTGTGGATTATCCGATGGTAAACCCTTTATAGCGAAGACACCTCGAAAGAAGGGCTTAAAGATTTCTAGTAGCGTCTGTGTTCGACGGGCTGAATTCTGAAACGTAAGAGATAATAAGTTAAAAAAAAATATTCCCCTTCTACAAAAACTATTATGAAATACGTAACTAAAGTCTTTCTTTTATATTTCATATATACTCACACATAAGTTAAAAAAGATATTATAAATTACAACATTCCCCTTTTCGAATCAGATCGTACAATAACTAAATTCATATGATAACTCAAAAAAAGTAACTCAATTCATTGATTTTATCCTAAAGAACTTTGATCGAGGATAACTGGTTTTCTTACTATCACTAATGCAACCTATCGACGTTATTACGTTCACCTATATTTGCATATTACAGAAACAAAAAAAAGAGAAGAACTAAGTGAAAAACTAATTTTTTGTATCGCATAAAAAACATGAAGTATTCTAATCACGGTCTCTAGAAATTATATACAACGAGTTTTTCTTTTGACGATATTATCATGATTCCTTATCATTTTTCGATACCTCTGCGTCATTGTATCTTTTTTTCGATCGAGCGAATAGTAATTTGTAATTTATCGTTCATTGACATTCTACTGTTTCTCCTGTTTATGAATTAAAAAGTAACTAAAGTTTTTGAACGATTGATAAACTTACAATATAATACTTACAAGAATAATGTTGCTGAGAATTCTACTGATGTTTGTGATCAAAGTAAAGCCAGAACCAAACAAAGGTGGCGGTATATCCAATGATACTCTTTGTCTATCGAACATAGGAATATTTTCCTCCGTTGTCGTTGTTGTAGAACCGCTCTCGGTCTTCTAAACAAACAACGCGTTTCTATATAGTGCTTTTATCATTTACCTTACCAGCTTCCTCGTATCAACCGCGAGTACTTTCACTACTTTGATCGATCTTTGAATTATATATTTTTTTCTTTTTATAAATCTTCGACTGTATATATTCGTCCGCATACGCGATATGTACGTGTGTGTATGTATGGTTGTGTACATCTTTTCTAAGATGATTTGTTCTTATAATGAGATGTTACTAAAGAATTATAGGGAATTTCTCTATTCACTATAATACAATGATGCCTTTATATAAATAGTATCAACTTCTATATATATCACGATTACGTTCTTTTAGATGTTATTTAATGATAGATCGTTTTGTATTTTAATTAGAAAAGAAAGGGAAGAATAAGATAAAAAGAAAAGGAAAAATATATCGTCTCTCTTACAATAGATAATATATGAACTATAATAGGAAATGAGGAAAGGATCCGGAATGTTCGTATTTCACTAAAAGACATCTAATCACAAGTGGTAGACAAACAAATGGTAGTAAGTTTATTTCGTATAATTATTATTATCTATCACCATCATCATCATTATCATCATCATCAACATTGTCGTCGTCGTTATCGTTAGCATTATGCATAAAAAAGCGTATAGATGCACTATTTACATCACTGTTAACACGCGATACCGGTGGATCCTATCGGAGATTGAATCGCACTTTATATCGAAGACAAGAAAAAAGAAAAGAAGTAGAAAAATAAAAAAGAAAGAAATAAAAAATATAACAGAAAAGTAATACTAGTAAAAGCGAAATTATTTACAGACAATAAATTCATATAGAAAGATTCGAAATCTCTCCAATATATTCAAACTAGCTTCGCAGAGATTGCCTCAAAAGTATTTAAACTTGATTAAATGATAAGCGTTAACGAGATTATAATAACAACACGGGAACAGCGAGAGTTACTCTTGATTGTTTGTTTGTTTGTTTGGTCATTTTTTGTTTGTTTTATTTTTTTTTTCAACAACTTGCGTGGTGTTTTATCTCGAGAAAGGAACCGTCGCAAATAGGGTTTTACACTCGAAGAGAAGAGGGGTAAGGGAAGAGGGCCCTAGTCCTCGTGCGTTTTATCGGCCGAGCTAAAAAAAGAAAAGTGAAAACAAAAAATGTCCATGTATCATTGAAACCTTGGTCACTCTGTCAACACTGTCCATCCCTCTTCGATCTTATCTTTCTATTTCCCTTTTCTAATCTCTTTAATATATTCAATTATTTTTTCTTTTTGCTCTCGTTTTCTCTTTTATCTTATGGCATGTCCATGGCTTTTTGGAGGAGGGATGATCTTCTGTCAAGCGTAGCCGTTCGATGTTCGAAAGTCCAAAGTCCAGTTTCCAAATTCCCCATTTTAAGCCTTCTACTACGCCGTATATGGTGGCGGGTAGTCATACTGTTATGCACAATAGCTACTTTCAGTACTCGTTAAAAGAGTTTTTATCTGGTTTTTTCTTTTCTTTCTTGTTTTAGCCTTTTTCTTAGTCCACGTTAAATTTTGTTAAGATTTTGTCAAATATTATTGATATGAGTTTGTTTAAAAAAGCTTTCGCTTTTAAAAAGACGATTGAAATCGATTAATGAGAAATCGTTAAAGGAAAAGAAAAAAAATGTTAGGATGAATTAAAAAAAAAAAACGGAAAGAATATAAGAAAAGAGGAAATTAGAACTAAAAGAGCATTCGAATGAGAGTATGAATGGCAATGCTAATGATCCCGAGATAAATCTTTGACCCTGTGTATTATCCAATGATGAAATCTATTACTGCATTTTATTGCAATGAATGCGATTGATTGTTAAATGCATTGTGTAATCACCAAGATTAAAGCCAAGCTAAGCTAGACATTGCCTTTTTCGTTTGATTTCTTTGCAATGGTTTTCAAACGGATTAGTTAATCCATGCGAATTTTATTATTGATTAATATATAAATAATACATATTTATAAATAATTATGCAAAGGTAATAGAGCTGGTATAATTATTCCCAGAATTCGAATTGACCGTTTAGTCCTTGATCATATATCGAAAGATAGCCGAAGAGCGATACGAAAAGAGAAACAAAAATAGATATCTTCTTCGAAAATGATTAGAAATTATATATAGAAAAAGAGTAAATCTATTGTGTTACGTAATTATAAGAGAAAAAGAAGTAAAAGTAGAAAAAAAAGAAGAAGAATAAGAGGACAGTTTGCAGACAGAAAAGAAGAAGAAAAATAAATAAAGTACACGTAGTTCCCATTCGACGAATTTTTGTTTGTTTCTTTTTTGTTTAAATAACGTAATATCCAACAAATTTATTCTTCGTTAAAAAAAAAAATGTTAAAAATTGTTTTCAGAGTCTTAATGAATAAAACTATATAATTGTCCGGGACAAAAGATACATTTTAATTCGTAAAAGCGAGAACTATGTGTACCTGTATTAATCTGTACATACACACACATGCACACGCAAAGAAAAAAAGAAAAAAAGAAGAAGAAAGAAATAACAGGCACTCGATTAATATAATCCTACCCCTCCTAGATTCGCGAACGCTCCAAGATTAATTCCAGCAGCGGCACCAGTGCTAGCACTGGCTCCGCTTCCACTCGAAGAATCGGAAGATCCACCACTACTACCGGAGCTCAGGTTCGATATAACTCCTAATTTCGAGGAGAGCAAGCTACCCAGTAATTGGGATGCTGCTGCACCAGAAGCGCCACTATCTACGCCGACACCTCCTCCAACGGTGACACCACCTGTAGCTAAATATATTCATTAAAAATTAATAATAATGAATAAATATAAATATTCTATTAAATAATAATAATAATAATAATAATAATAATAATATATATATATATATATATATAAATGACGATAAATGAGGAAGACAAGAACTTTCTCTCTCTCTCTCTCTCTCTCTCTCTCTCTCTCTCTCTCTCTCTGTATTTTTCATACCTTGTCCTCCACCACTAAGACCACCGGCAATAGAACTTAATGGCGCAAATTTTGAAACGAACGCATTGGCCAATCCACTCTTTGCACTGTTAAAGAATGTCGAGGCACTGCTTATCACTGGACCGATACTGGCCGTACCAGCTTGAATCTTCTGAGAGACGAGATTGCCGATAAATTGACTGGTAGCTGATTGACTATTGTCTATACCAAAAGCTGCGTTTTTAGCTTTATTAGACTCGTCCAACACCGCCAATGCTCTTGTCTTAGCGTCCAGGAGAGCGTCTAATTTCTACAAAATCATATTCATACCTATCGTTTCATTATTCCTTTTATTTCTTTTGTATTCATTTTTAATCGATTTTAAACGAAACATTACTTACACCAAAAACAAAGTTGATAACACCATTCGATACCCCCAATTTAATGATACCAATTTTTCTCTTGTCTCTGTCAGCCCTCTCATCGTCAATCCTTTGATCGTTGTCAGCCTCGAATACGTACACCTATTTGTAAATCACGAATGGTTCGACGAATTATATAGGAAAGTTGCACAACTTTCACCATTTCTACAAATAATTGTTAACCACTTAAAAGTTTTATGTAATAACGGAGAAATCAATGGGGGGATAAAAGGTAATAAGTTTCATTAATTAATATCACATAATTTTAATGGGAAAGAACAAAAAGAGAAACAAAAGAAAAAGATTAAACAAAAATAGAATTGAAATAGAACGATTATGAAACGAGTCGATCATAATTTATCGATGATCTATGACACACGACGAGAGGGCGCGCGCGCGCGTATGTCGCGGAAAATCCTTTAAAAACGTGAATCTACGTATCTCTGTCGCCTCGTAAACTTAACCGTCTACTTTCACTCTTGACTTGTTCCTCCGAACCGAAACTCTCTCTCTCTCTCTTTTTATCTTTTTACTTCTTTCTCTTAATCCCTCTCTACCTTGTGTATCTTTTCTCCGCCCACTCCTTCTTCCTTCTTTCGTTCCACTCATCAAATCAAATCTAGTCGTCCGTCTCCTAAACGTCTCTACATTCTATTTACAGATATTTAAACTATTTCAAGTACAACGACTGGTTAGAAATATTTTTATTTAAAAAATTTAATTCAATGTTATTTAATTTTATTGTTTTTTTTTCATAGAGAAAAGAAAGGAAAAATAACAAAAAAAAAAAATAAATAAATAAAAAAGAAGATTATAGTATCCGTTATAAACACCGTTTACGCCGTTATTTTTCAATTTCTTAAAATTAAAAATTAAACATCCATTACGACGAAACGTTTATTTGATTGCACTGTTCAACGATCATATTGTCATACAGATATTTCTTCTGTCCGCTTCTATAATAAACATCGTTTTCTCTCATTAAGCAATAAGCTACCGCAAAACGAGGTTGTTATTCATAAGCGAGCGAAATGGCGCAATGGAAAATCGCGATGTATAGTAACGGACGTTGTACTATTCGCACGTAATGTCTCGGATGCATTATTGAAACGTACATATGTACATACATAAGTACCAAACTAATACGATGGAGGACGATTTCGTAGGCTTTCTAAAAGTAGTCAAGGTCATCCGATTAGAATGACTTTCCATTTAAATTCATAGGTTAATCACGATCTACGAACGATTTTTTTTTCTTTTTTTTTTTTTTTTTTTATGTCAACTTACTTCGTTCAAAGGGCTCAGATCGTTCTCGGCATCTCTTTTTACTATTGGATTGGAAGAAACGAAACCGGCGATCAGCAACAAACCGCACAACGTCCACGTGAACTTCATTTTCTCACCCACCGTTTTTTTTCCCTTTTTCTTTTCGTTATAAATTAAACCTGTGTCCGAAAAAGAAACAACATCGATTTATGTTATAATGTCATTAAGAAGAAGAGGAGGAAGGGGTGGAATAAGTGGAAGAAGAAGAAGAACATGAAGGGTGTGTTGATCTATCGACGATATAAAAGTTAAATGAAAAGTGGAAGGAAAGTATTATCGATTACATTTCGATTACGTGTTAAACCCCGCTCTAACGTTTATAAGTGTGCATCTTCTGCCATGATGAAACACTTAGGAATCAACTTAACGATTTTAATCCGATTCCAATATATACGGAACTGATAGATCGTTGCTTTCAAATGTTACTCGAAATTATAAATATATCTAAGATCTAAATTGTCATGTTTGACATGCAAAAAAGAAATCATTTTTGGGAAAAATATTAATCGATAAACAGTAAAAAATAGTCCCGAACAAAATTCATGACCGTAAATTACTTTTCGTTGTAATAAAAATGTATATATACGCAGATACATGTATATATATATATATATATATATATATATATATATATATATACATACATACATATACATATACATACGTATATATACATATATATATACATATTTATACATATATATATATATATATATACACATGTATGTACGTATATATACATATATATATACACATATTTATACATATATATATATATATATATATATATATATGCACATATAACACGTAATTAACTGGGTTGTTATGCATGCCTACGTGCATATACATGTGTGTATGTTGATAACGAAAACATAGGACGAACGAACGAATAAATGAACAAACAAACAAAAGAAGAAATAAACAACGAAGTTTTATAATAGACGATGAAGACGTTGAACTTACAGGAGACAGTAAGTCGAATGCAGGTGAGCGAGGAGATGTGTACTTGACGGAGTACGAGGCTCGTTTGAGGACCACGGTGAAGGAGGTTCCGATGTCTTACAAAGTCGAGGGAACGAAGCCGAGCATGTGTGCCCCTTCGAGAATCGAGAATCAAGCTTCGAGAATTGCGAGCCACGCTATAAGCGACTAGTGGTGGGAGACTTTCAATTTGCTTCGCGCAAACCACATGGATCTCTTGTATATTTTACCTCTTTGCCTTATTACCCCACCCTTTCCTGCTCTATTCCACCCCTCCCGTCCTCCCTCATCACCACTACCACCACCATTACAACCACCACCACCACCACCACCACCACTACCACCACTACCATCAACACCATCACCATCACTAATAACACAATATAAAATCATGCTATTAAACATATTTCGATTAAAATGAATTTTAAGTGGTACTGTAGCCGACGAATTCGTATCAAATACTTTTCCAATTCAATGAAATAATTAATCCCATTGTGAATTCTTTTTCGATATTGTTCGTGATTAGGATTAAATAATAAACAAATCAATAATGGACCGAATAACGAGATCAACGTGACTTTATGAATTATTAATGAGATGAATTTATTATTCTATTAAATTGGAATAATATATTATGGTTCCAAGCTGAATGCTTTGTTACATATTAAAAAAAATTAAAAGTACATAATTACGTTTATAATTATGATCACTTTGAAACGATCATTTTCGTTTTTATTCTTTACATTTGATTTTTATTTTCACGGGTCAATCACGTGTATGTATTATCTCATGTTACTCGAATGAAACGTCGATTATAAGAAGTTAGTTTTGATGAATTTAATTTCTTTTATTAATTAAATTATTCATCTACGTTATTTTAATTTTATTGTTTGTTTATTCAAAAAAATGTCTCGCCCGTATAGGCGTTTTTTTATATTGTTTTCTCTCTCTCTCTCTCTCTCTCTTTATTTTTATTCTATTATATTCTATATATATATATTTGATATTATTTCGCTTTTTTATTCAATGATAAAAGAAAGAAAACGCATAATATTTTTTTCATTAAAGAACATTCGATAGAAAGTAAACTCATCGAGCTAGTTTATAAAATCTTTACGTAATACTTCGTTAAAGTAACCGTTTCCAATCATAACAACTTTTCCCAACAAACGCTAATTGTGATTATTCATCGGCACGAAACACCTTACTAATTAAGAACGTTCACCGACATTGATCGTAAAAATTCAATTCGAGTTACTGTCCTTTCACCTTGACCGTAATCTTGATTTACTATTTACGATAGAAAATTGTCGATAGAAAAATTTTCTAACAATTAATTTCAGCATTGAATAGCGATCGATATCGATCGATAGGAATCCACGAACGCAAACAAAACTTTCATCTCGATCGTTTTATTATAATAAAAGTAATTTGTTATTATAATTAATGAAGTATTATATTTCATTATCTATCCTGTCTAATACTCTTCGCTCTGAATACAACTCAGCGAATTTTCTGACACGCTTTTCAATTCGGTGCACGAAAACCTCGATAGAAAGAATCAAGGACTCGAATCGGTTTTTAGAATGCATTCGGCACAACTTCGCCATTGGCGCAGTATAGTTGTTGTGTCGTCCATGCTACCGTCAAATAATTCCACCTACATTGTATATACCGATTCTACGTGCACGCATTATTTTACTGTCCATCGTTTTCACGAAATTCGTGATTACGCAAGCAAAAGAATGAACACGTGCTGTTAGATCGTTCATTCAAATGCGTCGCGAGTCAACGAACTTGTTCGATATTTTTTCTCTCTTTATTTTTCTTGTTTATTTTTTTTTGTTTCTTTTTCTCAAGCTTAAGCTTACGAAATTCTTATCCAGCCGGAATTCTGAAGTATTAACGAACAACCTACCTATTTTAACGGAGAATTTGCTTGACATCTCATGGTTAATATCATTCTGCTGGATCGTTAATAAATAAGGATTACGTGACGCCAATAAATATGTAATTTTTTTTTTTAAATCGTTTCACGAAACAAATTTATGCTTACTATACAATATTTTAATTAGGCTTGGAATATTAAATTGATGAGATAACGAAGAAGACGAATCGATAGTAATATTCGGACAAAAATCAATTAATCATTAAAAATAAACAAACAGAATTTATTATTTTCAAAATGGTTTCTGTGATTTAGACTTACGTAATGGACCAATAAGGTAAAGAATTTAATCTCTTCTATATTTCGTTAATCCGAATAATTGAACCTTGAATCGAATCGTCGCGTTCATTAAAAAAGTAATATAAACGTTTTTAACGAGCTACGAGGGACGAATGTAGATTGTCGAAAAAATTTCTGATATTTGTTCGATCGAGACGACACGAGTCTCGGATATGACGAAACGTAGGGATTTGCGTAGTAAAGTAGTAAAGGGAAACGATGTGGTCAGACAATCTTTTCAACTCGTAGAGTGGTGCCACGTAGCGCCATGATTTTAAAATACTAGCGGCATCTCAAACGTTCAAGAACGCTCGTGTATAACTTTCCAACGAAAGAGAGAGTCCAACTTACTCTTTTCATTCTCTCGTGATCTTCCAAACACTTAAGTAGGAGTAAAAAACGAGAACAGGATCCTCCAGAGTGCCTTATGTAACATGACACGTAAGATGATATCACATGGATTATACGATATCAACCAAGATGACATTCCAAAAGTCAACAAGTTCGAAAAACTTCAATGGATCTCTTTTCAAGATCTTATCGAAGGATCGAACACAGTTCGTTAACCCGGAACCGACATCTTTTCGCTTTTTATGACATTTAAAAAAATTTGTTTACTTACTTGCTTATTTATTTACCCAGCACGGTCTTCACGACAAAAAGAAATTACCCACTGCTCCGTTATTGATAATTAAGGAAAACGATTCATGTATGTAGAATCACGTTCGATTTCCGCAATTCACGTGACTCGTTACTCATTCATTTAACGTCGATTTAAATGTCGAAGAATATTTTACTTTGTTTTCGACACTCAACGTAGAAAGTTTCAACTAGTAGTTAATTGACGAGAGAAATTTTTTGATACGCGCACCTCGAACGAATGTCGATGGTCGATCGCGGCTTTCTTAATGCGACATTTTTATGCAAACCTTAGGATAGTTACGATCGTTTCGATCGTATATCACAAATATTATTATTTCTTATGTTAAAAGATAGATAGATCTTTTGTTTTTTTCCTTTATCATTACAGTGATCCTCAAAGAAAATATCGCGACACCGTAGCGGACCGATCGAGCGGTCTAAATAATACGTATTAGAGATTGTTAATAACGTCAAGAGACTTTCATAAATGAAACTTTCTACGAGAGTAACAGTGGATGATCCTTCTCTTCCTCTCATAAAGCTTACTCGTAAAGCTCGGTCTCACTCTGACAGTGTTTCTCAACCAACAAAACTGTGAACACACCTCCTTATCTCCTTCTCTCTTTTTGTCTCTGCCTCTCTTGCTTAAGGAAGGTTAAAACGAAAAAATCGTGACACTCCACTCGTCGCTACGCGCCGGAACACACTTTCAAACTCTACTATACTCTACTCAGTGTCCGATGGAAAACCGGTTAACCAATCTAAATGAATATATGAATTCGCGAATTTATCGAGACGATCTCGTAATCAATTGATTATTTATTGATTGATCGATTGATCGATCGAACGAACCAACGACGAGGCCGAGTTAGATTTACCGCGCCGGCTACGGAGCCGATAGTTGGACACTTAATACACGTAGCTTCGCCGTCAACGGAATAAAGCCGGACGAGTAGACTCGCGAGAAGGAAAGTCGTCATGGGGAAATTGGTCGGCCGACAAAACGACAACGATGTCTTGCACGACCCACGAATTTTGTATAGTAATTATACAACACGTGTGTGTGTCAATATACTTCACGATTTTTATATATATATATATACATTCCTATAATCTTGTGAATAAAGAAAAATAAAGAATTCAGTATTCCTAATAATTACACTGTATTAAATAACGTTTAATCGAGCAACGCTAAGGGGATCTCACTTATTACACATTTATCGACTTTGTACTCTCTTTCTTTTTTTCTCATTACGAATGATCTCGTAACTATCAATATTATTTCCAATTTACGATTATTATATCAACGATATTTGTGATTAAGTTTGAATGGTACGAACGGTAAATATGTGTTTTGAATTTCACGATAAATTATTCGAAGAGATAATAATATATATACGTATATATTTATATATATATATATATATATATATATATATATATGTATATACACAATATCATAAACGATATTAATTATTTTATCTATTGATTAACGCCTTTAACAACTCTCGCTGCTATACTTGCTTTCGAACTAAAAAGTTCGAAAGTTTTATTTAAATTCTTCTTTAAGTTTCCTATAAAACTAGAAAAAAAGAAATTTTACTCTTCTGAGAAAAAGATGAATTATCGGCATGACTAACATACTACTGCGTGTGCATTGCCGATAGCACTCACATTCGAATGTGCGTAGTCACTTTCACGGATGTCTAACTCAAACGCTTTTAAAGTTTGTATTTTCTTTCCTTCTTTTCTTTTGTTTTTTTTTCTCTTTTAGAAGAATGTGACTCCGATTCGACGATTTCATTTTTAGTTCCTCGGATCTTCACCGAGGTAGATCTTTTACGTAAGATCTTCTCTTAGAATAAACCTGCTGAGTCTGAGTTCTGTGTTCTTCGATCGACCGTATAACCCGAATAAATATGTCGTCCTTAACTTTCTCCGCACTGTGAAACTTCCTATTTGTAACGTCGTCGCCCGCCATTAAAGTCTGTCTTTTTACTTCGAGATATCGAGACAAATAAGATATAAAAGAGGAACCTCGTTATGGCAATCGTAATAGATCATTATGCGTGCACGTACCTACGTAAGTGTTATACTTACATGTATTGCATCGATCAATGGTATGTGGTAAAAGTTTATCATCACAAAGTCCACTACGTACTTTTTTTTTTATTTGTATATAATTAGTTATACGAATAAAAATAGACACATACGTAAGTATATAAGAACAGAACTTATAATCGATCGTGAACACTTTCGAGAGCTGGATTAACTGTACAAAGTTCGATCGGTCAAACAAAACTGGATATCATTATTTCACTTTGGATTTTGTTGTTTTATTAATGTCCTGTTCCTAATATTTTTTCTACCCTTTTTATTATTATGCGACGTAACGAGTGAGTGAGAGTGAGGCAGAGAGAGAGAGAGAGAGAGAGAGAGAGAGAGAGAGAGAGAGAGAGAGAGAGAGAGAGAGAGGGGGAGAGAGAGAGGTAGAGAGAGAAGGCCTTCAACATCGATCAAGATTTTTTTCGTTTTATTTAGCGTGAAAGTTAAATCAATATTTTTTTCTTCCTTTTATTTTACTTTTTTTTACACATTCCTAATACAAAATTTAATCGATTATCATGCACTCTGAAAGATTCTGTTACACTATAATAATCTCTTTCACGTTACGTAGCTTTCCTCTATAAGATGCTCCATTATAATTAGTATTCACGTCTCTTGGACTATATCAAGAAATCTTACTGTCGAAACGAGTCAATTTTACACGTATACTACATTTAAACGTTAATTACACGACATCGCTACCTCGATCTTTCATCACAAGCACATAAAGTTTCGTGAATAATATCACATGTATGTATATGTATATATATATATATATATATATATATATATATATATATATATATGTATGTATGTTTGTATGTATATGTATATAGGTATATGAACTAATAAACGTTCCTAAGTAAAAGAATAATTTTCTTCGTCCTCTTCTTCTGCTTCTTGTTTTTAATTTGGTTTGATTAATTCTTCCTCATATGATTATCGTTTATTTGTTAAGTTTGAGTAATAAAACGAAGGAATGTTGTTAAGTGCCGAATGAGAAAACGTATTCGAAACGTGCGATCTCGATAAGATATATCAATGTGTGCGTTTTTTGCAAGTTAATAAAATGACGCTTATAGGACTAGCTTATAATGACATGCAGTTAGAAAGCTGACTGACTATCTAGGGGTCATGGAGCAAAAGATCAGACGAATCGCGAATATCTTACGTAACATCTGACTACGAGAATGGATAAAAAATGAAAGAGGTAAAAGTGGAGT
Source organism: Dolichovespula media (assembly GCA_911387685.1). Taxonomy (NCBI): domain Eukaryota; kingdom Metazoa; phylum Arthropoda; class Insecta; order Hymenoptera; family Vespidae; genus Dolichovespula; species Dolichovespula media. Next base: position 1,685,784 of record OU426855.1, read on the forward strand.
CTTATTTTATTTATTACGAAGTAACAAACCTTCTGAATGTAGGACCATGCTAGTACTAAATCTTTGATCTTAGAACCGTGTTACATCATCGTTTATTTAACTAACACCCGTTATTTTTTCTTACGATCTTCGCATAATTCGTCTCAAGGGTTTACGATGCGAAAGATTAACAATTTTAAGAGGATCAAAGAACGGCAAAGAGTTGTTTCTAACGTCAGTCTAAACGTATGTATATGATTGAATGTAAGGAATTAATTACCTCCGAAAACAAATAATTAAATATTACATGAATATTTAAAATGAAATTTTCAATTGACCGTTTCAAAGTGTTTTGAAACATATAAATATACTTGGTCGTTTGATTCGATTGATTTTGTCATATTAAAAAAAAAAAAAAAAAAAAAAAAAAAAAAAAACAGAATTTTTTGTTTTAGCATTACGACTCCATCAATTTTGATTGAGGTTGAACGAGATATTTGTTATTATCAATTAATTCAAGTTCGATCTCTAATTGGCCAAATACCATAGTTCGTTCCTCTTATTTGTCCTTCTCGATGAGTATTACAAATTCTTATTAAAATTCATCACGACGATCGTAAGGTTTTACATTTCAATTCAATACTTCACTTTTTTTTATATTTTTTATCTAAACGGTCGAGGCCTAGACAGGTAACCGGTTGACTTCTTTCGTGTTTTTATATTATGGCGGTAAATGACGTACGCATTATGGAAGTTTTTACACAGAAATGTTATCGATATTCGAGAGATCGTTAAACTCGGGTTAGATAATTAATAAAACAAAAATCTCATTCTCTAACGTCTGAAACGATCGATAATAAACGCTTTTCTTCTTCTTCGTCGACATTATTTTTTTGTTGTTCCTTTTTTGATTTTTTATTTGTTTCTTCTTTTTTCCTTTTTTTTTATAATAATGTCAATAGCTATGTTTACATATTTAAAGCTAATAACGAGTTTTTGCAGAGAACGAACTTGTATTTATGTCAGAAGAGGACATTCTAGAACACGGCGATCAACTATGTGTACATAACGATCCTCTTGAAAATGATACATAGATCTTCTCGTGGCAAAGCGATCTTAAGGATAGAGGTCATGATCTTAGTGGTCTACTTGCGATATTATTATAAAGAGAATCCTTGTTCAAAGTCGCTGAGAGGTACGCATACTCGACCTACTTATTAATATTATTCACTGAAATTCCAAGTTTCTGTAAATTTAACCCTCACAATACTTTATAAACATGTGACTTTTTATAGTACACATTTTCAAGTCTTATATAATTTTTTATTTGCTAATAATTGTCTATACAGCTTGACTCCTCATCAACCTGTCTTCAAGGTTCTCGATCAATCTCGTTCCACTTAAGATGAGTTTGCTCCTGACTTATTACCATCATCAGCCTATGAATGTTTCATATATATATATATATATATATAAATATATAAAGTCGGAGGAAGAAAAAAAGTAGTACTTTTTTTTTATCGCTGACAATGACATCTTTTATAATTAATCTACATCGATAGCGAATCGAGCATGTCTATTACGTTATAGAAAATGACGAAATGTTAACGATGAAAAAGTCATTAGTTTTTGACACATAGTCATCCTTGAAAGTTGTCTTTAATCCTAAGATTAACTAAATAGTTCAACTTAGTTTATCGGATCTAAATGTAGAAGATTCAGAGTATTGAAAGAAAATACAAGTCGGACGGATGTCATGATTTTAAATAAATCGATATATTATGTACACGGTGAGATAATCTGGCAAACTCTTCTTTTTTTTTTTGCATTATTAACATAAAAACTTTAATTTATGTATTCGCAATTTTGCCTAGAGCTACTACTATACTTTTGCCCACTCTAAATGAAATGTTATTTCTGATTAGGAAAGTATAGGCTACTTTCTTAATTTGCGGTGATATTCTGAATAATAATAATAATAATAATAATAATAATAATAATAATAATAATAATATAAATAATTATAATAAATAAAAAAAGAGAGAAATAAAAATTTATGATATACTTCATTCCAAATTAATAATTTAAACTTCATTCCAATTTGGAAATCAACTAGATATTAATTTACGACTAAACGTTAAATATCCTACAAATAAAATTCTAATACTTAATGGTTGGACTGATAAATATTAATAATATATAATTCAAAATCTCTCTGTGTATTTATGATTTCTTTGTAAACCACAATTTAACTTATGTTTTATTTATACCATCATGCATGACGGGAAATATATTAGTAATACAATAAATACGAGTACTATTATATTCATCATATCGAATTAATGCGATCGGAAAAGTTCGAATATATGTTTGTTGGTACTCTTATTATTTTTATGTAAAAATGTAGGTAATACTTATAACGACAAAAGAAATATAAAAAGAAAAGAAAAATACACATTGTCAGAATTAATTTCGTTCTAGGAATGAAATGAAGTTGATATACTGTCTTCGAGTAGTATGGAAAAGTAAGAGAGTTGTATCTAAATCGTAAATGGCGAGGGTCAGCCAACGACCTTCGTTCAACAAAAATGGAACTTTCTTTCGATGTGGAAAGTGAATGGCCTTCGAGATCGTGATTTTATCACATGCTACTAACTAGTACTATTCGAATAGTATCGATTAATAAATTATCTATTATTGTATAAGACGCCCTTCGTACTTATTTTATTAGCAATTAATTTTATCTATATGAAAAGAAAAAAATTTTAAACCATCCGAGTTACTATGGAATCATGAAATTAATTAATTTCTCTTTAGTTTTACGTTTAATGCTTTCTTGAAACATTTTTTTTTACAATTATTTATCAATTAAATACTTATGTCTTCTTTATTTCTTTTCTTTATTTTTTTCTTTTATTTTGTCGGAGATACACAACAATGAGACTTTCACGGTTCGCCAAGCGTACGATTACGTTAGCATACGTTAGTATACAAGAACGTTGAACGTAGGTGGCAGGCATCGTAAACGTACGGAAGAAAATGATCTTCCGGACGATAGTCGGATACACTCATAGGTCAAACGGTGAAACGTGCTTTCACTCTTGTTGTCTATGATTGAACGTAATGTATACGAAGTACATATATTATCATTGATTCGCATAGATAATTCTGTCGTTTCTAAAAACGAATATATTCATAGATTGATTATGAACGATTTTTTTTTTTACCAGTTTACTAGTTAATCGATAGATCATACTTCGTCGCTTTGTTAAGGACCACGAGAAAATACTTAAATTAATAATAATTTTATTGTGTATATATATATATATATATTCATATATGTATACATAATTAATCTATCAATCAAAAGTATTAATACGAATAAATATGATAAATTATATGGAAATTATGTGCAGTATGATGATTGGTATGGACATATTTCATAGTTATATGATAAAAAATAAAATTTTTAAATATGTTATATATATATATATATATATATATATATATATATATACTTTTTGCAACGACTCGATCGCTTTCTCTAATCGTTCACTGATTAAACATACTTATTTCCTGCTTGTTCATCGATCATTATCGATCGAAAAATTATAAAATGATAATATTAAATATACACGGTTAACTATAACATTGAAAACATGTTAATGTTACAAATTAGGAAGTATTTCTCTTATATTATCGTCACCAAGTGTAATCACATCGTCAGACAGGAACCACCTTCTTTTCCTGGTACACAAATGAGACTTCTTTCCCGAGTCTAGTTACCCGAGTAATATCGTTCTCCTTCCGAGCTTGCGATTCTGACAACGAGACTATCAATTTCACTTTATGATTTCTCTAACACGCATAATGATATATAATATAGATACATAACAAATGCACATAGACTCAGTAGTTCTCGTAACACGTTACATAGTAGACAAATATGTTCTAAAGATCTTTTATGCGGCGTTACGTGAATGAAAATTATTCTGGGCGAACACAGGACGAAACAACTTATTGCTTCTTTGCTTTTTTTCTTTTTCTTCCCCCCTTTGATTATTTCCGGGTTTCCTTATTCCGGAAGTGTTTTCTTCGTTGCACGTTAGTAACTATGTATCTGAGTATATATATATATATATATATATATATATATATATATATATGCACCTATATGATCGAGAAACATGTCGCACGCGATCTAATCCGCCCCTTTTAATAGATGGATCTCGATTCGATGCATGCGTATACGTATTTATATATTTATACCAAGAAAACTCCTTTCGTTGATTTTCTCTAATAGATATCGAAAAAGAAATTAAAAAAGAAGTAAATGAGGGGAGAACGAATGAAATAAATTGAAACCTAATGAAACGTCACAGAATGACTTTTAATAAACTGGGACAAAGTGAAAGTAAACCTTTGATAAAATAACGTTCGTCCTTGTATTATACATTAATACTATAATCAGATGCGTACGTATGATTGATCTAAGTATGTATCAACGTATATATTCTATGTATCAATGATAATGAATTTTATATTATATATCTGATAATACGATTTGGTACATGGACGAAATCTCTCCATGATTAAATTCAATAAATTTTATGCCTCGTAAATAGATTAGTTTTTAATATTGTTAGTAGCAGTTGAATAAGTCGATCAGTTTCCAAGAGAATATCTATTTCGGAATGATTGACATCGAGTTAAGACAAATTATTTTATTCTTGTTAGGATTATATTACAATGGATGAAGAAGTATTGTAAGTACGTAAGTGCGTCACGTGGAAAAGATAACGAACAAAAAAATGGCTATCTAGTATCGGCGACACTTTTGTATATTTCTAATGTTTTTCTCTCTTTTTGTTTTCTTTTCTTTCTCCTAATAATAATAACAATAATAATAATAATCATCATCATCATCATAGTAATAATAATAAAAAAAAAATAAAAAGAATAAAAAAAAAAATAATAATAATAAATTCGATTCTATTGAAATAATCTATCCGTTTAAGACTTTTACTAATTACGAAATATAAAACGACATATGAATCCAACGAATGTCAAGAAATTTCATGATGGTCGAATAAAAATGAAAAATAAATGAATAATTAATTGAATATTAAATAATACGTTTCTTCACACTCGTTTGCCTTGGCGGTGGTGTTTGTCCAATTGGAGAATTATCATAAGAGTTGTAAGCGTAAGGAGGAGCCCTTGTAGTAGGTTGTCCATAACCTGTAGGTGGTCCATAAGAAGGTGCTGGTTCTTGCGACGAAGCACCTAAGATCCCTGTCAATGCTTTCAAAAGTGATCCGACCAATTGCAATGCGCCGCTGATTATTCCTTTGATAGAAGTTCCGAGCAGATGACCGGGATTCGTCATATGGGCTGGTGCCTGTAAATCAATTGAAGCAAAAGAAAAAGAAAAATTAAAAACGTTGTTACTTTGTCCAGTATTTCGTTCGGTATTTAGTTTATCCTAACTATCTTGAGCATCTTTTCGTTTTATAAATATATTCTTTGTAACGTTATTAAACTTTTGGTAAAGAGATATTAAATGGAATTAAAGAGATAAAAGATGGAATCATTGTCATATATACGATCAAACTAATTACTACTTGTTTTTTTGTTTATTTGTATTTACGATATTTGTTTATAAATTGAAATGAAAAAAAATAATTAAATAATTTCTTACAGGACCGTAACCTCCATATCCACCGTAATCACCATAGCTGGTCGGTGAATATGCAGAATCCTTGTGACCATCGCTTTTCGATGATCCACTGAGCCCAGCGCTGGTACCTGCTAGCAAGCCTGATACGACTGTACTAATCAATGTCGACAAATCGAGTCCTCCGCCGCCGTAACCACCTTTTCCAGGAACTGAAATTTCCTGGAAATATACGAACAAATATGAACAAATGTCTCGTCTCGTTTGTATTCAACATCAACGCTATTTGATATTTTCACCTTCTCTTTGCGCAAAGCCTCTTCTCTAAGCGTAAACGAGTGTAAACAAGCATTACAAACTAAATAAGAATAGACGGTATAATAGCTGTAAATTATGACGTGATATGACGAATAAGCGTCAACGTTAATATGATTCGATGCGTTGTTAGATACAACAACGAGGATTAGAATAGAATCAAAAAGAAAAAAGATAAAGAGGTAGAAAGAAAAAGGAAAAGAAAAAAACAAAAGCAGATCCGTCGTCTTTTATCTAGGAACAGGCGACGTGCGTAAAAACGTCACGGGTTAATCGATCCTCAGCATGAATTGCCAGAATTTTTATTATTAGTAACAGTTTTTCAATTTATTAAAAAGTTAATGGTGCGTACTTTGCTTAGACTAGCAACGACCCCGGCAATTAAATTCGAGAGGGGTGACATTTTTCCTGGTCCGGTTGGCTGCAAAATTATAAAGAGATAACCAACAAGAAGAAAAGAAAAGAAACAGAAAGAGAGAAAAATATTCTTATTAATTAATATAAGTATGTATGTATATAAATTCGTTCGTTCACAACGAGTATTGGATTTTAAATGGTGAATCGGTATTACCGTACTCAATGGACCTGCCACGGACTTTATCAATGCTGATAAAGACGATCCACCTTGTCCGTAAGGCTAAAAACGTAGTAAAAAAAGAAATAAAACAAAACAATTATTATATTTTATAAACATACGATGATCAAAGGGATAAGATGATCGATCTCGATATCTTACTGGATTGCTCGAATGACTTAATGGACCGATTAAAGGGCCGATCAATGGTCCTATCAATGGTGCTATCAATTGAATTAGTGGTCCAGCTACAGCCGCTACGTCACTTCCTCGTCCGTCCTTACCCTGAAATTAATTCTCTCTCGTTTTTTCATTATATCATAAATATAATGATAATTAATACTTTTGATACGAACGACTTACTCCGCTGAGATTTAACAGGATCGGTACTAGGGCCCCAGGAATATCGACAGCATCTTCTCCGTCACCCTAAATTGAAGAAGAAAGAGAAGAAAAAAAAGTAAAGGAACAGAATAAACGACAAAAAATTAACATGAAAAATATAGAAATAAAATTGTCATATTTCTCATATTTTTTAATGTCATCACGTGAATTATTTATCGACGAAATTAACTCACTTCAGAGAGTCCTTGTACCAGAGGTATCGCAGCTTGCAAAACCTCAGCTAAATCTGTCTCTGAGTTTGGCTAAAATCAGAATAAACTTTAATGAATGTAATAAGGATAGAAAAAAAATTAAATAGAAAAAAAAAAGAGAAAAGGAAAGATTTAACTTTCGAAAGCGATTTAATATATTTTAGAAACGACAATCGAACTATCTTACGTCACTGAGATCTTCCAAAATCGGCACGGCCAACGGCAATAAATCAAGCAAAGATTGTAACGATCCACCCATAGTATCGTCGTCATCGTAATCATCATCGTCTATCTAAAAAATATAAATTACTTCGCCGTAATCGAGCTTTCTTTTCCTTTTCTTTTATTTTATTATAATTTCTTTCTTTCTTTCTTTCCTTATTTTATTTATCTTTTCTCTTTTTGGAAAAAAAAGCTCGAGACAATCGATCGTACCTGTTGTTCTAGTTCTGGAGAATCAGAATTAGTTTCATTAAGTTCTTTCCTCGTTGTTAATGTTGTTAACGTGGACTGAAATATACAAAGAAATGAATATCCCTCGAACGAAATTATTACAACTCGAATGAGCAGACATAAAATACAACAATTTGATGAATCTAGACAGTTCCAAATAATTATGATTGCGTATGTGGAATATATATGCGGAATATAATTAACAACTTTCCATACATATACATATGTACACACACACACACACACACACACAATTTATAATTTTTATTTATAATTTTTATATAAATGTAATAAATAGTATTAATAAAAATAATAACAAAGTAATCAAAATTGTACTTCCTTTCTGGGCTTATTATCAATAAATATCACACCAATCACGTTTTTATTCTTATTCCCTTTTCCTTCCTTTTCTTCTGTTTTATTTTTCTTTTTTCCTTATTCCTCCTATACACACACGCGTTCGGACCTGTGACGTGGCATTACGCAACTACCGCTGTTCCCATAAAAGACACTCCTGCTGATCCTTGCTTGAGTAATCTATCATTGACGCTCCGAGAAGTTTTAACGAAGAAGGCGCATACATAATTAAAGGATAGATTTTTCGAAATGGAAACGTTACTAATACAATAAAACGTTTCGCTTTCACATTTACTCTTGTGAAAGTCATCGTCCGCATATCATTTTTTATTTATCTTCCTGTTTATTTTTTTCGTTGTTTTTTTTCAAAGATAAATCTCACGATCTTCCTTTTTAAAAATATTCCTTTGCGAACGATGCATTTCTAACACGCTGACGCTGTACTTCCATCAACGTAATACAATTTTATATCCCTTTTTTTGCAAATAGTAAAAAAAGTCCTTTAATGATCAGAAATTAATTTGTTGTTTGAATATTTAAACAATTACATAATCTATAATCAATAAAGCAAGGTGATTTATATCTTTTTATGTATGTTCTTTTTTTTCATTTTTTTATAAACATTTTAAACGTTACAATGTCTGATCTTTATACAGAGCTTCCCCACTTCTTCTTCCAACCGATGTATTTAAATACAAATTACAGCGTAAACGTCAACGTGTTAAAGATGTTCAAATGATTGATTTTTATTGATCTTAGTATATTCAAGAGAGAGAGAGAGAGAGAGAGAAAGAGAGAGAGAGAGAGAGAGAGAGAGAGAGAAAGAGAGAGAGAGAGAGAGAGAGAGTGAGAGAGAGAATTACCTCGTTATAAGCCGGAGCGATTTGTACCTTCTGCGGCTTCATACCTTTAATGATCTTCGAAATCGGTGTGGTTATCTCCTCGTTAGTATCGTTCTGCGAATTTCTTTTCAAAATTTGAAGAAGTTGTAGTAGTTCACCGAGCATCGTAGGCTTTCGCCTTTTATCATTTTTCTTATTGTCCTTCTTCTCTTTCTCGGTCTCTTGCCTAATGTTCTTCTTCGAGCCATTATCGTCATCCTCCCTAACGAAATCATCGAATATCACGTTTATTTGACCGTCCTGATCAATCAGAGTGTAATTCCTTTCGAAATAAGGAGGAAATTCGTCTGGAGGATCTCTCTTTGGTATGACCAAGAGATTTTTCGTTTTGTTTGGTGGTATAGTAGATTCAGTCGATTGTTCTCTCGTTATTGTTATCACTGCCTCGAAGGGTACGCTTATTAGTGGTAGAATAGAATCGGTCAAGTTTCTTTGTAACGTCGTAAAATTATTAAACCTTATAGGCGACGATAATTCAACGGGATTGTTAAGAAACTTTTTAAAGTTTAAATCATCGTGAAACGGATTGAGATCGAAATTGTTCGACGTTAAGTTTCCTTCGAGATTATCGAAGAATAAATTACCAATAGATTGTTCTTCCTGCCTGTATCGTGGATCTATTCCAGGATTGGTTAACGGTACGGGAAGATAAGTGGCTGCTGGAGGTACGATGACGTCATTCGTGTTACGTATAACCTCGTCGTCGTTCAAATCGTAAGTATTCTTCGTGCCAAAGTTCGGATATTGCGGTAAGAAGAGATTGTTATGCTGTTTGACACTGTTTAATCGTGGAGGAAGTTGCAAAGGTTCCTTCGATTTAATATCGGTAAATCTCGATGAGGTTTGACTTGAGGTTTGTTGTTTTATAGGTTTCTTCAAACGGTTTTGATCGTTCGCCTTTGACAACTCTTCCTTCACCGCTGATAAAGTTATATTGATCTTCGAGGCCATCAAACCCATAACGTATTTTGCCCAAGCTATCAGATCTTCCTTCGTAGCTATTTTAACGGGCAATTGAATCTCTAAGACCCTTGGCGATTCGGCAAACCCTGCCTCCTCTCTTCGTCTATTCTTTCCCTCTAGATTTCTTATCGGTTGACCTATTGGCAATGACGTCGCCAAGTACATCCCAATCAACATAATCAAGAATGATCTAATCACGAACGAACGGAACATTTTTGTTTCAAAGTTGAGAAATAATATTCTCTCGATTGCCGATTATTACGTATTTAACTTGAGGTCAACGTCTATGAACAGCATACTACACGATCCCGTAATCGATCGCATTATTCGCGACTTCGACGATATTTTTTGTTATATATATATATATATATATGTTTGTATGTATATATGTATGTATGTATGTATGTATATATATATATATATATATATATATATATATATATATATATAACACAAAAGAAAAAATAGAATTTGTTCCTTAGTTTAGTCTAAAGCTCGTTGTTCCAGCGGTCGTGGAACTGAGCGGATGCACGACTCATGTCCGCTTTATAAACGAACGATAATAAAGGGTTTGCAAACTCTTCCCTGGTCGTAGAAACGTCCACTTTTTTCCATGCACCTTGCGTCCACCTTGCCTGAGTCCATTGGCATTCCTAATCATAGTTCACGTGAAGCCGATCGGCCCGATTGCGCTCACTTCCGACGTTACGTCCGTGTTAGGATAGATAGAAAGATAATTATGCGATTACGAGCTATAGATTCTAATATAAGCAACAGATATAGGATAAACCTGATTGATGACAAATGCCATTTCGTAAGGGTTCAAACTTCCAAGTATCGCTAAAGGATGATGATGAAATACGTTGCCAAACGTATCTCTTTCGTTAAGAAATTCGTTTACCGTTTACCTATTACTGTTTACCGTTTTGTTTCATTTTACGACTTTCCAATCGGTGATACTAAAAAAGGAAGAACAGAATTAAGAAACTATACAGCAGAAATATGATAGATACAAGATGAAACAAAAAATAAAAAAAAAAAGAAACGTTAACTCATTTTCATTAATGATTAGACTCTTTAATGTTTAGGGTTGATTGGCGAAACAGAATTTGAACGATTTCTTTCATAGTAATTGTTGAAAATCTAAGAAGAGGTATAACTATGCTATTTTATGAGGTAATTACTTCTCAACAGATACGGCAATGATATTGATCTTGAAATTTCTTTGTAATGAAATAAGACAAAGAGATCTTGGTTAATTACGAACGTTGTTAGTGACCGGCATGCAATTTTTGCGTTAGAAACAGAATAAGGACGTTATGTACATCAGTCTCCCATGATAATGAAAGTTATTCTTACTCTACCCGCTAAGTGGATGCAACACGTGTGAATTGTGTACACCTATGGTGTGCTATACTGCTCTTTGCTTTCTCAAATTTGTTCGGTGCTATGAAATATAATGTAAACAACGAAAGTTCTGAGAAAGTATTCTAACAATGATTCAGTGAATTTGATATATTGTATCCACGATTGAAACGAGTTTTCCAATGGTATGTGTCACGTTTATCACCGTTAGATTGGTTACTGGCCAGCTACAAACAAGTTTATCGTAACCATAAGCGATCGTGGTCGATTACTACCGGGAATCATTTATGGTATAGAAGTTTTCAAGGACAAGAATTAATTTCTTTTAGAAAATCATACTTTAAAGAGTTTCGTGCAGTTCTCATGCACATTCATGAAATTTATAATGTTTGTACATATTTGTGCAATTTACTTTTGCTTTTCAATGAAACTGATCACGCGTATTACATCGATAATGACATCGGAACCATCGATTTCAAGTTTTCAATTATATTTCTTTTTACTTTTAATGCTTTCGCATCAACGCTCATTGTATAATACTATATTCCATGAAGAAAAATAAAAGAACTTTGAATCGTAAAACATTAGCATCTCACAGAGAAATGTAATTTGTAATATTACCTATAACTCGTATTGAATATATCAATTTATCGTTAACATTGAAACGTGAAGTTTAACGTAAAAATCGTTTTCATTTTTTTGGAATTCGTGCCATAAACAGAATATTCGTTTCTTTAGTTTGATTTTTATCAGTTAAGTTTGATACTGTCGTATCTATTTAAAATTGAAAAGTAATTTTGATAGAATAATAATAAATTTTTTCAATGTTTTATATAGAATTTGTATAAACTCCGAAGTGATTTTTACAAGATCTGCAAAAAAGAAGTATATCATTTTTTGTATAGTAGTTTTGGATGTATATATATATATATATATGTATGGTAGTTTCTATAGTAGAAAATATTATAGTAGAAAATGAAAAAATGAGTAAAACCAAAATCGTTATTTGTTATCGACACGTTTATTTCCTAGGCTTCTAATGGGTGCAATTACGAATACCATATATTGGACTGGATCAAGAATTTTAGTAACATTTTGACAAAAATTGAACTTCCTCATATAAATATTTGTTAAATTTGTATTGTTTCTTAAATATCCATAGATCTTAAAAATGACAAAATTAATAACACGGAATACAAATTCTAATTGTGTCGAACAAAGAAAGTTACAAAAACAAAGAAACTTATTTGTTACCAAAATCATCAGACATAAATACATTATGGATCCGATTTAGATTTAATCTAACAAATAAATGTAATTTTTTCCATGCTTTTGCGAATTACGTAATATAAAATTAATTACAAAAAATAAACAAATAAATAAAAAACTAAACAAAATATTTTGTACGAGTGAAACGTTAAGATTTTTGTTTCGAATTTTCTTTAGATCTATCAATCTTATTTACCATCATTGAACAAAATGATGAATTAATTGGATAAAATGATTTCCAAGTATTAGGGTGTCCATAAGTTTCTTCTTCTTTTTTGATTTGAAATGAATACACGATGGGGAAGATACAAAGGGGAGACCCTAATATGTTAGTAATAAAAAAATTGAATTATTAATGTTTTTATAATACATATATAGAAGATTTTTTATAATACATATATAACACATATTTTTTATAATACATATATAATACATTTTTAATACATATTTTTTTTTTATAATACATATATAATAGATTTATTAAAAATACATGTAGAACTATAGGAGAATACTTGTTTAATAATCTTTTTTACAAATTTAATGATCTTTTTTACAAATTTAAAAATCTGATTAAAATATACGATTAAAATATTTGTTAAAAAACACAAGTTGTCCAGTAAGACAAAGTAAAAATCATTCAACTACCGATTTGATAGGAACTTAGGCGTTTTATATCGTTCACTGAATATTTATATTCGACACACAATATTGTGTAACGTTTTTTAATAAATTATTGTTATTTTTTTTCTATTGCCCCTAACAAACGAGATATTTACCTGATCCTTAATTTATAATCTATACATACATATATATATATATATATATATATATATATATATATATATATATATATATATATGTACACAGAATTTTATACAGAATTAAACTTTCTATTTATTAATGACAAACAATAAAAACAATATTATATATGTGTGTGTGTGTGTGTGTGTGTTTAATAAGAATGATCGATAAAAAATTCTGATGGGAAAGACTTACATAAGTTGAAAATTTAATATGTCATATATATATATATATATATATATATATATATATATGCAATATGCATATGCATGTCAAAAATATATCTTGATTTCAGATGCTTGATCGCTGAAAATTCAAGTTTGTCTGGGAACCACTTTCGTTTTTCGTTCTGACTTGTCCAAATGTAGGACATATCACGCTGTACCTGTCACGAAATTCGTTCTTCATTTTTTTCGTTTTCTTTGAAGGATATAAAAAAAAAAAACAAACAAAAAAGAAAATAGAAAAAATGAAAAAGAAAAAAGCTAAGAAGAAACAACCGCAATCGTTTTACTTCTTTTTCTTGGTTTCTTTTTTCTTTCATGCCCTATCGCAAGGTCTAAGAATAAAAAGGACGACCTTTTTTATCGACACGCATATTCTTATCCATCTTTTCAAGGTTTTATTTTTTAAATTCAGATTACGAGCGAGTATTATATTTATATCTTTCTTTGTATGAGGACACGCGCTCTCCTGGTATCATGCGTTACGCTTCGAGGTTTGTAAACGTATAAATGTACAGTAAAGCAAATACGTCACGGAGATGCTCCGTCGAACAGAATAAAACAGAGCAGGGAGAGAAAATGTTAATATACTTGTGGCTCTTGTGGCTTTCCATTGCGAAAATGTTCGCCAGTATGAACTTGACTACCATACCAATTGTGTGTGCGTCTTCGAGAATCGAACAACGAGTTTTAGTCGATGGATTAGTGAACGAACAAAATATTTCGTTTATTTACCTGTCTTCTTCTTCCAACAAATGCATAGGTAAATACAATAAATGAAATGATCACTCTTATGATACATTAATACGAGATATTTATAAATCTAAGTGTTTCGATATTCTTCGGTGTTTCGTATAATAAAGTAATAAAATGGTGGAGAGGTAGACGGAATGTAGAAAAAAGATCATAGATAGAGGAAAAAGAAAGAAAAAAAGTAGAAAAAACACGACATAGTTAAAAGGCAACGGCAAAAACTGGTTTTCGTAATGTTCACACACGTGAACCTATATGACGTTCATTTAACTACCGGTCTCTCTCTCTCTCTCTCTCTCTCTCTCTCTCTCTCTATTTCTGTCTTTCTTTTTCTCTTTCGCGACATATGTATACCTTTCGATCTCTCGATGCTATTGTTACAACATTCGATGGCGTACTACGAAAGAAAATAATCTTCGTTAATTACGAAACATAGTCTGGTAGATTGAGTTCGTATAATATCTTCGGCATTATCAATCGATATATAATCGTTCGTTAAATGTATCAAATATGATCTTTATAATGATAAGATCATTAGAAACTACGATAATGATAAAATTTGAAATAACGGTTAATAAAGGTGTCTCCGTCTGGTGAACGTTTATGAAAGTCACATACATAAGTCTACTAACTATTACTGCTATTACTGCAGCTGCTGTTGCTGTTACGATTACTGCTGCTGCCGCTGCTGTTGTCGCTGATCGAGGACTTGGACTTTCGAGTCCTCCGCGTCCGGTTTGACTGTCGGTAAAATCGTGACTCCTCGCGAACTCCCGTTAGAAAAAGTACTTCCGTTAATGGAAAAACATTTAAAAGAAACAAAACAAAAAAAAAAAAACAGAAAAAAAGAAAAAGAAAAATTTCGTCCTTCAACTTTCGAAATGAATTACCTTCCCTTCTTATTATTTCCATTTTCTTTTTCCTCTATCAAAGTCGAGAGACCGAGATTGATCGGTACTCGATCATGATTTTCCTTATAAAGGAGTGTATATGTTTGAATGGAGAAAAAAAGGATATAACAATTGCTCACATATTCCCGTTAAAGTATTATAACAATATCATTTGTAATAAACTTAGATGCAAATATATATATATATATATGAATATATTTATATATTTATATACATACATATATCTTTTGCTCTCTTTCTCTTTCTCTCTCTCTCTCTCTCTCTCTCTCTCTTAGTTGCATATAAGACAAGCAAGGTTAACAACAATTGCGTCAGTGATTATTTTGTGCTCTTGATCGATAAGTTCGCACGAATAATTTTACACTAACGTTACTTAATTACATGTATTATTTTTCTTTTTCTTTTTTCTTCTTTTCTCCTTCTTTTTTTTTTCAATATATGCGTTTTATACACTTAAAAACCTTACATTATCCTCGCTGACAAGATATCAAAGTCGAGGAGCCTTTTTCTTGTTTTTTTTGAATCATTTCTTTATTTCTCTAATCCTTATTTTTAATTCGCTATCACTCGCGAGAAAATCGTTAAATAAATGGAGACCCGTTTATATACTTATGAACCGATCACAAGTCAAATTAGTTAACTCCACTTTAGGAATTTTTTTTAAATTAAAGTGTTAATGTACTTGATGGAGTCCTCATCTTTTATATTCAATATAAATCTCCCTAATTTACATTATTTAATACCGTTAAATGAGAAAATTTGTTTGGCCATCGAATAAAAACTAATTTATTCCAGTAATAACGATTATTCTAATGACTATTCTATCTTATTCACCTTATATGTCGTTAGATGAAAGCTACGTCTGAATTTAAACATTCTACAATGTTTATTTGAATTTTTATTTTAAAGGGAATTTTAAAAAGCAATTTATATCATTTCATCACTCTTCTCCATTTTTTGCTTTATGGAATTAACCGATTTGACAAGTGAGCGGCTCATATACAGTCTTACTGAGGCCGAATATTTTTCGAGCTTTAAATTCGTTAAATAATATTCATCTTATAATCACGACATGGCAGTTTTTTTCTTCAAACATTTATATACGATCTGTGACCGTCCATGCATCTACCGATGAATTTGAAGTCGGATATTATTGTATTAATAATGCAAGAATAAGACATACGTTTATATAAGTATTTGTGCTACGGTCGTGCCCCTCCGTGGTGAGACCCTGAAACAGATTGGAAAATATTGGTTATTATCAAATGTAATTTGTGCCACGGATGATGTATAAACGTGTAAAACTATAGTGTTAACCAATTCGAGTTCGTTGCATGGCCGAAATAATGAACTGCCATGATACTTTTACATATTTAATGAACCAAATATAAAACGTTGAACAAATATCTTTTACTTACATTGATAAATTATATTGTCAATTGTAATTATTAGGATTTATATTTGGGATTAATATGTGGGAATGCGATCATCGTTCATACACTTCTCTCATTTATTGATTTACTTTCGTAATACGAATTTATTCATAAATACGATTCAATCCTTCAAAGACGACAAAAAATAGAAATGTTGATTATTAAGTGACGATGTCGAGTAAACGATCAGTGTTTTTAACTCTTACATAGTATACATAAGACGTGATCGTAACGTACCGAAAATATTTTTGAGTCGTGTATGTTCGATCAATTTTTGCTTAAAAAAAAGAACAACGTATAAATATTTTTTTGGATAATAGACAAATAAAAACAAAATAATAAAAAGACAAAAAATCGTCCATATTATATTTATCAGAACTACTTCGGACATATTCAATGTTCAATTGGGTTCTCTCTCTCTCTCTCTCGTTTTCTGTTAACTATTTCAGGATATGATTTTTAAAAACGTAAAAAATAACGCAAATAACAATGAATAACGAAGAAAAGAAAAATAATAGTAAATATCAATAATTCTAAGCTAATTTTCTATTGTCTGTTTATATTTTCTATTGTGCATATTCTGAAAGACCGATTTCAACTGACTGTTCTTGCAACAATAAAGTATTTGCAAAGCGAATTTTTGAAACGTATGCTTTTAGTTATTTTATTGCCTAAACGATTGTCGTATACTCGTGGTTTCGACCAGAAAAAAAAACGTTGAGATCTGATTTGAATCGATCACAAAAAAAAATATATAAAACAAGAAAGAATATGTAAGTACGATCATGTTTTTTCAATAAAGAACAAATTTCTATTTACTATAACGATTTCGAGTATATCGATTACTTAATGAACGAGAACTTCTTAACGAAATTAAAGAATTTTTTATTTATTCAATGATTGTCTATAAAATATGTACATATTATAAATGCGACGTTTATCCAACGTCATTGTGCCTGAATCATTGTGCCTACGGTACAAAAAAGGCTCGTATATGTTTTCACGAGCATTCCACAAGAATACCATAATCATCGTTACGACAATAATGAATATAGTCTTATCTATTATATTATATACAAATTAATGCAAATAATAAGTGAGCGTTGAACGGTGACGTTTGTGCAACATTTTTATGCTTCTCGTTCATCGACACGGATTCGATCAAAGTAACACTTTGAAAGCTTACGGTGTAGTACATTTATGCACGATTAACATACAATCGAATCATCTAATCTCGCTGTAAAAGGTGACTCAGCTTGGCTTTAGCAACGATTACTTAAAAAAAAAAGGAAAAGAAAGAAAGAAAGAAAAAAGTTAAAAAATAAGAAGGAAAATAGCTTAGAAATCCTTGGCCCCTTAGTTGTAAAAACACGAGACACTTGAAAATGATCAAATCGATCTCCCAATAAATTTTGTCATTAAGAAGCGTGAAATCGATTATAACTATCCGTATATAAATTTATGTATATTCTAGTTGTTGTACTAATCGTAAATTCGATTACGTATAAATCTCTTACGTTCATTCTAGTCAAATTTTATGTAAGGCTATCAAAATTAATACGATCGAAGCGTTCCTAAAAATATACATATAAACAATATAGATATAAACGCAGATATAGGTATATCGAAGAGGAAATATCATTTATCTGTTTTCTTAGAGCTTTATCCAATTTAAAAAGTATCTTCGTCAACGGGAATATTACATATGACACGCAGTTATGAAAATCAGGACGCGGAAAATGCGTACACCAGTGCGTTTACATACGATCGTTGACTTTTCTCTCTCTCTTTCTCCCTATTCTTTTCCTTCTTTTATTCTTGATAATATATCAAAGATAATTATTTAATTTATTGATAATTTATTCCTATAATTATGTATTAGCAAAACAAAAATGTCCAGCTCGAGACAAGTGTAATGAATCTTATCAAAAAATCACAATAAGATAAAAATATAAATATAAATTTCTAAAAATAAAGGGAAAAAGAAAGAAGAAAAAAGAAAAGTTTGAAGTGCCATTTCTCCGAAAGAGAAATTTTCACTTCGATTTGGTTTTATTTGATATACATAATTAATTCTATCGATGGTTTAACGTGATTGGCCGGTGATGAGCGAACGTGAACACGTTTGATTCGTTTCCTTGAGATAATTTTCTCTTACCGGAATGAAATGTCGTTGTTATTGTCATTGCTCTGAATCCAACCAGAAGATGTTACGTAAACTTGAGATCGATTACGCGGATCTGAAATCAACGATACACATACACGTTTATATATGTGTGTGCGCGCGCGTGTGTATGTATTTATGTACATATCGTACAGAGAAATGAAAAATAAGTAATAAGAGCATCGTTGCTTGCTTTCCTTCTTATTTCTGTATGAAAGTTTACGTAACGCTGATTCGAGATAACGATTTTTCGATGAGGAAAATATTTTTTATATAAACAATATAATATACGTTATGCTTATATATCATTTCAATCAAGTACGACTATTTTAAAGTTGCTGATGAAGTTCCTTTTTTTCTTTTTTCTTTTCCATCGATTTCTTTTCATTTTCTTTTGCTTTTTCCAATCGTCCAAATGTAAAATAATAAATGAAGCAATTAAATTCAATCTTATTATTCATCAAAGTTGAATCATCATTTTTACTCGTATTTACGTACGATAAATTGATAAAATCGTTCAATCGTTTTCTCTAATTCGTTGAGATATTCTCTACGAATGTCGATGAAAGTGCATTAAACGGTCTGGTGCGAATGTATCGGGTTAGTTATGTAAAGTCGAAAGTTCTCATCGGAAGTAAACCGCGATATGTCCACGTTTCTACGTTAAATTTTGGTCCATGATAAATTTTTCAAGAATTAGAAAAAAATAAGAAAATAAAAATGAGTATATTTATCGTAATTATAGATCGATATAATGTATTATCGTAATTACTCGATACCTAGGTTTGGAAACGTAACATTGCTCGTGAAAACGTAAAATGAATTTGAGATAAATATCACTAATTATATGTCTAAGTAGTACAGAGCATGCGTTTATAAGGTGATATATTCGACATACAGTAAATATTATATTTAAAAGAGACAATGATATGAAGAATTAATCATCTCCTTTTTCTTTTCTTTTTTGTTTTTATAAAGCAGAGAAAAGGAAACAAAAGAAAATAATTATATTCCCTGATGATGTTCGAGTTTGCTGACAAGTAACAAGCGGAAACATCGAAGTAAAGAAAAAAGAAAAAGAAAAAAAAATAAGAAGAATGAAGTATAAAAAGGATTGCAAGACACAGATCCAACGATTAGGATGATCGCGTGGACGGGAGATCAATGATTTTGAATTTTTCATGTGGAACGGAACGAACTTTGATCAGTATTATAATATCTGCTTTTTGATTAGTGTCGAAATACTTAGGAAATGTTTTTTTTCTTAGTTCGTTCGTTTATTTATTTAGTATTTTTTCTTTTCTTTTCATTTTTTTCCATCCTTTCTTACTTCGACCAAATATTTCGATCGCAATCTCGTTAGTTGATTTTTATTTTCTTTTTTACATTTATACGAATATATAAGCATACATTCTCGGTGAAAGCAAACGAAAGTACGCTACGATGTTTATTACGTCATGTCGCGATTCGAGGAGGATACAAGAAAGAATTTTATTTGATTTCGTTGATTATAATTGTTTCGAATTTATATTACGAGTGTGTGTGAACTTGTTTGTATCATTTTTTTTCACGTCGAATGATTTTATCGCTATCCACGGAATAAAAATGCAAAACGCGATGATCTTAAAACGTACTCTTTAGAAACCAGTTTGTTTCGTATTTAAAAACATTTGATCTTTAATAAATAGTTCGTTAAATCTACTATTTGAAAATATACGTGGTTCGAACGTGTCAACCTTCGATTTCATTATATTTGAATCACGTAAATATAAATTCAAAAAAGAAGCAGTAAACATCATATTATATATATTGAAAACGTTTATAGAATTTTTATGGATCATTTTACTTTGGCATTTTTTCGTTTACATTTTTCCTTTTTTTTTTTTTTTTTAATCTAATCACAGAATACATTCTATAATGGAATTTTAACTTATGAAACTTTGTATTACGCATTGTACACTTATCGCGTTTATATTTACATATATAATTTTAATGTACACCTGGTTTATAACTATAAAACACTTTCAATTCGCGATTGCCACACTTTTGATATTTTTACGATGATCTATTCTTTCTATGCTTGAACGATCGAGTCAATATTTAGCGGAATAATTGGTCACGCGTATTGTCTATCGTTCGATGATTCCTTTGTTTTGTTTTCTTTCTTTCTTTTTTGTTTTATTATTCCTCGATGATATTTTATCTTCAATAAATGGCTTTGATATTATGCACAAATCATAAAAATTTATTACAATTTTTCTTATCTGTACATTGAAGACTGTCAATGTTTTAGTTTGGGAAGAAACTATTCTTTCTTTTTCTATTAACTCTATATCTACTATAGTATTAAATATAAGTATTCAAAGATAAATTATTCATGATATTCTTTCAAAGATACCGACGAATTCTTCTTAAATGAACTGGATCTCGATCTCGACAAATGATTTTGAAAGATCTACTGGAATGAACTCTTTTAAAGGAAATTATTCGACATATCAAAAACTAAAATTATATTTTTTAACTTATCCTCTAGTGGCAGATATTTGTCAAGCCATATAAGATTATGTTGGAACGACGAATTAATTCGCGTAACAAAACTCTCATCGTTGAAATCTATAGTCGGGCTAGATCAAGCATGAAAATTAGCAAGTGAAATCTTGAATGAATAACTATAACTTTCGAACTTTGCTTTCGTTCCTGTAAGACTAGAATAAACTTATGTCAAATTTTACAATATGATTTATTTAATAATTTTCAAGTTCGGAAAGAATTTAAAGTAAAAAGAAAACTTTAATACAATTAATTATGCTACGAAACCGACAAATTCGATCTATTTGCCATAAAGAAAATTGGAAGGTGTATTATTTATTCCGAGAAAAATATAATTTTGTTCTTAAAAAAGAAAAAAGAAAACATGGAAAAACAGAAATAAAAAGAAAAAAAATAAAACAGATGAAAGAACATTATATACCTATTGAAAGATGAATCTTTTTCGATGTCCCTCATCGAAATGAAAATCCTCCAACAATCGATTGATCTTTCATCAGGATCCCTTCTTCGGGATCCTCGAGAAGTGAGAGAAAGAGAGAAAGGAAGAGTGAAAGAGAGAAAGAGAGAGATTGTTAGAGAGAGAGAGAGAGAGAGAGACAGAGAGAGAGAGAAAGAGAGAGAGAGACGACGACGACGAATCCAGAGTTAAGTGTAGCGTGGAGGTGGTGCCAGGCTCCTCCTTCTAATAAAAGCCGCTCTCTAAGCGCCGGTACACAGACAGTCACAGAAAAGTCGACGAGAACGGGGCCGTCGGGAGCTCCTTTAAGAACATCACTTCTTTTTATAGTTATTGAATCAAAAGTTTTTTTTTAAATTAATTTTGGAAACAGTTACGTACGCATACGTATAAACATAAATTCATACATATACATATATATACATATACATATATATATATACATACATATACATATATATATATATATATATATATATATATATACATATACATACATACATATATGTATATATATATAGGTATATAAATATACATATAGATCGTATTATTTTTATATATGTGTTTTGTGGTGAATTCGACGTGGCCTTTGTTCTCTAATTTTCATTAACTGTGAACTTCTCCCCTATCAATTACCCCGTTACAACAAAGTGCATGAAAAAGCAGGAACATTCGTTAATCGTGCGACGAAGGTGATTATGTGAGGAGAAAATACAAAAATAAAAAAAGAATAATTTTATTATTGATAAATAGTTTCATTGTACGCGTACATTAACCCGTGGAATTGTCTTCGGGAATTCGACGGGTTTTTCTTGGCGTGTTTTAATCGAAGCACGTGCCGACGGCGGCAGATAGCTATAGCAATGGAAAATGGAAATGACTTGAAAGTTATTCTTGGAGGAAAAATTTTCATGGGGGCAGTGAAATCTTTATAAAGTTGGAGATCGTTATTCGTGAAGTAAATTGATCCAAGGGGAAATAGAAAAAAATGGAAAATCGTGATTTATAAATATACGATTCCGTCGATAGTTTCACTTTCGGTATCGTGTGTTAATATATATATATATATATATATATATATATATATTACGTTTTTTCATCAGTTCGAATAAATATCTGAAATGAATTTCGATGAATTAAAATGTAACTTAAGTAATTGACCTCGAAACCATAGAATATTGCATTATCGTCGGTCGTCAAGTAGAAAATAATGTGTGCGTTGAATCGGTATTGTTTTAACGTGACAACAATGATCATGACAAGTCATTGTCATTTCCTTGACGTCGATCGATTCTTTACACCGAGCGACCACCCACTTTGCTTAAATGAAAATTAATCGTCAATAATATCATTAATAATATCGATTTTATTTTTTATTCATTCGAAAATTTGAACGATATTGTAATATAGACGTTCGAAAATTATGAAGAAAGAAAGGAAAAAGAAAGAAAAAAAGAATAAGCGATTAATTTTTTTTCGGAAAGGTACAACAACATTATGTCGTCATTCAAAACTCTCCCGCTATGAAGATGCGAACGGCATCTTCGGACTTTCATTCAGTCGAAAGTGATAGTCTTTAGCAGAACACCATGCTCGAGAAAGGAGAGCCTTTCCTCTCGTCTCTTCCTCCTCCTCCTCCTCCTCCATCTCCCTCCTTCTACTATCACCATCACCATTACCATCACCACCACCACTACCATCACCACCACCACCACCATCACCTTCCTTTCTTCCGATCGATCTTCCGAGCTCCCTCGCTTATACCTTATTTTAAATTCTTTTCAATTCGTTTCCGGTCTGCACTAATGCGTTCTCGGCATGATATCGTTATTATAATATGTTCAACGCGCATGACCTTCGAAGAAGAAATAGAAAAATCTAAACACGTCGTTCATCATCGTCATCATTATCATCGTCATCGTTATCACCGTCATCATTATCATAGTCGTTATCATCATCATCATCGTCGTCGTCGTCATCACACATTTTTATGAAAAATACGAAGGTCATTCTCTTTCGTTTGCAGAAAGACGTTGCGACGATAGAAAGATAAAGAAGAAGAGAAGAGAGGGGTGGAGGAGAAGAAAAGAAAAAAAAGAAGAAAAAAGAGGGCAGAAAGGACGAAGAAAAATAGAACAACCATGAGGTGCTCAATGGTAACTCTGATGACTGCGATCAGCGTTCTTGCATTGGTCAACTCACATCCTGTGCCACAAGAAAGAGGGTTTCGATCGGAGGTAAGTGAATGGGATACAAATTCGAACATTCTTTTCCCTCTCTCTCTCTCTCTCTCTCTCTCTCTCTCTCTCTCTCTCTTTAACTCTGTCTTTTTCTTATTCTTTTTTATATACCCATAATAATTAATAACGTTACGTGAACTTTCTAAAAATCGTTCTAACGTATACGGTATAGGAATGCAAGTGGAAGCAATCCGAAGAACGAATTATACAAGATAAGATAAAAAAAAAAAAGGAAAAAGAAAAAGTAAGAAATAGGGATTGACTTTGTTAATAGAATCATTTAATAAGGAAAAAAACAACTTCTTGTTGCCATATTCGATTTGGTTCGAGCGAACATTCTATAAACCGTGTGTACGATAAATTAAGTATAGGCATGAGTGTCAACGAAATTCGTAGGAAAATCAAATTATTTCACGAGCATTGCCAAATTACGTAATCGAGGGTATTATGACAACTTTCACTGTGTCACTGGGTCATTTTATCCTTTATGGAAAACTGGTCCGGCCCGGCCTTTTGTCTCTCGATATGCTTAAGCTCGGAGAAAGTTGAATTTCTACGACACTTGTGTGTGTGTATTCGACTACACAAATATATATAGACACAGCGCACACGATATGTATAGGTAGGTACCGTCATAAATTTGTCATAACAATCGAATTATTAATTGTATCCTTTGTCTTATTCAAAAGCGGTAGCTTTCGCCTTAAATCGATCGGAGAAAATAAATAAAAATCATGAAAAAGTGAGATCTCCTTTCCTAGAAGGAAGAAAGAATACCAAAATGTAAATAGTAAAGAAAAAAGAAAAACGAAAACAAAAAAAGAAAAAGCTAGAATCGAACGTACGTTCACGATAATGATGATGTTAATTGATATTCATACTCGTCTAGATATCATTAAAATTTCGTTCTCACGTAAACGTTAACGTTCGAGATTATCGTTATTCAACAAAGGGAAAAGAAAGAGATATCAAACAGTCGCAACTGGTTGAAAGTTTGATCTTAACGTGACGAAACGCAGTCAGTCACGTGGAAAATTCGAAATTACCGTCCGTAAGAATTAGTCCATCAAAAGGATCGAGTTAAAAAGTCGAAAAAAAATCGAGATATTGTTTGCGAGAGAAGAAAAAGCTCTAGCCGTTCGGTGATCGATCAAAGTCTATGGTAAAACTCATGCTTACTTATGCGGATACATATACACACACACATATATATATATATATATATATATATATATATATATGAATATGTATATGTATGTATGTCTATCTATATGTATATATGTATATACATAGAAGCAAATAGACAGACGGAATAACGTTGTACGGTCCACAAACGAAATTGCGGGCGTCCAAAGCCATCATGGCTGGCTGACTACTCTCCTCTCGTCTCGTCTCTTTTAGCCCGACACTTTCACTGGCCGCGAACGCTACCAAGTCGGCGGACACTTTCTTCGACATCGATCGATGTGCCCAATGGAAAGTGCAGCCTTAACACATACCACACACACACACACACACGCGCGCGCGCGCGGAATTACGCAGACAGTGTATTTTAACGCAATAATCACGAAACGCACATACGAAGATCTACGATTCGTCTCTGAGAATTAATCTTCGATCGAATTTAAAAAAAAAAAAGTGTAAAACGCGTTTGCTTCCAGACGACGCATAATTTATTTCTAATTCTTTTAAAATGTACCTCTCCATCGAACGAGATACCATATAATTTTTTAACAAATTTGTTTCTTTAATTGCGAAACAACAATTGCTAGAGATTTTCTCTCCTTTTTTCTTTCTTGTTTTATTCTTAATCTTTCATTCCATGAACGAATTTGTTTGATGTCATGATATTTCTAATATATCCTTTAACATCTCATTGGCATGCCAGAACTATGATAACGTTCTAATACATTATACAACGTCGCATCCTATTAAATCATACTTGTTTTAATGCTCAAAGGATCATCAATTTTAATTGAAGAAAAAAAAGAAAGAAGAAATTCGTATTATTACTTATAAACAATTTCAAGATTCAACGAATCAATATAATAAATGTTATCGAAGATATTTAATTATCTTAGATCCAACCTTTTAATGAGCCGAGATCGTGTCGTGATCTTGATAAACAATTTGAAATATTCCACAACAAAGTAAATAATAAATATATCGTTCGATGTAATAAAACTTTCGCGTTGAATATTCTTCTTAGAAATGGTTTTGGACGAAAACGCGGAATGCGTAAGAGAACACGAACGAGGTTTGAGGGAAAGTGAAATGTGCTGTGGTCGGTTGAGCAACGTCATAGTGTCCTGTCGAGTGATACATGGTAACTCGATCTATTTTATTATCGAATATTTTTATATTACTCGTTGAAAAACAAAACATTCTAGATGAATCGATTTTAAAGAACATTGGATTGTTTTAACGAACTTGTTTTAAAATTATATAATCATGATAAAAAAAAAAGTAGATATCGAATCACCAATCTTAAGTACTACGAATTACGTAATCGTTCTAATTAATCGAAAATATATATAAATAAATAAAGAGAGAGAGAGAGAGAGAGAGAGAGAGATTAGCCAGACATCGACGCTGGTAATCTCTGGTGAACTTTTCCGAACTTGTAAATCGTAAATGCATTCTCCAAGTATAGTATACGTTTGTTCCTTTACATGCTCGCTTCCACTTAAGCAGACAAATCGTTGACTTTGAGGAGTACTTACTTCCTCGAGGGTAATACGAATGATTTAGCATTATTATCAACGTCAATGGTCATGTGTATAAAAATAGAAAGAGAAAAGGAATAAGGATTGACAATTGCAGATTTATTTTACGAAAGAGAAAGACAGAGAGAGAGAGAGAGAGAGAGAGAGAGAGAGAGAAATAAAAAAGAAAACATAATACCAAAGAAAGGGCCAAATGAAATTTTTTTCAGGCTCTCGATCGGTTGTTAATGGTAGAAGCGGACAAGGAAGCTGCACTGAGAAGTAAAAGGACCATCGGTATCCTTCGTCAACTGTTTCCAGATATCTCTCAGGTGAGAGCTAACACCTAGTAAAAGGGGGCAAAATAAAAAAAAAAAAAACAACAGACCAATAATTCAACTGACACGAGTTAAAAATTTGTGACGATCGATCAATGAGGGCTATTTAAATATTCACGTAATTACTTTACAATAGACTCCATCGATAATCGTCCGAAAGAATTTTTTATTGAAGTTTCCATTAAAGATGATCCATTCGATGTCCGAACAGACGAGTTCGTACGAAGGCGTTCATTCACCTTTCAATCGGAATTACTGTTGAGAAAGTAATTCGTTCGTTCATCGTATTTATATTTATTAATCCAATATCGATGCAATTCGATGCAGCTCGATCATCCATTTCTTTGTAAAAGAAAGAGCAGAGCTTTCAGAAAAATCATTTATAACGATTTTTAATCTATTCGGTTTCAATTTTTTGTTACCTTGTACGAAGGTGAAATTGGAAAATCTATCTATTCATCTAAATCGATGATCTATGGACTATGGGTGTTGCTGTGTTAAAACAAGATTTCATCGATCAAGATATTTTTCATTGCTTAATTTATTGTCGAATTTCTCTCTGTTTTCTACATCCCGTTAGATATATATATATATATATATATATATATATATATATATATATATATTTATATATATGTATGTATGTATGTATGTATGTATGATTGTATATCCTAGATTGGAGTAAGACGGCATGACGGTAGCAATTTACCACGGACCGTTCCTTTTTTTGTATGCCGACCGACGCTTTTGCGTGACAGAAATCGATTTTGTAACAAATCGGTTGCAGAAGACCAAGATCGCCATCACTTTGTATTCCGAGATCGTTCTAAATTATTTCAAAATCATCGAATGCTCGGCATCGATCCCTTTTTGAAATCATTCTCTAGAAGAGTTAGAAGGTTATTCAGAATTGTCGTCGTCGTTGTTATCGTCATCGTCATCGTTTTGTCGTTGTTTGTCGTTGTTCGTCGAAAAAGAAACAAAATTAAAAAAAAAAAAAAAAATAAATAAACGGGAAGAAAGAAAATCATTGCCAAAAAGGAAGAAGCATGGAAAAGAAAAGGGACAGTCAATGCTTCTTCCTTCCGGTTAAGTGATATTGTTTTTTAGATGATCGATAATAAGGTGAACGCCATAGTCGCGGAAGTCTTCCGTGTCCTTGGCCCGATCGTACTACGCAACGTCCTTGGCAATAATAATAGCGAAGGTGGTGGCACCGGTACTGGAAGAGCGAACAACGATGGCTCGACCGTAATGATAGCATCGCCTTTCGACGACGATCAGCAGGACAAGGATAATAACAATGGTGCTCGCATTGATTCGATCGGTTCGAACGATTCCAGAGTTCCGATTTCTCTTCCTACCTTTCCACCAGACAACAATGAAGTTACTAAGGCATCGAACACTACTACTACTACTACTACTACTACTATTGCTACTACTACTACTACTATTACTACTCCTGCTACAACAACAACAATTGCTACTACTACATCAGCAAAGATCGAGAACACAACCGATCTCAATACCTCGGTATTGTGATCGTTTGCCGCAAAATTGCGGGTAAAATTTTCGACAACTATTCGATCGTACGGTTGTTTTTTTGGGGGTCTCGCTCTTCACTTTTTTCTTTTTTTTTTCGCTGTTGATCGTTATCTTAATCCACTGCGGAGATTCTTCAATTCGTTTTTCTCGATGTTTTTTTTTTTTTTTATATATCTCATTGCTCTATATATTTGTATTTATGTCTCCTCTATATGTCGTGCTAACTCAATCGTGTCCTTTTCATCGATGGGACAACCATGGCTTTTGATTGAATATTTTCTGGACGATGTTTTACCGCGCTCGTAGGACAGCTGCGGTTATCAAATCTATTCAAATAAAATCGTGTTACCTCGAGAGCTCAATGCACACTTTTTTCATCTAACTTTTTGGGATTTCTCTCTCTCTCTCTCTCTCTCTCTTTTTCTCTCTTCCTGTCTCTCTCTCTCTCTCTCTCTCTCTTTCTGCCTCTTCTTCTCTGTGTACATATTTACTTGTTGTCTTCAATTCATTGGAAAATCTAATGCAAATCATTGCAGAAATAACGAAATCCATGTTATCGATCGATTATTATCGATTGATCGTTTCTCGAAGATACCATTTCATAGTTCGTAAACATGATAGGTGTCCCTCTGTCATTGAGTTATAGCGATGATTTGATCCTAATTTCTTGTTGTCCAAAAAAACAAAAACCCAAAATGGAGGAATGTAAAAAATTGGAAACAAAGTAACAAACAATTGGTACAAATTGATCGTGCTCGAACGTAACATAAATGTTTAATCGTCTGAAACGATTAATTATATATTAGTGTATACAATGTATATACTTACTCGTAAGTATCTGTGAATATTTATTATAAAAAACGTAACTCTTTGATAGAAGTATAAAAATAACATTTAACTACCCCCTTCCACCTTTTGCTCTTATGTAGAATGTTAACATTCGTATTGTAATATGAAGCAATTGATTATTAATTAGCATTTCATTTGAATCAGCCAATTTCAAGACATTGTGGATGAAATCGCGTGCTTATTCGACTAATCGTGACCTTCCAAGCGTCAAAGAATCAATCTTCTCAAGTGTATCTCTCTCTCTCTCTCTCTCTCTCTATTTCCTTTTTTATCCTTTATAGTCGAAAACCGTTGTAATTATGTAGTTAAGCCGATAAACGATTAAGATAAAAGAAACTTAAAGAGTCATTAGAACTCTGCAAACATGAAAAACATCTTAGCCAATCGCCTGAATAATTTGATATGACGAAATAGAAATAAGTGTATGAAGTGACGTGACGTAACGTTGTTTAGAAATCTGAAAAAAGATTCGTTTGTTCTTAATGAACGTAACGAACGAGATTATTTTTTTGAGAATATAATTTCTCCATTTATTTCGTAGCTTTATAGACCATCAGAATAATAAGTCAAATCTCAAGGTTTATTTCTTATTAAAAATAAAAATCAAGGAAAATAAAAGAAATAAAACGGACAAATTTTGTAACTTGCTCAACAACGAAATTCTTTGACGCTCGAAAGTTTCATAGATATATGTATATATATATATATATATATATATATATATATATATATATATATATATATATATATACACATATATATATTTATACACTGAGTCATAGTATGCAGAGTAACTTTAGTAACTGGATTGGGTTATAACTCAGTTCCTATTAAAGATGAAAAAAGAAGAATTGTATAGTAAAATTTTGCATTGCTTATGAAGCTCCTGTCATCGTCTAATACGATTTTTGATAAAAGTGCATCGGTGCAGATTACAAAACGCAATTGCACAAATGCTTTTTTATATGGAACTCTACAATTTTTTTTCTTTTCCTTTTTTTTTCATAAATTAATTCCCCCTTGTACTATTCTGAATGAAAAAATATTAATGTACAATGTCGAAAAATGATTGGTTCGCGAGATATTTCATATAATTTCGTCTGATGATTCATGCAACTCTTACGAGTTGTATTTTTTTTTTTTTTTTATTTGAGATTAAAAACAAGAAATGAATGGTTTAGGGTGGACTAATATGTTTACAAGTATATTTTTTTTCGCACACGCATTATTGGACCTCCGAGAAAAGAAGAAATGAAATATGCCAAAGGACACGCATCTATTTCGAATTGTTTTCTTTTAGGACGTGAATCCTGAAGCAGAGAATCGGGTTAACGAGGTTGGGTCTGAATCACAGAACAACGAAGTACGGGTGCAATTTGCCGACGAACAATCAGCGAACGAGGCGGTACCGAATTTAACACCATTGGAAGACGTCGAAAGCAGTGACGACGAGAATAGAAATAAAAGGTTCTTGAACTTTGGCTTAGGGGCAAGTGCAGGTGGCAGTGGAGCAGGCTCAGGCAACTTCCTTTTTGATATAATCAGGGTAAGTTAGTGTCTTAATCATTTAGAAATTAGTTTCTCTATTTATCGTTACGATCTTAGAAGAGATTTAGAAATCTTTTTTCTATGTCTCTTTTCATATATCGTCCTATACGAAGCAAAAGATATATTTTATACACTAATATCTACGTACGTTATATGTTAAGCCAAACCGATTAATTCTATGAGATATGATAGGTACCTTAATATTCGTAATTGAATAAGTTGTAGTGATAATTTTAAAAATGTAAATATTATTTTATAAATATATATATATATATATATGTATATATATATGTATATATATAAATAGTATAAATAATAATATAAATTACAATATAATATAATAA
>OU426855.1:1722095-1734595 GCA_911387685.1 Dolichovespula media
TCTCTCTTTCTGTCCCTATCTATCTTCTTCTTTCCTTTTTTCTATAATTTTTCTTTGACTTTCTTTTATTGTGTTTTACTTGATTTCTTTTTCGTTTTAACCCTTTGAACTCGATTGTTTTTTTGTTCTTTTCTGGTCAAATGTATTTCCCCTCTGTGTTTGGCATGTGAAAGAGAGAAACGATAAATGGATAATCTGTTTGTTGTCTGTGTTTGATATAACCGATAATAAACTAATAAATAAAAAAAATAATCGATTGAATAATACTGCCAGCTCTTAATTAGCTAATGTTCATTGTTGTCAGCTCACGATCAGCGTAAATGACTCAACGAAGTTTCGTTTAAAATAAATTTCTCTTCTCGTCGTCTAATACTATGGTGTAAATGAGTTAAAAGGGTTAAATCTGTTTTTTGTCTCTTCTTCTCAACTTTCTTATTTATCATTATTCTTCTCGAGAAAGAAAATTTCTATCTTGTATATATATATATATACAATATATACATATACATATATATATATATATATATATATATATATATATATATATATATATATTTCTTCTTCGTTCACTTTCGGCATCTGGTCCAATCGAATTCTTTCATCATCGTAACTTTTTTTTTGAAATGTCCTTTCAGCTAGTAGCAGGAAGCGGTAGTCAAGGTAACTCATCAGGTGATGCTTCTGCCGGAAGGACGGACGGTACGCAAGAAGCTGTACCCGGACCTATCACCAGGCTCTTCGTTATTGCCAATCGAGGGATTTCGAATCTTCTTCAGGATCTCATACTCGTAAGTAAAAATGAAGTAAATACGATCCATTTCACATTCTTCTTTCCGTTTCCTAATTGTCAATGCCAAAACATTAATGCATTGTCTTTTTTTTTTCTTCGTGAAAAATTATTTTCCATCTACAATCTGAACAATCGATCTATTTCATGAAAATAATCTGTAAATATGTACTCACGTACAGAAGTTTTTCTTAAAATGCAACTTTCTTTTTTGAGAAAAAAATATTTTCGATGACTCACTACACTATAAATTAAAAATCAACGAATCGTCATCATATTCGACATATTTCGGATGTTTCGTAATCCTTATAAAAAGAATTTCTCGAATTTCGTACATTTTTAACTAACTTCGAGTACTTGCTAACTCATCGAAAGAAAATAAAAAGAAATCCATTTAAGAATTCAACGTTATTTATGGAAAAAGGAACATTATAACGATTTGTTAATGAGCGTAAAGCCACGACACGTTTTATTAAACAAAAATTCACGTCTACTTACTGCCTGT
This sequence comes from Dolichovespula media, assembly GCA_911387685.1. Taxonomy (NCBI): domain Eukaryota; kingdom Metazoa; phylum Arthropoda; class Insecta; order Hymenoptera; family Vespidae; genus Dolichovespula; species Dolichovespula media. The sequence continues at coordinate 1,723,388 of OU426855.1, forward strand.
CCGTCCGTCCGTCTATTTCTCTCTCTCCCTCTCCCTCTTTCTCCCTCTTTCTTCCTTTCTCTCTCTCTCTCTCTTTCTTCCTCTCTCCATCTTATTCGTCTTAGCATAACGAACGTAAATTCGCAAAATCGTTTTTTGAATAAAAATGAACAAAAAGTAATATGAGTACAAAAATCGATCGATTTGTTCGCTCGACTTAACGTCGACATTCTACCAGCAAATGAAACCTTTCATTAGACGTAAATGATTCTGCGATAACGCAACCCAAGCACCAATACGTTTTCTAACACGTGTACATTATGATCTTTGAGCTTTCGAATGAAACACGTCTAATTAATATTCGGTGGCAACGATCTCTCCAAGGACATTAGATTGGACTAAGAAATAAATATAGAAAGAGTAGAAAAAAGAAGATACAAAAAAAAAGAAAGATCGTAGGTTAAAAGCGTACGTGTAAAAAGTATCGTCCGACGATCGATTAATATTAGAAAGAACAGACAATAAAAAAAAAAAAAACAGGAAAAAAAAGAAAAAAAAAATAAAGAAAGATCGTAGGTTAAAAGCGTACGTGTAAAAAGTATCGTCCGACGATCGATTAATATTAGAAAGAACAGACAATAAAAAAAAAAAAAACAGGAAAAAAAAGAAAAAAAAAATAAAGAAAGATCGTAGGTTAAAATCATACGTGTAAAAAGTATCATCCAGGGTAATCGATCAATCTTATACGACTAACAATTTTGTAATCGACAGTGTCGTCGACCATTCGAAATAGAAACAATAAAAGTCAATCAAATCGCGTGTGCGTTCGAAGTCGTATTTTTCTTTTCTTTTATCTTTTTTTTTTTTTGGATATTGGTGGGCAGGAATGAACGAACGACAGCGCCACTTCGTTCCAGATATATAAACCGTGCTATTACGCAAGCGGCCCGTGTCAGGATCGATGGAAAGTAAAAATGTAAGCGCGACTTTCTCTATGAAATAGCTCCTCTGTTAGTTTGCTACCGTCGTACTCGTGTCAGACTTATGCAAGAAACAAGTCCACCTAGTCTCCTGGCACGCGAGATCGCCAAAGGGCAAGGGGAAGAAGAGGGGGGGGTGGTGGAAAGGGACGTATTCGACTCCCGTTATCTCGAAGAATAGAAAAAAGGAACAACGGATTTCGTTTGTCCGTTAACGAGACTTCGATACAGTTAAACGAGGAAGAGTGAAAAAAGAATCGCGAGAAATCGATTACTGATGCTGAACCGATTATCTCTCTCCCTCTCCCTCTCCCTCTCTCTCTCTCTCTCCCTCTCTTGCTCTCTCTTTCTCTCTCTCTCTCTCTCTCTCTCATACTCTATCTCTATCTATCTTTTTTTTTTCTTTTTTATATAGGCGACGCCTTTCTAAAGTCAACTTTGTGTCGTACATACGCGTGTCGATATTATAGTTCTAGTAGATTGTAAGAAAATGATTTTCGTGTCAATCAAAACATGAAACATATCGAACGACAAGAAGAATATGATTTCGTTTGAATGCTACAAATACAAATACAAATAAAAATAAAAATAAAAATAAAAATAAAAATAAAAATAGAAGTAAAAATAAATATAAAAGTACAAAAAATAAGAAAATGAAGGAAAATTAGAAAAAAAAAATAAATAAAACAAACAAAAAGAAAGAAAGAAAGAAAAAAGATAGAAATGGAAATGTCGTTTCGTTCCTTTCGAATTTGCAATTATCGATTAAAATCAATAATATTTGACTTGTTATTTTTTCAGCGCTTAGCCGCCACAAGTGAACGTATCGTCAACTTTAAGGCGCGATTGATCACCTCGATTATTTAGGATCATGCGAGAAAATTAGGATACATATCTACGAAAACCTTCGTGAGTCTTCGTAGAAATACACGTAACGAATTGTGATTCGAGAAACCCACCACCACCACATCTGCCCTGCTCATGCCGGAGGACCACGGGGTACGACGTCGACGACATAATCGATATATTTTCTTGTTCTTTCATCTCTCTCTTTCTCTCTGTCTCTCACTCACTCTCTTCCTTCCTTTCTTTCTTTCTCTTACTCTAACTCCCTTACTTTTCTATACTTTACTACTTTCCCAATCTTTTTATATATCGAATGTTGTCCCTTTGTCCCCGAGATACATAAAAAAAGAAAAAAATATTCTCGTCGACCATTACTCCATACGATGTTTCTTCCCTCTCTCTTTCTCTCTCTATCGTTCTGTCTTCCAGCTTCTTTACTCTCCTTTTCTTTCTCTCTCTTCTTTTTTTTGTTTTTTCTAAATTATAGTATAACTACTTTTGTTTAATTCATGCTTCCAACTCCCTCTTTCTTTTCTATTATTCTATTAACACGTTTACACCGATGTGCATCACCGGTGGGTCACGCTTGAACATTCGTTTAGACGCCGCTCACCGTCAAAAATATAGTTCGTTTAACTGTAAAAAAATTGAGTAACTGTAAAAAAATTTGCCCTATATTATAAATTTAAATAATTGAAATTTAACGTATATTGTTTGAAAAGAGGTAGCATTTAACGCAGCATGAATTCGAGCGCCGCCTCACAGCGAAAAATATGAAAATCGTCCCCGGCGTGATAACGAATGATAACGAATAAATGCTTCGATCTATGATCAAATTAAATGAATAATAAAAAAAAAAAAAATAATGATGATAAAAAAGAAAATAATTTCACGAAAGAACGCATCTTATGCTGCGACGATAAAACAAGAAAGAAAAAAAGAAAACAATGATTTATCCTCTCTGATCAAAGCTTCTCTCGGGTAATGAGAACTATCGCATAAGACGCGCTTATTTCGATGATTGATGAGATAAAACGACGAATTGCGCCTACGTAACGTTGTTCTGCAAAGTTTTGTACATAGACCTGTGCTCCTCGCCCCAGCCGACGCATAACCACTGCCCATCTCTTCTAAGAACCACGTTCCACAGTGCCAGACACTGATTGTTTTCCTTTTTATTTTTGTTTATTCTTCTTTTTTTCCTTTTTTTAATTATTATTATTATTATTATTATTATTATTATTATTATTATTATTATTATTATTATTATTATTACTATTATTATTACTGTTATTATTATTATTATTATTATTATTATTATTATTACTATTACTATTATCCAATATCATCTCTCGATTAAGTTCAAGCGTACCTCTTTGCCCGTTCCTCAAGTAGAGATTTTTTTTAATAGACGAAATAAAAAAGAAAATAAATAAATAAACGAAAACAAACGTAACAAAAGATAACGTAATTGAGCGTCTAAGATCGCGTTGAAAAAAAAGTAAATAAATAAATAGAAAAAACAAAAAAAAAAAATAAAAATTATGGTGGAAAGGTTTAGGTTTTTTTCCCGTTCTCTCTTCTTTCTCTTCCTCTTCTTTTTTCATTTTTCTTTTTCTTTTTCTTCTATACTTATTTTGGTGTTGTTAATCCTACGTAAATTCGTACAATTCGAATAAACAAATCACTGGTTATATAATACAGACTCCATTGGTTTTCAATTTTAACGATAGATACATTATTCCGTAGATCTATTCGTCTAATTCTTCGTTTGCAATCTAATTCAATTCAATGTATGTACGTACTTATGTATAATACTTACGTAAATACGTAAGTATTTATTTGCCACATTCCAACGCTCAGAATATAGAACTAAGGTTTCTCTCTCTCTCTCTCTCTCTCTCTCTCTCTCTCTCTCTCTCTCTCTCTCTCTCTCTCTCTCTCTCTCTCTCTTTCTCTCTCTCTCTTTGAATCTTCTGAAGAGAATAATATAGAAAATTCAAAGAGACAATTTGTAACGTTGAGAACGACGAATGTGTTCTCTATCGTATAGTAAACAAAACGCATTATATTTATATGTGTAAATCGACCCCGTTGTTTTGTAGTGTAAATAAATATTATTGTAATAAGAAATACATCTAGTGTATATTACTTCTCTTTTTTTTCTTCTTTAAATCTCTTACGATTTAATGATCTATTAAAAAATTATTTCAATTACCATTGAATTTGTTCTTAATCGATAACATCTTTTGTACAAAGTTATCGTTATTCGACATTCATTCCTTTTTTTTTTTTTTTTTTGTAAAGCGTATCGAGTAAATAGATCTAATCAACGTAATACTCTTACAAAAATATAACTCGCTAATCCAGTGATACTTGTAGCGATGGAAGCTCTCATATATATATGTATGAATTTATATATATATATATTACCATTACTAATCTATTAAAATACGACGACAAAGTAATTAATCAATCTAATTAGCAAAAAAATTTCTTTATAAATCGTCGGTACGTATACTATTGATTTGGTGACGAATTTTGTTGGCACCATTATGTCGCAAATATTATTCGAAAAATCTTGTCTTAATATTATCGTTGATCGATCTTTAATAAGTACGTTTCTTCGTAAAATCTATTTCGAAGTTCGAAGAGGAACAACACGTTGGAAATAATTCTTTTTTTATATCTCCCCAATGTGAACACGTCACGATCTTTGGTCTCCAACGAGAGAATTCACTTCGTCAAAAATAATTTCGTCCTCGCAGGAGGCCCATCGGTGTAGCTATGGAGGCGATATTACAGAGGTTTCCTCCTCGTTCGGAATACCAACGTAAACTGGATCGCCTAAACGTACGGTACCGTTCGGTCCTCTCAAACCAAGATGAATTCCCATGACTGGACAATCCCCAGTAAAAGGACGAATATCCGGATCCATGATCTGCCTATAGCTGAATAAAAATATTATAACAGATAAATTATTTATCATTAAATAATATCTAGATAATGTTTTCTCGTTCGTTTGTAATTTTACTTATAATACGATTTTAATTGAAACAACTTTAATTAATATTACTTATTAGACAACTATTATTACAATTATTTCTACAAAAAGAAAATTTATCAAAATTCATAACAAACAACGAAAATTGTCAATCAACTATTAATCAATTATTAATCAATTTTGATCAATCATAAAGAATCTTGTTATAAAAATTTAACACAATTTGTATACCTTTTTAATGTCTTTAAAGGTTCGACCTTCGGACTTTTTTTACCCGTTTCAGGATCAACCGTGGTAAATATACACCTTGTGCAAGGTTTAATGTTTCTAAAAATCACGTCACCTATCTTAACCCAATCCCAAATATCTTCTTCCAAGGCGATCGCTCCTTTAACGACAAAATTCGCTCGAAAGTTCGATGGTGTAACCGATTCTTCCAATCGAGAATTCAAATCCGTTACCGAGGATTCGTTTATGAGACTATAGCTCGTAGCATCTGGGTAAGCACCCTGTTGAAAGAGAGAAGAAAAGAAATGAAAAAAGAATAACGTTAGATAAATTACAGCTATGAGAGTATCCTACAATCGAAGGATACTTAATGGAATCAAAAAATTTATCGATGCGTTACATTTGTTGATGCGATTAAAATAATTACTACAATTTATCTAATGCGATTTTAAAGCGTGCTCAATGAGTAAGATAATACGATAATAATAACGATGATAACAGATAAGAATAATAATAATAAGAGTTCTTTTTCTACTTTCCGTACATTCTTCGAAAGCAGAGAAAACATAATTCGAGTAAGTATATGTATCTGCATGAGAAATCGTACTAATATATGTATACATATACATACATATATATATATATGTATCTATATGTACACGCTCTATTTTGTGAGAAATAAACTAATTCACGATGACAAAGTACAATCGATGGAAAACTATGCGGATTTCATTTCGTGAAAGCAATTCCACGTTCCCATTTAACGTTCAACGTTCGTCTCATCGCACATTTCTACAAGGTAGGTATTCCGTAGAAAGGTAAAAAAAAAAAAAGATAAACTTTTATTGATAATACTCACGGTATCTATGGATTCGGTCAAAGAGAAGACCTTGTTCTTCTCTCGTATTTCTCTCGATGGTCGTTCTAACGGATAATAAACCAAACGAAGACCGGCATCTTCCTGAAGGAGAAAACGTGACAACCATCTGGCTGCTTCTTCTCCACAATCGCAAGCAGCTACTGCTTGACCCCATACCGCAGCACGAAAACTTTTTCCTCTAATACAAGCAAGATCTATTGACACCGACATCATGCCTGGTGCATTCAAGGTTAACACCGAACCCGTAATGCTTGGTGATACCTATGGATAATAATTACCACGAATAGTAATATTAATATGATTTTTTAAATATGCATCATCAATTTTAATAATTATTTAATTTTTAATAATCTTAATAATTAATAATTAAACTGAAATTATAGTCAAGAAATCACACTGGAGACTGATTATTAACAAATTTAATAATAAATATCAAGACGTGTATGATCGTCGAAGATAAATTAAATTATCTATATAGGATTATCTTTAATATAATTGTATTGATATTATCGATGCATTACCTGAACCATTTTTGGTAATTGTCTACCAGTGACAAAGTTTCCATCAAGATCGATAACCATTAACGTCCGATCTCGTAACCATCCTACTCTAAGGCCCAACATAGTACACTCCATCGTCGTGTATCTAACTGGGCCCAATGATTTCACCGGATATGCAGCGAGATCGCTAAGTTCACCGACCTTTCTCCATTTCGAAGGTACCTGATATTTTTGTTTGCGACTCCACCACCACCAAATAAAGAAAACTGCTGTACCGGCGCCAACTGCGGCTGCGGTAACATAAGCGAGTCTCGTTCTATCTGTCCCAAAAGAAAGTTAGATATTATACAAACATTACGATAATAAATTAACTGTGACTTAAATGATAAGAAAAAAAGGAAAGAAAAGAAAAAATAAATAATGAAAACGAATCGTGTTCATTAACTGTCTTTAAAAATGTATTGAACACATTATGTAATCATATAAGATAATTGGAGATATCTTAAATTAGAGTCATTTAGAGTCAGTCGTCGTCCTACAAAACATTTCAAAGAAGCGGATGTTGCGAACTGAGTTATACTTGTTACAATCATACCCATACACCGTACACACGCGCGCACCCACCCACATAGAGAAGAAAAAGATTTAAAAAGTTTCGAGTGAAATATTTGGCGTTAAATTTTCCGCTCTCGATGAAAGTACTTGGTTAAAACTTTCGACTTTTTGTTGAAATTATCGTGAAACAGAGCACAAACATTCCAGTTGCCAGCAAGTTTCCTCTTTCAAGTCCATCGTATTTTGCATGCATGGCCGGTAACGTGAAAGTGTAATGAAATATGCGAAAGATAAAAAGGACCGGGCAATTTTATGTTTCAAGTCGAAGGAAGATGCGAAGTAATTAATTACTTACTCACTAAGAACTTTATTTATGCATCCGATCTGAAATTAATTATAAATAAAAGGAAACGATTCAAATGCGTAATAACATTTCCAAGAAATTCTTTTAAAAGGAAATCGGTAGACTGATTTCCGATCTGTTGAAAACTGAGTTAAGTGATCGTTACGAGAAGGAAGAAAATGGTATTAACTGGGACGATGCTTTTCATCTTCGTAATATAACAGTATCAGTAAAATTATATTGCATGAGACAAATTATTAGATTTCTAAATTACATTAGAAATTCAAAACCATTTTTCTTTACATTTTTTTTTTTTTTAATCATTTCTATTTATTCAACCATTATTTTTTATTAATAATTTATAAGTACTATGTAAAATAAATGTTTAATATATATATAATATATATATATATATATATATATATATATATATATATATATATTTAGGTCAATATTTATAATAAAATAACAGTACGTAATATAAATGGTCATTATAAATAATTAAGTGTCTGAATTACTTTTGATCGCATCTGGATTTATTATAAGTATTATATTACAAACAAAATTATTATAAATAACTTTACATGATATTAATATGAATACTCGTTTATTATAAAAATCATCTATTTAAAATACTGACGAATTATTTATATTTAGAAATATTTAGTTCAAAATATTTACAGTTTATGTATTAATCGTAATATTAACCACTTATATTACGTACTATATTTTATTAAAAATATTGACGATTCATTCAAAATACTTATTAAAAATATTTCAAAATACTGAAATAATAAATGACAACATTTTTTATATACAGATGACCTCTTTCTCCTTTCTTTCGAAAAGTTAATAAGATAAGGTTAACAAGATAAATTTTCGTAGATAAGATAATTTTTGACGATTACCTTTCATCATATTTCATTTGATTATTACACGTGTAATTTCGTTCATGTGCAACAAGTTAATTGCATGACGATCGTGATAGAAACTAAAACGAAACAAGAAAAAAGAAAAAAAGAAAGAAATAGAAAAAAATGAACATACTAATGAGTGAAATATATATACTCCAAAGTACGATGATTATCGTACCATGAAGGGACTGGAGGGTTCGACGAAACTTACGAAGAATCAATACTACGAGAAACGGGCGTTGCTCCTCCGAAACGGGAATCGAGACCGCAGAACGTGCGAATAATAATAATAATAATAATAATAACAATAATGTCAACGAAAGCTGGATCTAAAGCAGATAAAATGCTGTTTGAAATGAGATAATATGAATCTCATAAACGTTTCCTAATCGAAATAAAACGTAAACACGTTGTCGTACGAAAAGTAAAACAGAGAAAGAAAAGATAAATAAATAAATAAATAAATAAATTCCTCATAACATTCAATCGATATCTCCAATTATAATAGTATCTATAATAACGACAAAAATATATAAATATTTATGGCAATAACACAATATATCTCTTTCATGAATATTGAAATATCTGATAAAATGTTCGTCGTTTGTGTAATATTAAATAAATAATTCTTAATTATTAATACTTAAATAGACATACCTGATATCATAGTAGCAGCAGACACTGAAATGAGTATCGAAGATTATGTTCGTTAAGGTTATGTTCGTGCCGGTTAGAAGCAAGTAAGTCACCCTACTCCTTTGAGGAACGTTCGGCGATGAACTGAAGGTCGTTGTCGATGAGAGACTCGCTCAACGTGCACGTGACCGTTCGTCCGTCCCCTCCCCCTGTCCAACTCTCTCACTCCTTCACACTCGCTCATTCTCTCTCTCTCTCTCTCTCTCTCTCTCTCTTTCTTTCTCTTTCTCTTTCTTTCTTTCCTTTCCCTTTAGAGAAAGAAAACACCGTTATCTAAAAATACCGAACTCTTCCTCTGTCTTCTTCCATCTCCAGAATAGCAGACGTCATCATATGCGTAGTAGATAGTACGTGTGCAGAACATTGGTTCGTTCTAAAAGACTCTCGACAAATCATATGAAACGCCTGACGACTGCAACACGTCAATCTTCACTCTCGTTCGTTGTTACATACAGGCAGGCGTAATGTATTCTCTAATCGGTCCAATCCGGAATCGGCTCGAACGAAATAAATAAAATAATAGATTCGTAATATTTATTTGCAAAAGTAAAAAATAATAATTCTATTTAATTGTTATATAATATCGAATAATTATATATAGTTTTCGAATAACGATAATATTATAAATAATGTTATGCGGTGAAATGGCATCATCCAATCGAAACTATTCCTTTTATTACTTGTTAAAGAAGTTATTTGGTAAAGATTTATCGATTATGTGAGAAATCGAACTATTCATAAAAAATACATTTTTATAATAGATAAGAAGAAAATAAAGTAATATACATACGAAGTTTCGCATTACTTTTATAAAAAAGAAAATAATAAAAAAATAAAACAAAAAGGAAAGTTAATATGTCTTCGACGTATACACATTCAATGTGTATTTATATTTACATAATACGAATAATACAAGATTAATAAAAAATTCTTACGCGATTATCACGTTAATGTAAACCGTTGTCTTTTATAAGTATATACGTACCTGTATGTTTTCTTTCTGGAGGTATTCGACAATCTCCTGATGCACGAAGAGCTCACAATAATAGCTCGCAAAATAATTACATTTCGGCGCGAAGCGTGATCAATATGGCGGCTGCAATTACAATGCACGTGCACAAAACGTACTCTTATCCTTTTTATTTTTTATTGAACCAATTATCGCTTAAAACGTTCGAATCGTGTAAATAATTCATTAATCTTATCTTTTTCTTGCTTTTCTTTTTTTTTTTTTTAGAATTCATGTCAATTTATAAAAGGACACAAGATTTCCTTATCTTCCATCTCTGTGACGAAATAACAATGAACCATGTGTTTTTTGTTCTGAGAAAGAAACTTAACCGTACATCTAGATAACTTTTATTAACCAATATAATCGTATATCGTTACAAATGATACGACAACTGTGTGTGCCGTCCAACGAATTACAATGGAACGGCGTATCAACCTTAGACCATGTTGAGGTACTAAAGTTACAGTATTGTGGAGGAAAAATTGGTGAATAAGAGAATGTACAACAATTATTTAATTCGCTTATTAAATCGGCATCGAATAACTGCGTACACGTCAACATATATTTATAATTTTACCTTCTTTTCTTTTCTTTTGTATTTTTTTTCTTATCTTTTTTTTTTTCGTATATTGCCTGCTATTAACACCGTTTCGTCTTAAACGTTAACGCTTTCCTTTCGTTACTATCTCTCTCTCTCTCTCTCTCTCTCTCTCTCTCTCTCTCTCTCTCTCTCTCTCTTTCTCTCTCTCGACATTAATTATTTTTTCTGTATTTTTATTATTATTTATTTATTTTTTTCATCTCTGATATATCGTGTCTCCTTGTAAATTTGGTGATTACGTCACTTGTGCGCGCGTGTGGTATATGTGTACAAACTGTTAATTATATTCGAAGACATCAAAAACTCACTACGTAATATTAAATAACGATGTATCGCGGATTCGTTATCGACTCTCTCTCTCTCTCTCTCTCTCTCTCTCTCTCTCTCTCTCTCTCTCTTTCACTTTCTTTCTCTTTAGCACACGATTTCACGTACGATCGATTTCTTTTGCCCTTTCATTGAAGACGACCTAATTAATCTGCACAATGTGCGACGAACGAACGTTTTAAACACCGATATCTCGGTCTTGTTAGGTTGTCGACCTGACCTGAAATTACAAATGCTAACGCGGAATGTTAAACATTCAAAGAATGGATATCTTCGGTATTCGAGTAGAAAACGAAATTCTTCAGGAATAAAAACGATTTCTGAGAGAAATATTTTTGGATTG
>OU426855.1:1737095-1754595 GCA_911387685.1 Dolichovespula media
AATTGAAAATTGAGAAGGTCAAAGTCTGTGGTCATAATTCTTCACAGGGAGCATAGACGGATTGACAAAATTATTTCTATTCGATTAAACGAGATTTCTTTTGCTTTTTTTTCTTTTCTTTTTTTTTCTTTTCTTTTCTTTGTTTTCTTCTTTTTCCTTCTTGCCTGTTTTTAAACGATTCTACGTACGATAGTAAATGCGAATGGTCGACATCTCGCCGTGATAGGCTTAAACACTAATCAATGGAGACAATAATAATGATCTATTTCATTCCTGTGTGTGTGTGTATGTGTTATGAATACATCTACACGTGTACACGATCTCTATTTTATAATCTTTGCATCTCCAACGTTTTCCAGACACTCTCTCTCTCTCTCTCTCTCTCTCTCTTTCTTTCTATTTCTGTATCTCTTTCTTTCTTTCTCATTGTTTACTCATTTATTCAGTGACGCGTGCGTCTCACGTGCACGCGCGTTCATTATAGTTTCTTTAAGATTTCACGTCGTATTTTAATTCTTAGTTTCACTCTTATACCACATGGAATATATTTTCTATGAATGATATATTCTCAGGTCAATCGCGAAAAAAATATTTTCTCCTCTACCCTATCTCTCCCATTCTCTTTCTCTCTTTCTCTCCTTCTCTCTTTTTCTCCATATCTTCGTTCTCATTTTATTTTTTTTTCCTTTTTTTCTCTCTTTTCTTTTTTTTTATATAGATAGACAACAATTGCCCTACATTTTCCTTCTGCCAAGTTCTATTTTCATAAATTTTTAAATCTCTAAATCCGATCGTTTAAACGTTTCGAATAGTCAACTATATATATAGTTATATATATGTATATATATATATATATATGTATGTTGTATATATGTATATATATGTATATATATGTATATATATATATATATATATATATATATGTATGTATATATATAGACTTCTGTTTTGCTTTCTTTATGGAAGTTGTTTTTTCTTTCTTTTTTGTTTTTTTTTAATTTTCTCTCATAATTTCTCTCCTCTTCCCTCTCTCTCTCTCTCTCTCTCTCTCTCTTTCTCTTTTATCTTAATCTCTTTTTTTTCCCTAGATAAAATATTCTAAAATGAATTCTTAATAACAATTTCTTTTTGTACTCTGCGGCACGCAATGAATGACATCATCATTAAAATTTGTGGACTTTTTATTCGTTCATTATGTTTACGAGTCATTCGAGAAAATAACTACTTTCTTCGAAGCAGTTACTTTTACCGAAAAAAAATAAACACAAATAAATACATAAATAAATAAATAATTAAAAGAGAACGCATCATCGCCTTTAACCATAAATAAACAATGTCCCACTCGGAAAATACAATTATCGTCAGATTGAAAATATCAATCTTTTGCGCGATGGTATTATTAATATATATTTTACTTTTCTCTTTTGTTTATTTTCTCTTTGGAAGATTCATTTTCTTTTGTTTTTTCTTTCTTTTAACATAATTCAACGTTAATTACCCTATTCCTGCATCGAGTATGTCTATGCCTCTTCCCACCCCTTTCCTTTCACCATCAACTACACGTAACAAACTTCGCCTAATAAAATTTCTTTTCATTTCTCGCAAAGTCGAAAGAGCAAAGTCGGACACTTTCAAAAGATTAATTTTGTAAAAAGTTTAGATTACGTACGCCTCAGAAGAGGAAATACTGTATATAAAGTAAAAAAATATAAAGTAAAAAACGAGGTCGTTTTCATATCACAGAACGGCTTCGATTTCGACTTGATAATACGAACGATATTATAAATCGCGAGATTAAAAATTATATATATATATATATATATGTGTATATGTATATACATACACATACATACACACACATACACATATATATATATATAAATATATATATTTATTTATCATATTTAATATATCTCGATGCACGATGGGCTTGGATTGGTGGTAATAGTAGCGGTAGTGGTAATGATGGTATCAGTGGTATTGGTTGAGAATGACGAAGATACATATATAATATAATATATATATATATATATATAAAAGTAGAAAATTTGGCGGCAGTATATAGAGATCGTTAAAAGTGAAAAAACGCGATGAACAGGGAATTATTTTGTTTTCCTTTTTTGTTGTTGTTGTTGTTGTTGTCTCCACATCATCTCGGCATTTCAACGTGATCTTGATCTTTTTCGTTTCCCTTTGCTCTTTTTTCCTTTCTTTAAAAAAAAAAACAAAAAAAAACAAAAAAAAAAGAAAAATAAGATGCTTTAATCTTGCCATTTCTCCTTTCTCCTCCTCCATCCTCTTTCCCCGTTTTTGTGTTTGCTTTCAAATCTTTTTCGAAACAAGCGTTTTAACATTCGTTGTCACTTGCTCGATCGAGGAAGCTTCCATTGACAAGCTACGCTCAAGGTAACGGAGAGTACAAAGAAGTAATAGACGAAAAAGAAGAGAAAATTAAGAGTTCCTATAGGAAAGACCCTTAATCCGAGTAACAAACGAGGTATGCTTTCTTCTTGCTAACCTTTCCTTCAACAACTACAGAGGAAGTTCGGATCGAAGAATAATCTGAATGTTTTCGCTTCGAAAAAGAGAGATAAAAAAAAAAAGAGAAAAAAATAAAGGAGAAAAATCATTCTAGATATTTTCTCTCTCTCTCTTTTCCTTTCTCCTTGTCAATTTCTTTCTAGATATTCTCTCTCTCTCTCTCTCTCTCTCTATCTTCTCTCTTATGTTCTTTCTCTCTCCCTGTCTTCTCTCTTATGCTCTCTCTCTCTTTCTCTCTGTCTTCTCTCTTATGCTCTCTCTCTCTCTCTCTCTCTCTCTCTCTTTCCCTCTTCTTTCCTAGCTGATAGTGTAAGGACACATCAAAAAACGTTTTATTTCTCAATAATTTACTCGAGACGTGCCTTGTAACTGGTCTTCCAGATTTCAGCTAGCGTTACGGCGCTGTGGAACCTGTGGAATATGCAGAGAGGTAATGTAACTCTCTGAACGATAGCCCAAGCGAGGAATCCATAAAAGTCAAGTTGTACGGGATTAGCGATGACCTTTTGCATCTCGAAAGTATAAATGACCCACATGGTTACGTTGCAAATGAGAAGGAAGGTGACCACTTGACGTCCTGGCTTGCTGCGATCATGTTCGGGTAGATGTACCCGCCTACGTGATACATCGGCGATGAATAACATTTGAAGGACAACCTGGGCTACCGAGAGAAGGCCGGTAACCATCACCAAAAGATTTGGTTCGTGGGTGAACGCCGCCAAGGAACCAGCGATCACGCTGAAAACGGCATAAACAAAGAGTCCAAAAGCCGAGACACGTAAAAGTATGTCGTTCAAGTCGCTCTGTTCTTCGGCCTTGAACTTGAGACTTTGGACACGTATAAAACCGACGATGATAGCGACGATCGATAGAGCCATCAAAACGCAGTGGGAAACGTCAGCCAGATAAATCGCCAAAAGTCCAAGCTCGGAGTGATGTATCAGGACGAAGAAGAGTATCAGACAGATTAACGAACCGACCAGTAGCAGTAGACCAAAGAATAGACCCTTGCTTGCTCCGACGCAGTCCACTCTGGCGTGTCCTGTATATTCGTGTTTGGTTTTGTTTTTTGTCTGGTTTTCTTTTTTGTTTTATTTAATTTTTATTTTTCATTTTTTTTTTTTTTTTTTTTTTTCATGTTTTAAAGCATGCTCGACAGAGACACGTCGATCTCGTTATTACGAGCTCGACAATCTCCTTTTGGCAAGAAGTAAAAGTAGAAGTGAAGTAGAAGTGGAAGAAAAAAAGAGCGCTTGGAATAAATTATAATCGATTACCTGCATGTGCCAGGGCTACCGCTCTTCTCGAAAGCATGACTTCCAGACGACGCTCAAGATCGGCTTCCGCTTGATGAGGCCAACGCGGGTGTCTACCGATGTGTTTCCACATGACGTATATCACAGCGGCGCCGATCAGGCTGTACTCGATAATGAAGGGAAACAAGTAGGGTGCTGCGTCTTGGACTATAGTACCCATGATGTTGACACGGCCACAGGAGTTTGTTATCGTGCCATCCTCTGTCAAAGCTTCCGCATAAAAGCCAAGATTCTGGCCCCAGTAATCGCTTGTGTTCGTCGCATTATTAACATAAAACACTTCGTGCACCTGTAAACGAAATGGGGAATATTTGACATTTGAACGTCACGAATATTTGTAATTTTATTTTTTATAATAATTTATTATACCGACCTGATCTTTGGTGTCAGCCTGAAATGAATCAAAGAGATCCCCGAAAGCATTCGACAAAATGGAAGCTGGTGTGGTCGTTGTTGTAGGAGTCGTGATCGTAGTCGTCGGTGTAGTAGTGGATGGCGTTGTACTCGGTGTAGTTGTTCTTTCGGTAGTAGTGCTTCTTGTAGTCAAAGTAGTCAACAAAGTGGATAACGTAGTAGCGGCTGTAGTCGTCAAATTGGGCAAAAACGTTGTCGTTGTGGCCGTAGTAGTTGTAGTACTTTGTGTCGTAGTTGGTGAGGTCATGAAGGCCGTAGAAGCTGCCGTAGACAAAGTAGTCGCTACTCTTGGGATTGCTTTGACAGTGGTTCTCATAGCTCGCGTAAGAGATTCTGCCGTTGTCGGTATGAAGGTCGAAGCTACCGGCGTTGTTTTTACAATCGAATGCAACGGTGTGTCCCGTAACTGGGCCATGTCCCTAGGTTCTATGCCTAAGATTGCTCCAGCGTTTCTCAACGAATGTTGTTTTATACTCTCTACGTACAATACGATACGATACGTTTAGAATTAAACGTGTTCATTTGTCAACGTTTTGAGAGATTTACATAAAAATTACCTAAAATTCCAGCCTCCTGTTGTCCCAATCGTTGATGATATTGAGTGATCTCTTTGAGGCTTTCAAGTACCAACGTTCTTATCCAAACGCAAAGATTGGTAGCGACGACGTGCATCAAACCGAATCGTGCAACTACTTTGAATCGATGAATGTTCAACTAGATAAAAAAAAAAAAATAAAAATAAAAAGAGAGAGAAAAAACAGGAATGAAAACACATCGGAATCAAAATATCGAACATATACATAACTCGCAATCTTTATCCTTACTTACCCTAGAATTCATAAAGATGAAGTACATCTGCATGAACGTGAAGATCATTTGAAGAACAGGATTAACACCCTGAAGTATTTGATAACACGGTGATGTCGGTGGTACCTCAAAAAATGCTCCGAATTCCAATCCATTGTAGATCATTGTACCCAAACCAAATGCTAACGACCAACAACACATTGTGATAAAGAGAATTAATAACGAAAATCTAATAACTGATAAGAGAATAATCTCCATTTTTTGTGTAATCTTTCTTGTGTTTCTTTTTTACCTATGGCACCGATTCGAAGGAAAAAACTTCCGTGACTATGATCGTTCTGAGAAGTTTTTCGTTTCCGCAATGCCCGCGTTGCAACGCCAGCTTCCACGTCTGCAGCATCCTGGAGATAATATTTCTCAAGTCAGAATGCAATTCTTTCGAAGAGAATAAGCGAAAGAATTTACGTTGACAGAAGATCGATGTAGGAAAAGGAAAAGAAAAACAAAAAAAAAATAGAGAGAAAAAAAAGGAGAAGAATAAGACAGAGAGAAAGTAGAAAAAATTACATATATATATATATATATATATATATATATATATATATATATATATACATATATGTATATACGTAAAACAAAAAAGAAAGATAGGCAACGTATCTCTCTTTGGCACGAGTGCAATTCAATTACGCCAATCTCGATAACTTCCCGAACAACCTTCCATCGCACGTTCCATCTCGATATTCTTCGTTTAAACTAGAATGAAAAAAATTACTCCGAAAGGTTAGAAATACCAATTCCTACGAAATACGATCAAGTGTACTTACATACGTACACACATATATAAGTAACTAAGTACTTACGTAGGATCGATTGTTCGGTAAAAGAAAATGGAACGGCTAGTGCTAAAAATATAAAAATCTCCTCGCTAGACGTTTCGCATCAACAAAAGAGTTAAAAGAGTTTATGAATATTAAATACGGTAGGCTCTTAACAAGAAGGAAGAGAGAAAAAAAAAAAGAAAAGAAAAGGAAAAAAGGAAAGAAAGAACGAAAAAAGAACGGTCTCTTCTCAATGTACGTACGAAGATAAATAGGCAAGCTCGTTAAAATGAATCTTGGTCTTTATCTCTCTCTCTCTCTCTCTCCTTCTCGTTCAATCTCTGTATCTTTCTTGCCTTCAGAGAGACAAGTCACGTGTAATTAATTCGATAGCCGCGAGTCTTTTCGGATTTAATGTATAAATTCCTATTAAAATATGAATTAACCTGAAAGTCCTTCTTGTTCTTTGCAGCTTTCTGATCCTTATCCTTCTTGTCCTTCTTATCCTTCTGTTCCTTCGGCGGTTTAGGTGGCCTCGGCGGTGGTGGTGGTGTATCACTGCCGCGCGCACAGCAAGCGCTCTCTTGAAGAAGGAAGCAGAAAACGTAGAGAAGGAAGAGTATACTCGCACCGTAGAGATACGTGAAAAATCCTTCATAATAGTAGAGCGGCAATTTGTGCGTTACCACTTCGCTTATAACATAAGCGATGCACACCACGACCAGTAACTTCGCATAAATGAAGCTCATGATGATGAAGAGCGACGTTCTGAAGCACGAAAAAGCGATAATTAGAAAAATAGAGAGAAAGAGAGACATAGAAATAGAAATAGCAAGAGAGAGAGAGAGAGAGAGAGAGAGAGAGAGAGAGAGAAATAGTGAAAAAAATGTTTCGAGAGATATCTATATGGGTACACGAACTCTCAGAGGAGGAAAAAAAAAGAAAAAAAAAAAAATAGAATCTCAGCGTCTGGTATATGCTTCTCTGAACGAACACCGCACCTAATGTATAAAATTAGATTTTCTAAATAAAGAAAGAAACCCCTTATAGCGTATAACAGTGTTTACAAGCTGATATAACGATATTATATAATGTTTCGTTAATGTCTCGAGATAAATCATTTTACCGTTTCTTCTTGATAATCTGCACTCTACTATTCACTGCCTGAACCGAACTTGTACCATTAGCAGCATTGTTTTCAACCAGTGGAACAATCTCGACCTCCATGATAACGATCGATTTCAATACTTTTGTTTTTGTTTCTTTTCTTTTTACCTTTCCCCCCCCCCTTTTTTTCTCACGTTTTAAAGAAAAGACGACACTTCACCGTTCTTTTTTCTTTTTCTTCTTCTTTTTCACCGTTAAAAAATGACTTCTTCGTCGTAACGTAGAGTCCTTATTAAAAGTGAATAGTAATTAAAAATGATGGATAGATAATCGCCTCGTTCTTCTTCTTCTTTTTCTTCTATCTTGTTCCTCCTCCTCCTCCTCCTCTTCTTTTTTCTCCTCTCAGGAAAATCCCTCTTTGTTCTTTCTTTTCTAATCCGTTTATCGATATAATCGACGAAAGTACAACTGCAACGAACTTTCGACGCGTCTACTTAAGGCCGCAAAGTCTCGACGTCGTATGGTGTGCATCTTCGACCAGAGAAGGGCTTAACCACCCTTTGTCCCCGTGGCATTTCAGGGGTTGAGGCGCAGACCTTATTGTGTTCCGCACGAGCTCGTACACTCGACACAGACACTTTTTACTTGATGGCTATCGCAATAGATAGAGAAGGAAGAGAGACGCCGTTCAAAGTGCAGCCGTGTCACGTATTAATAAAAGCATTAACCTTTACGATGTTCTTTTCTTTTTTTTTGTTTTATATTATATATATATATATATATATATATATATATATAAAAAATTATATATATATATATATATATATATAAAATATAATACGTATTTCAATAGCTTATAACATCTCATTCGGTAATAATAATATTTTGCGGAAGAAAATATTCGATTTATTAAAAGTTTCCTCGTTTCTTTTTTTTTTCTTTTTTTTTTTTTTTTTTTTTTTTTTTTTTTTTTTTTTTTTTTTATTGGCAAAAATTTCTTTTTATTTACATTCGTATAATGAGTTTTTCTTTACGTTTGTCTCTATAATCGATATGTCGAATATATCGATAATAAACGTCTCTTCCTTTTATTCGTCTTAAAAAGGAAAACAGAGAAAAAAAGAAAGAGAAAAACAGTTGATAGCTCGATGAGCAGCAATAGCGAGAGCAGTAACAGCAGTAGTAGTAGTAATAGTAGTAGTAGTAGTAGTAGTAGTAGTAGTAGTAGTAGCAGCAGCAGTACCAGCAACAGTCTTTTTGCCACTCGTGAACGAGGAAAACGCTAGGAAGTGGAAACAGTGGTGTACAGCACGGACTCGGAGTGGTCCAGGCTGACGGTCGATATTTCGAAGTACCTACTTTCAGCTCCTGGTTCGCTTCTATTCTCTCTCTCTCTCTCTCTCTCTCTCTCTCTCTCTCTCTCTCTTTCTCCTTCTCTCCCTCCGGTCCTCTCGACTCACCCTCGCCACGTATCTTTGTCTCTCACAAAATTTCTACCCTTCGATCGTCATTTTCTACCCCTTTTTTCTCTCTCTCTCTCTCTTTCTCTCTCGCTCTCTTTTAATTCTTTGAATATCAACGACCTCCGCGCTATTTCTCGTCCTTTTTCTCTCAACAACTTTTTGTGCGTGTTTTAATTCGAAAGAATCACCCAAAGTGAAATTCGACTCTTTCCTCTTTTTCCTTTTCTTCTTTTTTCCTTTTCCTTTTCTTCCTTCCTTTCTTTTTTTTTTTTTTTTTTTTTTTTTTTTTAATTATACGCGAACGCTTGCAACAAAGCTATGAAATATACAGCTAACTTATTATAGTTAGATCGGTTGTAAACGGGACGATGAGATTCGTTTCTCTAAATCAACGAAGGCACCAAACAACTCTCGTCGTTTCGTAGTACGCGTCTAGACTGCCGGAGAATCTAAGACTCGTAGAACCACCGTTAATGCAATTGCAAATACGAGAGTAATTCGAGAAGCCGTTCCTACGCCGCAGAAAGCGTACATGCTTAACACGAGTGTCACGCTCTATGTGCTACCGATCTACATATGCGACGAGATAAAATACTTTCGGATTCTCGGTTAAAGAGAGAAAGAGAAAGAAAGAGGGAGACAGAGAGAGAGGGAGAGAAAGGGGGACGGAGAGGGAGAGAGAGAGAGAGAGAGAGAGAGTAACCCGTTGCTACGTTTTCCTTACATCCCACCGAGGAAATCCGACTCGCTGGAATTTCAAACGAATTCTCTCTAAGACGTACAATCGCTGAGAAAAGTACAAAGAAGAAAGAGAGAGAGAGAGAGAGAGAGAGAGAGAGAGAGAGAAAATACGCCCCATTTACGCCCAATGGACAAAATTTACGATATTAGAAGACAAAATTCTTCTTCGAATGTTCAATGATTTTTTGATTTCAATTTTGGTTTCAATCTTTATTTTTACTTTGCAACATTTTATTTTTTACATCCCGAAAATAGATAAGGTTTAGTTATAATATACTCTCTCTCTCTCTCTCTCTCTTTCTCTCTTTCTCTCTTTCTCTCTTTGTCTATTTCTTTCTCTATCCTCCTTTGTCACGCTCGGTCGGTTGTTTCCCTCGAGGTAGGGTGGTTCCTTCTACGTGCACGAGAGCATACTTCTTCTCGGTTACGTATAAACGTATGCGTTAGTCCACGTTCTCCGTTATGTCGTACATACGTCGTAAGTACGCTCACGTACGTGCAACTATGTATATGTATTTCAGTACCCACATAGATACTTACATACATTCCGTACGACGAGCTAACGAAGTATGTACCTACCGACGTCATAAATAGAAACGCTGAATAAAAACAAAAAGATTCCTCTTTCCTCCCAACCCGTCATCCGACCGTCGACCACCATACGTTTTCAGAAGCTTTCTTAAGATCCATTTTGCACGCCATGTTTTCTCAAAGAAACGCTAAGGTATTCCAGATATTTTGCATTCTACTATTTGTGTTTCATCTCTCTCTCTCTCTCTCTCTCTCTCTCTCTTTCTTGCTTTGTCTCTTTCTATCTCTATCTACCTATTTATCTACCTCTTTCTCTCTCTCTCTCTCTCTCTCTCTCTCTCTCTCTCTCCTCTCTATAGAATAATACAACTAAACTTATAGTAAATATTTATTATAGTAACTTAGTATAATAACTAAATCGTTTTTACGATTGCTCGTACAACTTTTCGTACGATTGAAAAAAAAAAAAAAAAAAGAAAAAACAAAGAGATTTCTAATGTTTTCGAAAAGGTTCTAAACGCGCAATTTGTGTGGTCTAATCGACGTTTTCCCTGTCTGTAACCTACCCCCTCCAACTCCCCCCACCCTACGTATCTTCCACCTCCTACTCCTCATCCTCATCCTCATCCTCCTTCTCCTTCTCCTACTAATTTTCTTTGTCGTCATTCTTCACGAGATAATTCTTACTTTTTCGCTGGCGTAGATCGTACGTTCTTCAGCTCCATCTCTTTATTCGCCGCGTTGTTCTTCTCTGCGTTGTCCTGCGCGTTAGGCGGCGAATTTTGCGGATTTAGAGGCCTCGTGACCGGAAGAGTTGCCGTGTTGTCACCCGCGGCTGCCGCCTCAACCTCCACGGTGGCGACTTTACAATCTCCACCACCGTCCATCGTGCAAATTGCCTTCTTATCTATTTATCGCGTATCGTAAACGATTTTTAAAAGACGTCCGTTCGTTTCTTTGTTCTTTTAGAATCGGAAATAAAAAGGAACAATGAAATTGATCTACCCGATGTATATCGACATATAGGAAAGGAAGGTGCAGAGAGAGAGAGAGAGAGAGAGAGAGAGAGAGAGAGAGAGAGAAGAAAAAGAGGAGCGTGCAAGTTGATATCGAACGATTGAGAACGATTAGGCCGCCATTTTGGTGAACGCCTCGACGTTAGAATATATTTAAAGATGAACGAAAATATTGTATTTAATATAAATCCGATGAAGATATTTTATCGTTTCGTGTGAAATAAAAACGAAAGAAAGAAAAGGAAAGAAGAGAAAAATAATAGAAGGAAGGAAAGAAAGACAACGAAAAAACTTATTACAAATTTTATCGAAAAATATACTTCGAGTGAGAGAAAAGATTGCGAGCGTCAATTGATGGTGGGGAGGGGATTGGAGGGGTAGAGAGTGTAAGGACAAAGAAAATAAATAATTTGCGGTGAACCGAGGAACTACGCGTAGGAGGCGAGACGACGAGAGTCGGTGCGAGTGTCTGAAAGGTACGAGAGATACTCCCGAGCAAACCCTTTCGCGCACACAGAGACTCGGTCTCTATGGGAGGAGGGTGAATAGAAAGAGGGATTTGTAGGTAGCCTGGAAGCCAACGAATCCGTCTTCTCTTCGACCACCGACGATGAGGATGGTTAAATGAACGAGCGGGTTGGTGACAAAAAAGAGAGAGAGAGAGAGAGAGAAAAGAAAAAAAAAAGATGAAAAGAGAGAGAGAGAGGAGGGGAGAGATAGAGAATGAGAAAGAGAGAAAAAATGAGAGAACGAGCGAGAGAGAGAGAGAGAGAGACAGAGACGAGGATCGGTAAACGAAAGAGAAAGGACTATCACGAAAGTGTTTCTCTGATCCCGCGCACTTGGTCGAACGAGCTAATGGAAAATCCCGTGCGCACGACCGAACCTCTCTCAGCAACCTGGAAGGATCAAGCACACTCTCTCGCTCGAATGATCGACGACGGCGACGGTGACGACGGTAACGACGACGACAATGATAATGATGACGACAACGAGAACACACACTCTCCCTCTCTCTCTCTCTCTCTCTCTCTCTCTCTCTCTCTCCTTGCCTATCTTTCTCGGATACTTATGTAGAGAACGAACAAACGAACGGACATACGAACGACGTTCAATGAAGAAGGCTCACCTGCTGGAGGTGGTTAGTTGAAGGTACTCGCGGTGACTGCACCCAGGCTTCGGCGGAGGAAAAGGGTGTGAAGCGTAGAGACGGAGAAGGGATAGACCACGCAAGGGGACACAGAATCGGAAGCAGAGAGAGAGAGAGACAGAAGAGAGAGAGAAGAGGATATATACGGAGGGGATGAAAATAGAAAGAGAGAGAGAGAGAGAGAGAGAGAGAAGAGAATGCTAGGAGAGAGCGAGAGAAATAGGGATAAAGTCAAGCGAATGCGCGAGGATAGAACGACGGAGAAAGAGAGAGAGAGAGAGAGAGAGAGAGAAGGTGAGTATGAGTGAGTGAGTGAGTGAGTGAACGAGTGAACAAGCGAGTGAGCGAGCGAACGAATGAGACAGGCTCTATGTTATCAGAACACGATGAAATGGGGGTAGAATCACGATCGCCGCCCCCAGCATCCCGGAGACTGAGGCTAGCCGGGAGGTCTCTTCCCGGGCAGACTTGAGCTTCTTGCACAAGCGCACTAGCTACGAGAGAGCTTTCGTTCTATATAGATAGTTAGAGAATGAGAGAAAAAGAGAGAGATTGAGAGAGAGAGAGAGAGAGAGAGAGAAAGAGAGTCGAATACAACGACGACGTTGGAACGACGACGACGACGATACCCACACCCCTCATCCCTTACCCGTACGGATCGTGTTGGACTCCATCGAGAAATCTACCAGCCTCCCTCTTTATCATTTTTCTCTCTCTCTCTCTCTCTCTTTCTTTCTTTCCTCTCCCGTGTTCATTCTTTCTCTCTCTCTCTCTCTCTCTCTCTCTCTCTCTCTCTCTCTCTCTCTCTCTTTCTTTCTCTTTCTTTCTTCAATCCACGCTCATAATATATCCGGTGGTAGGTACACCGCGCTCTTTGTCCCGATGAATGTCGGCATTGAGATTTCAACGACATCGTACACTTCTTTTTTATCCCCCCCCTCCCCCACCCTAGTCCCCTTCATCTCTCTCCTACTTTTTCCCTTTACGCGTTCGACCCCTACGCGTTGCGTCTATGCAATACGGCCTACTAATGCAAATACTTGAAAAGAGAGCAATAAGATGGACGATACGTTCGTTCGTTCGTTCGTTCGTTCGACTCCTTTCTTTCTAACGAGTTACGCGCGTATTTTTCAAGAACTCATGGTTGGTATTCAATCATCATGGTTCTTCAATCATGGAGTCAAATTATACCACGGATCACTCGAAAGAATTTTTCGACCATAACACGATATCGACGATTCCTACGAATAAGAAATTCGAATTCGGGCCTTTATCCGCCTTCTCTGCCCCTCCGCCAATCCCCATGAAATTTTGCTATAACATACACGTTCGACTATGCGATTAAATTCGAACTTAGGAAGAAAATGCTAAAGGGGGTAGGTCCAAGTTCGTCAAATTTCAACATTATCTTTCTTTAACGAATTTTCTCGTATGTGATTCCTTGAAAAACTCGGATAACTCAGCAAAATTCAGTCGATTCCAGTAATCGTTACCCTCTTTCCTACTACGAGAAAATCTCTCTCTCTCTCTCTCTCTCTCTCTCTCTTTCTCTTTTTCACGAGATGGTTTAGAGAGGGTGCTGCTGTTAGTAGAAACCAGGATGAGGCGGTGGATTCGAGTAGAGCGACTTGGTGGGGGGTGGGCGTTAAGAGGCAAAGGGGGTAACCGCTCCATGCTTCTGCGACCCACTGACCCGCTCGATAACGCTGCCACAGAGGTGACTGACCTTACTCTCGTACAAAATTCTTATCGTTTGCGAGGAGTAAGCTTGTGAACTCAAAGCTCGACCCGATTCCATTTGCAATCGTTTCATCATTATCGGATATCCCATATCGACGATATTTGATATCGTTAGAGTACCTAACATCGATTTAACAAGATTCCTTTTACCCTGCAGCCATACTCTCTATACTTTTTCTCTCTAATCCAAGATTCTTCTTTTTTCTATACTAAGCATCGCCTTTAAAAGAGAGAAAAAGAGAGATAGATATAGAGAGATATAAAAATAATATCAATTCGAGGATGTAAGCATTCTTGTCGTCGGAAATCAAAAATCAAGTAATTATCTTCCAATGTAGATTTTAGATTTTCCGTATTGTACAAACAACGACGGGTAAATATATATATATATATATATATATATATATATATATATATATATATTTACAGCTCGATCATGAGTAATTACAAAGTAACAGATCTGCAATCGTATTCCCTTAGTGGTAATCTAGTTTGTGGAGTGTAAACTAGTACAGTACCGTGTATATAGAATTTTTCTATCCGTTGTAATATCGCGTTTCAAGGATTACGAAAGAGAGAGAGAGAGAGAGAGAGAGAGAGAGAGAGAAGAGAGAGACAACGCTCACGCACTACGAGTATTGATTTCGACTGTCGCTCGCAGTGCTGCCACGATTCCGCGTCTCTAGAACTAAGTTCCCGGACCCATCAGGGTGAGGTCATTGAAAAAAAAAAAAAAAGAAGAAAAAAAGAAAAAGGCGTATAAAATAAAAAAGGACACGTTTTTCTCTTGCCCTCGTTTAATTTTTCTCTCTTTCTTTCTATTTTCTTTTTCTTCTCTTTTCTTTCCTTTCCTCAGCGCTCGAAACACTGTCCTACCTTTTAGAGCAAAAGCATTTCAATACCTACGTTAAATATCGCGAGAGAGAGAGAGAGAGAGAGAGAGAGAGAGAGAGAAATTGAGAAAGAAAAAGAGAGAGAGAGAGAGAGAGAAAGAGAGAGAAAGAGAAAGAAAGAGATGAGATGCAAGTCTCCAAAAAAGAAATAAAAACGCAGTACTTCTGTCGCTTTAACGAGTGTGAATCTTTCACTTCAACGTCGTTATAAAATTTTATACATCTTGACACACATCCTCTCGCACTTCCAGCGGAAGTATTTAATAGGACGATCATATCATGGTCACGAAATCCAAGACGAGCAATGTGATTGATTTTTGAAGAAAACTTGAAACAAATACTTTTCGTAGATTCCGCGAACTATAAGCTACGATCAATATTTGCAGATTAATAAGAACGAAAAAAATAAGTAAAATGATTCGATGGCGTAATAGGACGAAATAACAAAAGAAAAAATTATCATTAGATGAATATTGACTTACTTATTTCGTATAAATCAACTTATCAAAGGACAAGACGTAAGATGAAGATCGGACGTGATCATAAATTCAAGTTGGCGATCGTCCTTGTGTGTATTACGATACATTCGATAACGACATCGTTCGACTACAACTATCACGCGTGAAATCGTACTCTATTTATGTAATGCTAGACACGATAGTATTTATAGGTAGTTGATTTTGTTCTATGGTTAATGTATTATCGATATATACGATTCGATAAAAAATTATGAATTTTATCGAAGCAACACTCATGTACGTATTGTATATACAATATAACAAACATATATATATTTGTATATTTATATACGTATACGTCTTATCTCATATAACCATATATATATATATATATATATATATATATATATATATATATATATATATATATATATGTGGTGAGTCTTTCGAGTAACCTCGAGTTCGCAAGTCATAAATAGATTCAACTAGTTCTCAAGAAAGGGATCACCCTTTACATAGCAAATTCGAGACTAGTCGTATGACTATAATTAGCGTGTTACTAAAACCGTAACGGAGGAAGGCTTTAACTTGTACGCTAAGATCGTAAAACGCACGACTGGCTTAAGAAAGTTTGACTGACTATTTCGAGTTTATCGTTCTGATATACCAGAAACTTATTCGTAATAACGAACGCACTTGAATTTCGATAGATTTCCGTGTTACCACATGACTAGGTAGGTTATATATCTTTCTAATGCCTCATTCCAGTCAACTCCTATATCGAAAAAAAAAAAAATAAAAGAAAGGAAGAAAACGATTCCTTTTTCGTGTGTTTAACCTCATTCGTTCATAGAATTTCCTTTCCCCATAAACATCTTATCTCATATAACCATATTACGTAGCTTCGATTCTAGAGATAAACAGACGCAATTATACTGTAAAGAAACTCGTACCGACGTATAAAAATCTGTAAAAAGAAATAAAGTTTCGTCGAAACATTTTTCTCAAAAGATAAAAGGAACGTGAAATTTCGAATTAATCGACATTCTCATAGCGACGTGATTTCTTCCCAGCGTGGTAGTCATTCTTCGTACAAATGGTGAATAACACACACACACATATATAAATATAAATACTTCGGTGAAGTATGTATGTAAGTACTACGGATATTCGTAGAAACAGTCATTTTACTCACTTAGCGTTCTTTGGCAACATGCCATTCGACGGTCCGGTGTGCGTTGGGGTGAGGCAAAGGGGTTGATTGTTCGCATTTTGTGGAACCAAGGGTTGCCTCGCGTGAGCCGGTGATGTGTGAGATCCGTAACCATCGGAGTTAAGCTAAAATAATATATAGAAAGAATTAGATACAATCTTATAAATGTTAATCGATGCCAATTAATATTCCGTAAATTAAATATTTAATTTAATATCAATTTAATACCTTAACGACGGTACCGATCAACGAGTCTGGCGGCATTTCCGGTGGATCCGGTATAACACCTGGATTCGTGTGTGCAGGATAATCGTTGTGAAGATTCGCCTCCTTAATAGGAGTACCTCCGTCGAGTCTTTCCATATCTAAGCTGTCTGTCGGTGTCGGTTGTGAGAGCAAACGCTCTTTCATCTCGTGGAGATATGGACACCGTTGCATCTCTTCAGAGTCGTTAGTAGTCCTCTGACGATCTGAAATAATTAATTGATTAATTTTTTATATACCGAATCTATAAACTTACTTGGATGGATATATATATATATATATATATATATATATATATACACATATATTATATATATACATACATATACATATACATAACCCATATATATATATATATAATATGATGTTAATTAGAAAGGATGATCCATCTTTCACATCGATTTATTTTTAATGATGTGTAAAAAAGTAGAAAGATAGCAAACAAAGGAAAAGGATGAATTGATTGTTCAATCGCCGTTGATGTTGCTATAGAGCGAGAGAGTTAAAAAAAAAAAAAAAAGAGAGAAAAAGAAACTTTCCTTCGTACATTCTCCGGAGCGGAGAAATTGCGATCGTAAGTGAAAGATCGACAGATTTCAACGGTGCTCGATCGCTTGTTTAATAAAGATAGATAGGACAATCCTCGCTCGATAGTAAAACGATATACAATTCGAAATTGCGTCGATGAATGTTGTGACATATACGGAACTTAAATTACTCCGTCGCAACCCTGAGAGATTCTGTGAAAGACGTCAAAACTCGGCCAATGCGATCGAGATTGTATTACGAACGATCGTAGATATATATATATATATATATATATATATATATATATATATATATATATATTTATATATATCTTGATATCAAGATACACGAAATTCTCGTCTCGTCTTGTGAAGAATCTTAAAGTAAGAAAGAAGAAGGTGAGAAGAGGAGGAAAAGAAGGTTGATCCTATCTTGTCGTTCCTACCAAACGATCGACACTAAAGTATCCTTGTAATATGAAAGAATCGTTTACGATC
>OU426855.1:1764595-1824595 GCA_911387685.1 Dolichovespula media
GACGCGTATAATAACATTGTTGGCGCGCTTGACAAGGCCAGCGTGGGCGTCCCGAGCGATCCTGTTTACCATCAATGCTTTATCGTTGTCCTTCGAGGGAGAAAGTTTGTTTTTCATTTATATATATATATATATATATACATATGAAAAACGAACAGTGAAAAGTTTTGTCAACAAATCATCGTCGATTTGACGTCGTCGTCAACGATATCAAATCAATCCAACAATTTCTATCATACCGTCGATTATATCATCCTATTAAACCATGTTATTTTTATTTATTTCCTTAAATATAAATTCAAATTCAATCAGAAATTCTTAAAAAAAAAAAATATTTATTTCGTAGGAAATTTTAAGATGACAAAGAACGGTTAATGTTGATTCATACTCGACGAAAATTTGCCCTCTGAATGTTGCGACCCTGACAACGCCCATGAGGGGTAGATTTAGTCCGTAATTATGGGTACTGCCCCACGGATCTGCTTCACGACGGATCGCTTGGATTCACCTAAACGAGCGAGGGACGACGAATTCTCCCCGTGTACTCACTTTCCTCTTTCCCACCCCCTTTCATCCCCTCCCCCTACCTCTCACCAATCCTCCTTCGCGAGAGTATAACAGGGAGATTCGTTATACTTACGTCAATCTCGAATTTTACCTGTCATAAGGCCGCGATTCTTTTACGATAATCGTGACTCCATTATTATTACGTAAACGTTGAAAAACATTACGAAACTTTCCATTCCAATTAATTGGATCTTACATAATTTCAAAGTCCTTAACGGGACTTTACAATACTAACTTTTGCATTTTGTTCGATGAACAAATTAATATCGTTGTCCGTCGATAATATTTCGAATTTGTTTTAATATTCCAAATTGACATATCTGTCTGTCTGTCTGTCTGTCTGTCTGTGATTTATCTCCATATTTATGTACGTATAATCAATAATGAGACATCATTAATCAATAGTGTTTATATCAATAGTGATATATACATATCAAAAATACGAGTCTCTTTGATTTTATAGATGAATTACATATCAGTTGATAGAATATCACTATCCGATTTACTCGATAATTATACAATCATAACGATCTCGCGAATCGACGATATAAATTTCGAGCTTCACGCGTTCATAAACGATATATAAACGATCGTAAAGACTGAGATAAGTAGGACCATCCGTGATTGGATTTGGCAATAACAGAAAGAGTGCACACCCACTCTCACTAGCCTACCTACGATCGACCAGGTACGAGCGAGAGAAATAAATATAGTATAGATATAACTTTAACGATCATGGACGAAGGGTCGTTTCGTTCGCACGCTCTCTTATGCAAGCGTACAAGCAATATAAGTAAGCCTCTCACAGAAAGACTGTTAGAAAAATACACTTTCTTACATTGTATATAAGAGCAATCGTTTATGTGCTACCACGATGATTCTCTCTCTCTCTCTCTCTCTCTCTCTCTCTCTCTCTCTCTTTCACACGTAATACTATTCATAGCAACATCCCTCTAACGCATGTAAGAACTTCGAAGGACAATTATAGTACGTAGGTGTTTTGTAAATCGTCTCTGTGAATCACGTTTTATA
Organism: Dolichovespula media; assembly: GCA_911387685.1. Classification (NCBI taxonomy): domain Eukaryota; kingdom Metazoa; phylum Arthropoda; class Insecta; order Hymenoptera; family Vespidae; genus Dolichovespula; species Dolichovespula media. The sequence goes on from OU426855.1 coordinate 1,766,195, forward strand.
TTTTATAACGATTACCAATACGACTACGCCTACTTCCTCCTCCTCCTCCTCTTCCTCCTTCCCTTTTCCTTCTTCTCCCAACGTCACGTTCATTGTTTAGTCTATTATACGTCGGGGTTAATCGCAGTCGAGTAAATTCACCGCACAGAGAGTTATTTTCAAATCCAAACCTAATGGCTTCCTTCGGTCTCTCTTTCAAGATTATTTTAAATCGTTCTTGTTACTACGGAATTTCCATTTGTAAACGTTTCTTGAGGCGTTACCTCGCTCGGAAGGAATTTATTTACAATCGAGAGTATTTTTTAATTATTCTTTTTTCTTTTCTTTCTCTTCTTTTAGCAATTACAATTATATATGACGATCTATATATATATATATATATATATATATATATATATATATATATGAACGAACGTGCCTCACCATAAAGAGAAAGTCACAACTACGAATCAATTTCCTTTCCATTAGAATCTCTTTGGGGGTCGGTTACCGGATGACCTTGTATCCGAAGAACGGCCTGTCCCAACATCAACAGATCACGAACGTGTTCTCCCGTTCGTACGGAATCGAGAATATTTGGGTCAATTTGAGCATCCGACCGCGATTTATTCGTCCTCACGAATTCTATCATTGATGTTTATAATATTTCAATATTTCAACTATGCTACTGCGTTAAATCTATGTACGAGAGTCTTATTTTTGCCAGCGCGTTTCTGTAATCGTTTCGTAATTATCTTTGTAACAAGTATAAATCTATGTGTGCATGTATGTATGTATGTATGTATATATGTATGTATGTATGTATGTATGTATGTATGTATGTATACATGAATGTTCCCAAGAGAATCGAAAGTATTCATTTTAAGTAAACATCGTCCTATTTTCTATGCATTCAACCAGGTTCAACGACTTCGTCAATTATCTTAACCATCGTCATGAGGTTGATATATAATAATCAATCAAATTCTATCTCATTTCATCGTTTCAAGATAATGTGATCTATTACTTTAATATCCACACATGCATACACACAAACACATACGCACACTACACGCATACGCACGCAAGGACACAAACGCACAAGACTTAATGGGTAATGTGTTACATCTAAATGAAAATATCTACGATGATATTATTGCGGACGAGTGTATTGCAATTCGTAAGGTACAAATAGTACAAAGGGTATAAGAGTACAAATATTGCGTTAGGAACTAGAGTATGCGGACATAGAAAAAGTACAGTAGTTTAGAGACGTGACATATAAAGAGATATCTTTCTTTTTTTTTTGCTTTTTTTCCTTCCCTTTTTTCTTTTTTTTCCTTTTTCCTTCATTATTATTATTATTTTTTTTTTTTTTTTCATGTGTTCCTTCATTCCTTTATTCTATCGATCGGGACGAGTAGAATCTGAAACAATTCGTGACTTCCTCTGCGGTTATGTAATATTATCAAGACGAAAGACTCGCGCCGAGACCTCGTCAATGTTCTCAAGGAACAGGTAGGAGTAGGATGCATCGAGAATGTGCATCGAGAATACACGAGAAAGGAAAAGAGAAAGAGACAGAAAGAAAGAAAGGAAGAGAGAGAGAGAGAGAGAGAGAGAGAGAAATTACAAAGAAAGACAGAGAGAAAAAGATAGAAAGAGAAAGAGAGGGACTAGATTAAAATGAGAAAATTTATATTCCGACTCTTTGAGATACGAACTACAAATTAGAGACAAAGAGATCGACGAAATATTAAGAAAAATGATGGATCTCGTCGCGAGTCCCGACGATTTCAATAAACGTAACGTTTCGCGCGTTAAATCTTACGTCTGTCGTTATAATAAATATTATAATAGAACAACGCAATAATAAATATATATATATATATATATATAGAGATTTATATTTTGTGTATATATATATATATATGTATTATATATATATATATATTATATAGGAAGAGAAACATGTCGACACAACTAGTCTAAACATCGAGAGGATCCTTTCCGTATTTACAATCGTCTTAGACTAGTCTAATAATATATATATATTACAAATTCGATCTCGTTTGATCCAACCGATTAATTAACTATAACTATATGTATGTATATCGTCATTGCGATAAACTGTACGTTATTAAAGCGTCTAGCACGAAACACGCATTAACTATATAAATGTTCTTATTATTACTATAATCTACGACTTTCTACCTTTTCTCTTATCTCCCTCTGCCACTCTGCACACATACGCACTCACACACATCAAGTATTCTTACGCGTTCGCTCAACGAACACTCATACAAATGAACTCGTACTTTCTCTCTCTCTCTCTCTCTCTCTCTCTCTCTCTATCTTTCTCACATTCGCACAAGATTTTTTTTCTGACGTTCATTATTTGAGTAATATATAATAAAATTAATAATAATAATAATAATAATAATAATAATAATAATAATAATAATAATAGTAATAATAATAGTAATAGTAATAATATTAATAGTAATAACATTAATAGTAATAATAATATTAATAATAATAATAATAATAATAATAGTAATAATATTAATAGTAATAATAATAGTAATAATAATAGTAATAATAGTAATAATAATAATAATAATAATAATAATAATAATAATAATAATAATAATAATAATAATAATAATAATAATAATAATAATAATAATAATATTAGTGACTCGAGTAGGTCATCTCAGATTTACGATCACATCTCAATTGTGATCGATCTTGATCCCTGTTTACTTATCGGAAGCTTTGGACAGCACTCTCGACGGATTAAAAAGGCTTCGTGATATGGTTAGCCATTGTACTCTGTTCCAATTTTTCTTTTTTCATAATTTTCTTTTCTTTTTTCGTTCAAAAGATATCTTTTCCTTTCTATTTGAATATATTATATTATACGTGTACGTACGTATCCATTTGTGTATGCATGCATGTATGTATGTATGTATGTATGTATGTATGCTGTATGTCTGTATGTTGTATGTATGTATGTACGTATGTATGTATGTATATATGTATGTATGTACGTATGTATGTATGTATGTATATATGTATGTATGTACGTATGTATGTATGTATGTGTATGTATGTACGTATATATGTATATATGTAAGTATGTATGTATTTATATATGTATATATGTATGTATGTATGTATTTATATATGTATATATGTACGTACGTACGTACATACTATATATATTATATATCTCGAATAAATGACGGTTTTATCACTGTGAATGATAGTACTAAAAGATTCAATGAGAAAAAAATGTCTGTTTAAATATATTATACATATATTATTATTACTATTATCGTAGGGTATATCTACGTGCTCGTAGAATAAACTAGAGACTCGTGCTATCGAACTATTTCATTCGATGGAACGAACGTGAATATCTATCTACTCTACGTCGTTATTACGATCATACAGTCGATATCCTGTATGATAATTTGGTATCTCCTGGTTGTTTCTTTGCATGTCTCTATGTATATATGTATGTATGTATGTATGTATATATGTATGTTTGTATGTAATATGAAGGTAATATGTACGCGGTATCTATCATCCAGACTTGTTCCAACGTTCGATAAATAATTACGATGAATAACGACGAATCGACTAAATGGATTTGACCTAACGTTTAAAATATCTAAATCAACTATCAATCGCAAACCCCCAACCATTATCCTGATAATTCTTTCTTTAAATAATTATTTTATTTTTATTTCCTTTTCTTTCGATCGTTTTATTTTATTTTATTTTTTTCATTAGATAAATCACTTATACGTGGACGCGACAAGTACTATTTAAGTTGTAGTTTGTACTACTTGGAAGACGGATGTCCGTGAGAGCGAAGAGATTGTTGTACCGATGATTATTATTATTATTATTTGATGGATCTCAATTTAACAGAAATTACGAAAAGCGTAACTGATCTGTCACTCCTCGTATGATTCCTACTTATTACGTATTGGATCGAAATCGTCCTTCCATTTCATAATACCTATCATCATCTTTTATCTCGTCGTATTATAACTGACGATTCCGATGAGTATTTTATACCGATCGGAATCGATACGACCGATCTTTCCTATCATACCAACGATAATTCAATCTATGAGCGAAGTATAATATCGTTTCCGACGAATCGAACTATCGCTCTATCTCGTCAAATAAATTTACTTCTGTGGAATAGAAGAAGTTTAATAAACGTGAAAGCTATATAAAGCTTTTTTCATTTACTTTTTTTTTTAAAGCTATATTTAGAAAACAATATGACGAAAACGAAGTATACTCCGCTTTTTCCGTTTCTTTTTTTCTTCTTCTTTTTCTTCGAAGGATTAGAAAAAAGGAAACAAAAGGGAAAAGGGTGGAAAATGGGGAGAAGATAAGAAGATGGGGGTAAAAAAGGTGAGGTGATTAGAAAATATTCTCTCGAACGAATATTATCGTATCAATTAGATAAAATACGATGACGGATCGTTCTCGGCAATGGCGTCAAGCTTGCCCGGCAAGGTTCTGGGTCGTTGAGGGGCCGTGGTCTTCCAGACGACTTCACGGGACCCCTTACGTCACATGTAGGTCGGTTTCACCTTGTACGCTCTCTTCCATACTTCGCAGAGACAAACGGTGCTGTGAAACCTGTAGAAAATCGCCAGCGGCATGGAAACGTGAGTTATTATGGTCCAGGCCCAAAGACCGTAAAAATGCAACTGCACCGGATGCGACTCAGCCCGTGATTTTTCAAGCGTGTTGATCGCCCACATAGCCAGATTAGTCACCAAAAGAAATGTGACGATTTCTCTACCTGGCTTTCTTCTTATTTGTTTCGCGGTAGCCACCGATCTTCTCGATGCGTCCAATATGAAGATAGTCTGACAAGTAGTTTGAACTACGCTTGCCAAAGCAGTCACCAATACTAAGACGGTGTGTTTCTGTAGTGTAAAGTGTCCACCGATGATTGTGAACGTCGAATAGATAAACATACCAGTTTGTGCGGCCACTAAAAGTATATTGTCCAATTCCAAGTTCCTACCGCCGTCGTAACGAAGTTTACGCATTTGGAACATTCCTATTATAGTTCCGAGAGTAGACATTCCATAAAGTGTCAGCTCGCAAATGTTCACTTCCGTTACCGCCAAGCTTACCAACTCTGGACGAGATATTAGGACGAAGAATAGTATCAGAGATATTATCGTTAGCACCAGTATAAAAATGCCGACGAAGAGACCCTTGTGAGCACGAGCACAGTCGACGCTGTAATGATGCGGCGATCTTCTGTCGAAAATATAAAGTTATATTTATATTCTTATATATATATACATACATATATATATATATATATATATATATATATATATATACATACATATATATATATACATACATATATATATATATATATATATATATATATATGATATCAATTAATACAAATTTAAATATTAATTTATCAAAAATTACTATAATATTCGATTACCTGTAAGCGTGAGTGTGATGACGTGATCCCGGAGGAGTCATTGTTTTGGCGAACATTGTTTTAGATATGTTCTTCCACATAACGTATAAAATGGCGGCGCATATCAAGCTATACTCTATCGTGCAAGGAAAAAGAAACGGACTGGCGTCCTGAACCAACGATCCCATGATATTCGTTCTTCTACATTCGAACATATGATGAGGACCCTTCAATCCTCTTGGTACTCTCAGATGTTCGCCATGATGAATATGACTGTGTCCACCGAGATGGAATCCACCCTTCATACCTGTAATTCATTGACGTTAGTTACATTCACTTCGACAAACCAAACCAAGCCAAACGAATAAACGTAACAAACAAACATAGCAAACATGGCATACGCCGTATTTTTCTTTTACCTAGTCTATGTGAAATCCTGAGAGAATTGTTTTCCGGATTGTAAAACGTGAGAATCTCGTGCTTCGTTTCTTGAACCAAAACGTTCAACCAAACGGAGAGATTCGTACCGATCATATGCATCAGACCGAAACGTGCGACTATCCGATGACGATGTACCTTCATTTGCTGCAACATGAAATCCTTCAATTTTCCGATTACTACCGTTGTATCGATTAACGTTAACGGTTAGCAAGATAGTATGTCCAGAGATTATATCGATCTCGTTTCTAATCGATTCGTTTCTCATCTCGCTTTCCGAGCAAGAGAAGATCAAAGAAGAAACTAGCTTGGGGTAGGAGTGTCCCGGGGGTTGTTCACCCTTCTGTTTCATTAACCTCGTGGCCGGCTTTCGTCGATGTATAATCAAGCATATATACACAGTTATTATATAGCGTAAATAAATATACACACACACATATTTTACTACCTAATCGATTCAAAACGAATCGTTCAGAGTGAAAATAAATTATCGTTCCTTTTCTAAATGTTAATATATAGTGGATGGATGTATTATCGTATAGTGTTAAAAAAAAAAAAACAAAACAAAACGAAATACTTGTTTGGTCTCACCTCGTTGTTTAGAAATATGAAGTACATTTGAATAAAGATGAAAGCCATTCTAGTAGCCGGTGTTAGTGCCAACATTATGTTGTGACACTTGGTGTTACGTTCCAACTCAAAATATTGGCCAAATTCAAGGCCAGAATAAATCATCGAACCAATACCAAAAGCGACTGCGCCCATTCGAAGATAAAAGCTACCATAATGTTGTATCGGTCGTACCACCGTCATATGAGGACATCCTGTATCAGGTGCATCGCTATCTCCTCCGCCACCGCTCGATGATCTCGATGAATCCAAATCGCACACATCCTTCTGTTTTTCTATTAATATAAAACCATCCGTTTCAGCTTTTATATTTTCATTACGTCTATACAAATTGTTATATGTATCCAATAGTATTTATAATAATTTTTACTGAAAATGTTAACATTATTTTTCAACCAACATTATAGATAGATATGTACATATCTATTTTATATTTTCATTACGTTTATACAATTTGTTATATGTATTGAATCGACTAATAAACGATGTCAAAATTTTCAATATTTTATCTTTAATTAAACAATATCGTATTCCATATTAATCAATCCGATAGTATCCATATATTTACTGTAAATTTTAACATTATTTTCCAACCAATAATACGTATGTATAATAAATATCTATGTATATATATTTGTCATATGTGATCTATTACATACACATTTTATATTAATATAGAAAATAAACAAAAGTGATAATAATTCCTCATATAAAATCGTATATAACAAAATACAGTGTGTGTGTGTGTGTGTGTGTGTGTGTGTGTACATATATATATATATATATATATATATATATATATATATATATATATATATATATATACATATATATAAAATACAAATAATAAAAAATAGCAAAGGCCTAATGAATATTTTGATTGTAATTCGTTTTGAATTTTCGATTAAAGAAAAATAAATAAAAAATAAAAAAAATATATAAAAGCAAGAAAAAAAAAAAACTATCGAACTTACTTGGCTTTGGTTTGCCATCCCTGAGTAGCATACCATACATGTACATCAGGAAGATCATGCTGCCGAAGTATAGGTAAAGGTAGAATGCCTCGTAGAAAGATGGCGGTATATAGGTAGATATCACTTCCGCCATGGGAAAGGCGATTCCCATTACGACGAGAAGTTTTCCATACAGAGCACTCAGGGTCGTCGCGAGAGCGTCGCTGCGTCAGAAACGGAAATTGAAGTTGAAACGAGGCGTACGTCTTCTCGTTTCGTGAACAAGATGATGGGGGATGGTGATGGCGAGTGAGGAGAGAGAGGGAGGGAGAAAAGAGGTAAGCCGAAATAAATTCGCGTCGTTCCGTATTTCTTTTTTTTCTTACTTTCTCTCCCCCCCCCCTCTCTCTCTCTCTCTATCTATCTATTTCTTTTTTTTTCGTCTGGCAGATTGTACGCAAACGTGGCGGAAAAACGTTTATAATTCACGACGAGAGAGGAAGAGAGAAAGAAAGAGAGAGAGAGAGAGAGAGAGAGAGAAAGAGAGAGAGAGAAAGATACAAAGAAATTCGTGATATCCGACGTGTACTTTAAAACGTAACGATACCATTGGTCACAAATAACGTCTCTCAAATCCTGCCCCCCTCCCCCACCACAAAAACCGAGCTACCCACCCACCCTTAAGAATTGGCTCAATTACGCGTAATCGCGTGCCTCGCTCGCCTATAAGCGACCGTATTTGATTCTAAAGTACCGGTAATTGCGATATAGACGTACGTCAGGATAACACGGAGGATCACGTGAAATTTCCGTGGTTTATATCGCCAAGCACTCTCCTCCCTTCTCCCTCCTTCTCCATTCCTTCTTCGCACCTCTTCGCGATAAAAATCAATCGATTTAGACGAGTACTTCTCACGACATGTTTCATTAGAAATGTTGGATAACGTGTAAGCGATGGTTAATATATATTGCAAATATATATTTAGTTAAACGGAACGATTATATCTTTTGAAACAGATTGTATAGAAGTTATGGGGAATGTGGAGAAAGGAAAGGAAGGAGAGAGAAAGGGAGGAAAAGGATAAATGGAAAAAAAAAAAGAGAGAAAGAAAGAAAGAAAGAAAAGGAGAAGAGATAAATCAAAGGTTAACAGGTTTAACGTGTATACAAACGCAAACACTCACCATCCGAGATTCTTCCACTTGCGATCGTCGGCAACCTCGAGGAAGGTCGGTGCTGGATAACAAACCGTTGGTATCGGCTGAGAGGAACATGGTAGGGCCAGTGCATACTGAGGTGACCGATGGGCACGTGAGGGTGAGCTACTACTGTGTCTAGACAGCGTTTCCGGCGAAACGATTACCGCAGATGGTGAGGCCGGTGATGGCAAAGCCGCTGGCAATCCTGGCCAGCTGCACAGACCGTGTTTCTTCCTTATTTCTATTTTATCCTTTCCTCCACTCTCTTCCTCTTTTACTTCCATCATCGTACGCGAATCACGGTCCTTAATTTCTAAACGATTCTATGGGGAATCCTCTTTGCTAAAAGAGACGATTCAACGGATACGAGCTTCCTATCTCTTATTCTTTCTCTCTTTTTCTATCTATCTATCTATTTATCTATCTCTCGCTCTCTCTCTCTGTATCTCTTATCCTTAATTTTATTATCAGATATCGATCAGTCGTAAAGGTGAAAGGGAGAAAAAGATAATTTTGCCTCTCGAGACAACATTATTATCATATTATCTAGTGTTTTCGGATCGATCGTTCGAAACCCTACCGCGATATCTATTCCGCTAATCGTCGGTTTTTGTAAGATGAGGAAAAAAGAGATAGGGATAGAAATAGAGAGGGAGAGGGAGAGAAAGAGAGAGAGAGAGAAGAAGAAAGAGAGAGAAAGAGAAAAAGAATATTAGCCATGGTAATTTCGCTTTGAAACTTTTTTCAATGGACATTTATCTATCATTTGCACGCCTCTCTTTCTTTCTCTCTTTTTCTCTCTGAAAAGAACTTATTATAACGCTAACGAGACCGTTCTCCTGTGGATTTCGACTCAGTTAAAATAAGAAGAAGAAGAAGAAGAAGAAGAAGAAGGGAAAAAAGTCGCGTTTCTTCACAAATCTTGTATCTTTCACGATTCAATGAATCACAAAATATCTATTGAAGAGAACCGTCGACTACCATTGACTGCCACGATGAAGATATGCACGATGATGATATGCACGGTCCGGTTGAATACGAAAGAGAGAGATATACGACTAAAAAGGGAAAGACATAGCTTGTAAAGCGTAGAAAGTAATTACCGTGTCCTCTTTCTCCTCGTTATTACGCGTACATATTAAAAATAAAAATAAAAAAAGAGAGAGAAGGAAAAAAAGGAAGCAATCTCTAGTGCGAACAACCCGTTTACTAGTCGGTCTATGCCCAAGTGTAAACACGTAGGAGGAGTTAATGAAATTTTTAATCGAGTTCGTGGATTTTCCACATTTCCTATCCCCGGATACCTCCCCTGGTTGAATTTCGGTCGAAATTATCGCAATGAAAAAAGAAAAGGGGGGTTTGAGACGACATATACTTTTTCCTTTTTTGTTTGTTTCCTTTTTTTTCTTTTCTTTCTTTCTCGTTGACGCTTCGAATCTCAGTGGAAGAACGGTCGGACGTTCGCTTTAAGGTCAGCACGGTGTTGTAACGGTTTGACACATTACATTGACACTGGCTGCAGGAAGAGACCTACTAGTGCTGATGGCTTTGTGAGTGTCATTAGATGACGTAGCAAGTAGCACTTTCTAACGGTCTCTACCGTTTATCTAATAATAGTTCTAACTTATCCTCTTAACTTGACAACCGATGAATTATGGACCGGTGATTCTGCGAATACCAGGAATACCTTCCCCGTGAAATTTCATATTCGTGGACAACAATTAGAAGAGTTATACGTTTCATCGATCGATATCTAGATTTTTTTAAACCAATCTATTCCAAGTTGATATAATGTCTTTATATAAATAATCATGGGACCTGAACTCGATCTGAAATAGAACACGAAAATTATCACGGATCTCGAAAGAGCACGTAACCATCTCGAAAAAGCACAATGCAATTTTATTACGGTTTATTCAGGTCAATTATATTAGTGGCTGAAAATTGTTCACAATTTTAGCGTTCCATATTGAATCTCAAAAAGGAAATCGAATTCAGATCACTGATAGTTTTAATCAAGCTTACGTATTATATACATATGTATATAAATATACGTATGTATATATATGTATGTATATGTATATAAAGACGAAAGAGAGTTCAATATTAAATATTTCATAAAGATATAAGTTATATAAAAGTTTTCAATATAGAACTACCTTTCATATTTTTTTCTTATAAATATGTTCAACAAATTTGGAATGACGTACAGATAACGTTAAAGTTTGACTGGGTTAATGCAACCGTAATAAAAAAAAAAACAAAAAAAAAAAAAATACAAAAATAAGTAAGAAAAATTATAATATACAAATAGCTCGATAGAAAAGTATCGAAAATAAATTTAATGACGAAAGAAAAAGAAACAGAAAGAAGAAAATAGAAGCCAGACATCGTACCTCGAGTTGACTGAATAATTCTTTCCTATGTATCATTTCGTCGTAACTCATTTCAAAACGATAAACGTACAGTATGTACGTACCTACATACGTAGTAGAAAGAGTTGACAGTATGGTGACCTATCCAATAGAAGCTACGTTCTCTCGTTCTCGTAGCTTGGAAAGAGGAGTCGAGGAGTAAGAAGAGTCTCGGTCCTTTTGACGAGGTACTCTCGCGCGACGAATTCACGCACGCACACGCATAACAGGAGGAAGAAAAAGTGCTCAGGTTCGGTATGGGGAGAGGGGGATTCGCGAGAGGAAAGAAAGAGAGGGACATGGGGCTCATCTCGTGTACCTTCGAAGCTTTTTGAAATAATCACGTAGTGTTGGAGAAGCAGCCGAGCATGAGAGGGTGCTGGTATAGGAGGGCAGTGAGGGGTTGATTCACCGGTTGAGAGCTGCTCTCTCATTGTAGGAACGTAGCGTGTCCGTAGCTTGAGAAGTTCTATCCCCTCCCTCCTCCTCCCTCTTCCTCACTTTCTCTCTCTCTCTCTCTCTCTCTCTCTCTCTCTCTCTCTCTCTCTCTTTCCCTCTCTCTAACTCTCTCTATCTCTCTCAATCTATCTCTTTCTATCTATCCCTATCTTTCTTTCTCTTCCTTTCCTTTTCCCACTCTTCATCCTCATACTCCTCTCATGGACTCTCCTGTCCTTCACAAAACCCTTCGGGCCATCCCTCAGGAATCCTTCTCCCCGTTCCTTTATTCTTTTCGTTCTCGTATGTTAGCAGTCCGCTGCAGTTTGCGAAAGTCACATTCTCCGAATTATTTTCTCGATGTTCTTCCTCCCTCTCTCTCTCTCTCCCCCCCCCTCTCTCTCTCTCTCTCTCTCTCTCTCTCTTTCTCTTTACTTGTATATTCGGTAAACCAAAATAATAAATCCTTATTGATATCGTCGATATCGTCTCGATTTCTCTCTTTTCAAGTCAACATACATAATTTATAGATATATACATATATAAATAGGTATATATATATATATATATATATATATATATATATATATATATATATGTATGTATGATACATATATATACTATATATATACAAACATATACGTATATATATGTAGATATATATATATATATATATATATATATATATATATATATGCAAAACAAATGTTTCTTCAAAAATACTTTTCCGTCCGTTTAAACATTTGTTCATATCCTTGATTGCTTTCTCCTACTCAATAGAAAAATTTCATTTTGTTCGATTTTCCTATAATTCCGAAATGATTCTTATTATTACTATTATTATCATTATTATTATTATTATTATCATTATTATTATCATTATTATTATTATTATTATTATTATTATTATTATTATTATTATTATTATTAATATTATTATTGTTGTTGTCGTTATTATTGCTATTGTTATTGTTATTGTTATTGTTATTGTTATTATTACTAGCAGCCGTTTCATCGACACGAAGGGAAGAAAGCTTAGAAAACGGTCTCCTTTTTTCGAAGTAACCGACACACTCTCTCTCTTGCTCTCATTCTCTGTCTTCCACCCTCTCTTTAAGTATCCCTACTCGTGAAGAAATCCTCTCGAAAGCTCTCTATCTTATCTCCCTTGGTTCCTACCGCGTACTTTGTAATCCGTTTCGCGTTAAGAACAACCGATCGCATAGATGTGATCGGTTTTCTGCTTCTAGTCTTAAATTCCTTTCTATCATAAGAACGATCCCAATCCTTCAAACATCTTAGTAGTATTCCTTTTGTTTTTATAATATATATGGATCTCTAACGTTCTTTCATTCTCATGTTTGTACTTATATCTATTATAGGATAATAACAAAGATGAAAAATGAGAACGAAATACTCGAAATTGTTATCATAAGCTAACGATAAATAAATAAATAAATATATATATATATATATCAAATTTATAAATGAAAAAGATCTATTACCGAATAAGTAACGATGATCATGATCAACGATCGAGAAGGATCAGTTCGAATAAAGCTAGTTAAAATTGGATCTAATTGCTATCAACGAATCCTTAGGAATACCTGAGGGAGGTCTCCTTGATGAGCATATCCGTGACCTTGAAACGCGTTTTTTGTCAGCCACCTCGTTGAAAAGGTTGGTAAAAACGAACACGTCCCTCACCAGCGGATGACACAATCACGGCCCTCCGGCTCGTGGCACGATACTCTCGGACCCCGCATTACAGACTGAGGCCCTCCTCGTCGTCGCGAGCTAAGTCCGTAACTAGTCTCATATATCTTTGATAGTCTCTCTTTCTCTCTTTCTCTCTCTCTCTCTCTCTCTCTCTCTGTTTCTCTCGATCTCTGTCTCTCTTTTTCTCTCTTTCATTCTCTCCCACCCTTAACCATTATCTCTGGATACACGACCGTTTGATATCGAGCTCGTTAGCCACAAATAAAATTGACAGTGCCGTAACGTTCCACTGGAGTTTTCCGCATGATAACATCGGTTAAGAAGAAAAACAAAATATCAAATCAAACAAAATACCGAGGTAAAGAAAGAAAAGAAAAAAAAAAAAAAGGAAAAGAAATCAATTTTCAATAAATCTTCTAATTGGAACGCAGTCTTAAGATTTGCTTATTTTTAAATTGTATGTCGGAATCACAATAACTTGATCGGATGAAAAATCAAATTACGTTGATGGTAGTGAGGAAGGGGAAAGGATACATAGAGGGTGATCTAATATGTATAAGATCTCGTAACTACTAAGGCAAATGATAAATATAAGATTTTTTCACAGATATTTTGTTGATAGAGATTTCCCGATTCGATTTTGATATCGTCGAATCCTATTGCGAATTAAATTAATTAGACGTAAGATCGTTCGATAGGAAACTAGATCGAATCGATTTCATTTAATGAACCAATGGAACTCTCTCGCCTCCCCGAAGAGATTCGTTTCGATCGCGTCTAACTTTTTCGGAATAATTTATATTTCCGGACGGAGACACATTGGGAAAAGATCTCTGTATGCCTAGAACAAATTTACCTTAGAGCTACTAGAACGAGCATTCAAGACGAACGTTCGCAAATGCTTCTACTACTAGCTGTTGATCTATACCTATAGCTATGTATCTATATACACACGCATAATACCATACATACATAGATATACGCATGTATGCACCCATGCATGCATGTATACATACATACATATATACACTTAAGTGTGTATGTATGCATCTCCGTGTGTATGTTTCTACGTTGATTGAATCTGCATGTAAATCGACGGAATAAGCTGCTTTCCGGGTAGATCGAAGTGAGAGAGAGAGAGAGAGAGAGAGAGAGAAAAGAGAGAGAGAGAGAGAGAGAGAGAGAGAGTGAAAGGAGAGAGGGTCTGGAGGTGAGAGGGTTAAGTCTACTACTAGCCCAGGACACTTCACCGGAAGCAAAAGGGATGCTCTCTCTCTCCCTCTCTCTCTCTCTCTTTCTCTTTTTCTCGTTCTCCTTCTTTCTCTCTCTCTCTCTCTCTCTCTCTCTCTCTCTCTCTCTCTCTTTCTCTCTCTCACTCTCTCTCTCGTCCTCACTCTCTCTACATACGCGCGAAGGTCGTTTGAAAGCCATAACGAAGTGACAGGTCAATATTAACCTTCGTTGCTGGAACGTACGCTCTGCCTCATATATCTGCAAGTTCCTCTTCGATATCCGCCGGAAGTAATCGAGTTCTCTACAAACTACCTGATCGAAGTTAAATCGATCAAGAGAAAATGGCGTTTCTATCGATCGAATCCATTTATCTATGATGAACAGAAAGAGAGAGAGAGAGAGAGAGAGAGAGAGAGGAAAACACATACATATACATAGAGAAGTATTATTAGAAATGATGGTGTAATTGTTATTCCAATGGCGAGGGATCACTTAAAAATCGTTTTAACGTAACGCTTACCTACAAATCATAGATTCATCGTGAGTACCGAGGGGAATGCGCGTTAATCGCGGACAGTGATTAATGTCGTACGGCAATGCGGACGGTCCACGTATGCATAGAGAGAGAGAGAGAGAGAGAGAGAGAGAGAGAGAGAGAGAGAGAGAGAGAGAGAGAGAGAGAGAGAGAGAGAGAGAGAAAGGGTGGGTAAACGTGAGCTGTATAAGGGGAACGTAATTCGCGTCACGATGCCGCGGTCAAAGTCATGAAGTCGAGATCGATATACAGAACAATTCGAAACAAAAACAAAACCGATGAATGACTAAAACGGATAGCGAATAAATGATAAAGCTGTATGCATTTATGTATGTAAGTAAATACGTCTTTGATATCGAAACTTTTTAAAAGATCTATACATTTGTATAGTTAAATCGTGAATAGTATATATATGTTTTCTTCGAATAACGAGTAAGTAATAATCGATGGAATATTTTTTAATGGCTTATGATGAAATTAGATATCGATGATTAATATAAAATCTTTAAGGTACGATGAACTTTTCTCAACGATGAAGATTGTAAATAATCTCTATGAAAATACTCGGAGATCACAAATCACTTAAAAGACAAAAAAAAAACTATTCAGAGATCATTTCTTAATTATATACTTATATATGCATATGTACTTCCTCGATCGATTTATAACATTTGGTTTTAAGCAGCAAAATAATGTAGTTATACCAGGAAGCTTGGTCAAATAGAGAAATTGAGAGAAAAAGAGAGAGAACTTCACGGGATCGTTAACGGTCGGGAATATCGGTAACGAGTAAAAGGGGAAGGTAATGATGGTAGTAGTAGAGATGGGGAGGGTTGAAAACGCGTACGACGATGATGATGCGGAGGGTGGTATTAGCAAAAGAGGGAACAAATTCTATACTCACTCTTTCCTCGAAGCCGTGCCTGCAGCCGCAGCAGCAGCAGCTGCTGCAGTTAAGAAAGTTCCAACACCTGTAGACGGGCTCGTAGTTGTCGTCATAACCGTTGTCGTACTCGTCATTGTTATCATCATCGTATTCGCCGACATCGTCGTCATCGTCATAGTCATAGTCGTCGTAATAGTCGTCGTCGACGTAGTCGTCATCGACATCGACGTCGTCGTCATCGTGGATCCCATGCTAGATTTCTCCATTTCCATACTAATTACTGGAACGTCGGTGGTACGCGACGCAGCTTCCAATGCCGCTGCTTCCTCCTCCTCTCTCAATTCTTCCGATGCCTCCTCCGGTATTGTCGTAATATCCTCCAATAACGGTAGGTCGCAACCATTCTCGTCCAACTGATTGTCCAACAACGAGTCGCAATTGTCACCTGGCCTGGCTACTTCTTCAATGTCCGAATCGATACCCTGTTAAAAGGGAAAAAAAAAAAAATAAATAAAAATAAATAAAGAAGAAGAAGAAACAAAAATAAGAAATATATATATATATATATATATATATATATATACTTTCTTATATATATATATAAGAAATATATATTTATATATATATATATATATATATACCGTTCTTAAAAGTTAACAGATAATAGTTTCGTCGTCGAATACATTGAAAATCGATGGAGTTTGAACTCTAGTATATATACCCATAGTACTCGATTATCTCTCTTTGATAGCTATGTGTCGGTTTATCGAATATACATACATCATACATACATACATATATATATATATACTTTCATGACTTATACTGTATATATATATATACACTTTTATGACTTTTATAATATATATATATATATTATAAATGTCATAAAATGTCATGAGTTTTACTAAGAATGGACGTCGCTTCCCGTACGATAATTTTAAAAAGGATTATTCCGATCGACATAACCTACAGTACTACATAACGTAGTACTTCCTCTAAATATTCGAGGAAGTACTTACGTAGTAGCACAGTTATCGACGATATTAAAATTCTATCCTAAGAAGCTTGAGGGCGTTTTTATTAATAATAAAAACAACAAGGATCATCGACGATCCTCGTCGACGATTTCGCGTTAACGAGCTAACGATAAGCGATATCTTGAGGATCCCAAAGGCAAAGTATCGTATACAGTAACTAAGTAAGTAAGTAAATACATACCTGAGCGAAGTCCATGTAGAAGGAGTCTCGGGAGTCCGAGCTTCCACGGCGAAGCCGGAGGCTAAGATCCGGTGAGCTTTCTCCCATCTTGCTTATCTCTTTCTCTTCCTATCTTCTATCTCTGTCTGTGGCTGTCTCTTTCTCTCTTCTATCTCTGTCTCTGTCTGTCTCTCTCTCTCTCTCTCTCTCTCTCTCTTTTTCTCTCTCTCTTTTTCTCTCTCTCTCTCTCTTTCTCTCTATCCCTCCACTACACAGTAGCTCTCTATCTCTCTCTATCTATCTCTATCTATCTCTCTTTCTTGCTTTCTCTTCTACCTCTCTCACACGCTTTGGCTCATCCACCCCTCTCTAACGCCAACCCCCTTTGTCTTTTACGAGCTCCTTACTCCTCGGACGGGGAATTCTAAAGAGGGTGGCCCTGCACACACGATCCACCGGGTTTGTAGCCTGAAAGAATCGCCCTTGAATGACAGATCGCCTTTCGTACCACCAAAACGAGGCTTCTTTTCCTCGTTGCCGTCTTCCTTTCGTTCTCTTCGTCGTCGTCGTCGTCGTCGTCGTCGTCGTCGTCGTCGTAGTCGTTATCCGACCACTACGACTACGACTACGAAATAAAAGTAAAAGAAAGAAAAAAAAGTGAAATGTATCGCTTTCCTTACTTGTTCATTAATTATTTCTTACTCCGCTCAAATAAATGGATCAATGAAGATCGATGAAAATCAAATCGGATTAAACCGAATCGAATCGAAAGTGTAGCGTACCTCTAAAATTCATTTGCCTATTAACGTAAGTTCCTCATTTCATGGTCTATCGACGTTGTTGTATACGCTCTGGATGCTGGAGTTCGAACGTCAATGAACGTTCCACCGTACGCACGGCATCGTTCAGAACGCCATTCCACGTTGGACCCTTCGCTCCTTCGAACGTTTTACGAGTCGTATACGTGGCATCAAATGTTTCCTCGTCGGACGACCCCCGAGTGTGTAAGAGAAATATTCGCTATACTACAAATATATAAACACACACACGCGAGATACCAAATATTATTATTATTATTTTCTTTCTTTCTTTCTTCCTTTTTCTTTTATATTTCCTTTCGTCTGATTCTTTTCCGTAGAATTATATATAACTAAATTTGAAAAGACAACAAATGAATATATATATATATATATATATATATATATATATATATTTGTTTTATTATTATTTTCGTCAATATATATACAATATAATATATATAATACATATAAAATACAATATATATATATATATATATATATATTATATAGACAGACCGTGTGTCCATTCATATATATATATATATATATATATATATATATATATATATATATATATATATATATATATATATATATATATATATACATAGGCATTAAAAGTTTTTCTCGAACGATAGATATAGGAAGAAAAGAGAGACTGACTCGTTTCCCGAAAATAAATATTTATAAATATATAATAAATTCGTTTCCTTTTCACAGGGTAGTGTATACCGGCTATAGTATAGTAGGCTTTTCCCAGAATTCCGCAGCGCAACGATTTTCCGTCGTTTCTGTTACGTGCAGGGAAAGGCAACGCATTTCCCATCGCGTTCATGCTTCTTGGTAGTTATGTTTTTATATCGACAATGTTGCCTTTTCATACACTTTCTTTGGACTATACGTATGCATCTATATATATATATATATATATATATATATATATATATATAATACACATACATACATATATATATACATATACATAGATATATACATATATACATATATATATATATATATATATATATATACATGTGTGTGTATGTATATATATATATATCATATATAAAAAAAAAAAATATATATATATATGGTAAGAACTTTAGTACGCCCTTATCTTCGTATAGTCACGCGACAAGATATAAATTAAACGTATATACCCAGATAGAGGTGTGGTTGCAAAAAATTATTATCACTTTTGTTACATATAAAATTTCATCGAGTTAAATCAAAGAACTGCGGAAAGTCACTGACATAGATTCGAAAGAATTCCAAATTCGATTAAGTATCATTTTTATTTCTTCTTTTTCATTCATTTACGGCTATCAGGAACACTAGTCCCATTGACCGTGCCAAGAGAAACGATAATTTTATTGCAAAAGTATAAATAAAAAACAAAAAGAAACAAAGAACAACAAAAGGAAGTACAGGTTGATAAATAATCCGTTGAACTTGACGAGTTACAATTTCACGCGATTTTTACAGAGAAATCGAATTGACGAATTGATCGTTAAGAAAATTAATAATGATGATAATAATAATAAGAAAAGGAAAAAGAAGTAGAAAAAGAAAGAAAAGTACAGAAAAAAGAGGATGAAAAACTTACGAGGAAGTCGTCGTCCTGTCAACGTTCTCCATATCACAGAGAATCCACCTCCCACGCCGCCCCCGGTGTACGGTCAGTTTCGTTTTCACTTTCATCCACTACCGTGTGTCCATTCAAGCCGTTCAAGGACGAGCGCGGCGTACGAGGATCCGTCAGCTTCCCTCCACTTTTTCGATTCGCCGTTGCTCCATATTATCTACGTTTTACTCTCTCTCTCTCTCTCTCTCTCTTACTCTCTCTCTCTCTCTCTCTTTCTCTCTCTCTATCTCTCTCCCTCTCTCTTTCTCTCTCTCTCTCTTTCTTTCTTTCTCTTCCAAAATGAAATAGATGAAACGATGAGAACGTCTCAAATGGTGGATAACAAAATAATTCAAAGAAATCCGTGGAAAGAAAATTTCACTATTATTACTACGAATTTTATTATACTATTATTACTAATATCGATATCACGATATAATACTATTATATATATATATATACATATATATATATATGTATATATATATATATATATATATATATATATATATATATATATATATATATTTAGTACACGCACGCGTACTCTTCTCTGAGTCTTGTATTTTTGTTTACAATTATTAACATGTATATCTCTATTACTATTATTACTACCCTTTCTTTATTTTTTCTTTTGTTTTATCTCGATACAATCCTTTACTTCTTACTTCCTCCTTCCCTCTTTCTCTCTCTCTCTCTCTCTCTTTCTCTCTTTCTCTCTTTCTCGTTCTCTTTCTCTCTCTATTTCTCTATTTGTATTTCCTTTCTTTGCATTCACCGAGCCTTTAGGATAGACTCGCGGACTCTTGGAAAGATTTGAAAAAAAAAATCTGCGGAACGAAACTGGAGAGCGTCGTCGTTATCGGTACACGCGTAACGTACCGCGGGAGACACTTCTTTGACAGGCACCCCCCCGAAGGGCGCGCCACGCAAGGCATCGACATCCTCCGCGAAAGCCGACCGAAAGCCGACGAGCTGCTGCCGATGGCCCGGGCGTCGCGACGACAGCGCCCGGCACGCCGCCACCCGACACACGCCGCCGCTCTAACGCTTACATCCCACTACCACTACTACCTCTACAGTCTACACCCTTCCCTAACTCCCACTCTCAGGACCGTACACGTTACGTTATGTTACGTTAGGTTTTCGTTTGATCTTTTCACTTCTTTCTCTTTTCTCATATTCATATCGTTGAAGCTTTTATTTTCTCTTTTTTTTTTTTTTCTTTGCTCCCTTTCGTTGAATAAAACATGTACATACTACTTACTTTATTGTACATTCGTTATTATTCCAATAAGTTTTGCGGATAATACAAATCTTGTGTTCTATGTATGATTTTTATATACGCTCATGTGTATGTTGTGTGGTGTTAGCGTATGTATACGAAAAGAAATGTGGACGAAGGAGAGCATGCGCAGATAAAGTCGTTTTCAGAAAGCACAAGGGTGGCCGCGAAGCATCAAGGCTCTCGTGCGGAAACTAATGTGACTAATGGCGTGGAAGAAGCCGAACGACCGATAAATTACCATCATAATTTTGTAGAGATCTTCCATTTGAAAATCGATGGCAAGAGTCTTCCTCTTGTGAAAATGATAGAAATCTCTTACGTCTTGATATGATATCAAGATTTCTTTTTCGTATCCCTTTTACACTTGTTGCATTTACGAGTAAGATGTGTGTGTGCGCGCGCGCGCGTGCGTGTGTGTGTATGTATGCATGTGTCTGTGTATAATGGGAAAAGAACGAAAATGTAAATACGATCGAGATACGAAAAGGATAAATACGATTAATTAGGATGTTTTTTTTATCAAATTCCTTCCACTCATTTTCTATCGATTTTCCTTCAACAATCGTGATAACAATTTTATTGATCTTTTTCCATGACTTCTTTATCTGTGATGTATAATTAGGTAATAATAATAATATTTATATATATATAATTATTATTATTATAATATAATAATTATATACATACGTATATATATATATATATATATATATATATATATATATATATATATATATATACTAAGGAAAGTACGTAAAAATAACATAGATATTTCGTTCGCCCTTTTTTGAGTTTTAAAATTAAGGGTAATATCCCTGATTAATAATAAAAATAATAGATGTTAATACAATTAACTATGCTACATTATATATAAGTTATATGAGTATCTAATAATTCTATTGTGTTATAGTAAGAAACGTTCTCGTCCTTAGAATATCGCAAATAAATACAGAATATATGTAGGTGTATGTGTAGTATAGTTCAAAGACGACGTTGTTCATTCTCATCCTAATAAAGGCCTTCCATACTTCACATCATTTTCGATCCTCGCAAAGTTTATTTATTTCTTATGACGTAACATATTCTAGGCACAGCTTTTTCAGATCTTTTTGGTCACCTAATTTCCAACACACTTTTGCCAACCTAATCCACCACATGCTATTGACACCACAACGTAAACCATTACCTACAATGCAGAATATTTCAAATTTTATTCTATATATATTCGCTCTTTTTTTCTAGTAAATAGAAATGAACACATTTTTACATACTATTAAGATCGCTCCTACAATGACATAAATCTTAACATTTTTCCAAAACAACGAACGTGCCAGATTCCTACTGGTCTTTCTGAATGTAACAGACTAAAAAAATTCTTTTCTTAGTATACTATATTAATTAATTAAATTAAATAAAATTATTTAAATGTTACTTACACTTGCCGTTAAATTTTCGGTCTTGTTAATCAAGAGTTCCAGTTTTTCTCCGCGCATTACTAAATTGTCTATATTATTTACCATAATATCTTTTATTTCATCAAGTTCACCATGAACTTTGTATATAGTATCATTTTCTCTGGATTCGCTGTAGTGTTTCTAAAAAAAAATGTAAGTATCATTACGCTTCCTTGGATTTGGAAACTTAATGAGTAAATTTTACCATTTCATTAGCTAGAACTCTACCAAATTCTGTATTCATGGCATAAGCTACAGCGGTTTGTGCTCCAGCTCCGTAAACTGTTAAAAATCTACGTTTTATCTCATTGAGAAACAGGAATGCTCCGGATCTTTGAAAGTCCTAAAATAAAAATAAAAAAGACATAGTTCAGATCTTATTTTTGTTAGAAAACAAGTATGATATTTGCATAAGTTAAACCATTTTAAAATAAGTATAATATATAGTTCAAAATGTTTACATACATCGTCAGTAATACACATGTAAATAATAGAATCCTCGCAAATATAATGAAAAAGATAAGGTCCTTGAGAATAAGTCATCTTATTATTTTCAGGTGGTATTTGTGACAATATTATCTCCGTAACTTCTTCAAAATTACCAGCACAAGTGGCATGATAGGCCAATATAGTGATTCCTCGGGACACAACACTGTATAAAATAGGCATTTTGTTATCTGAAAAAAATTGTAAATCTATTTATAGGTTTTTAATGATAACTTCACCTAATAAAATGGTTTTTCCAATGGTTCTCCTAAGATGATTCATCGCGACGTAAACAAAGAGGTGATTAATTTATCGTATAATCATAAGTAAAAATCCATGTTCTCAAACAATCTAATATCGTAAATACTAACCTAAACAAAACCTAGTCTCAATATAATTTTGATCTTTTAAATTATTATAAATTTATATTTATATTATTATTATAGATTTACGCGCGAATCAATTCGGGAGACTTACATGAATAGTAACTTTATACAATGAGAAAAAAAGGCAAATATTACCTTGATATGTTCAACTAGTGCGTCTTAACAAATAAAATGAATTACTATGCGATTTTTTGTCAGTGACAATTGTAACTGCTTTTCATGACCTGATATTAAAGAGACACAAACAATTAAATATTTATCGTCGATTTATCAATCAACACCGATTCAGATACAAACGTCACACAATCTCTTATGTAGTATACATAGGCAAGTATCAGTATTGAACAGCCAACTCACAACTGCTCACATCATTTCTTTCACAGGCTGTCCTATACGCGTATAGTGAATAATAGTGGAATAAATTACAGAATCACTTATTAGTATTTTTAGTTTTCCCATGCTGCCAACCTTGGGATATTTATACAAAAGTATTATCGACATAAACTTCAGACTGGACACCGTGTCACCAAGCGCCCTCTTAAATCAATATATATAGAACTGTGTCAGAAGCAAAACCGTTATTCTTTCGTTGTTATATTCCACGTTGAGGTAAGTTCTATACATTTTCTAGCAGCGATAATATTTTTAATAATAATTATTTTTATTAATAATCAAATATAATTCTAATTTATTGAAATATTACTTAACATTATAATTGGGAACTGTAATATAATATTACTACTAATGTTCTTACCAATGTTGTACTTCAGGTCCAGTGTTAATAATTTTTATATTATAAAGGAAGAGAATGGGTTTGCCGCAAGTGTATTTCAATATCACTGCAGATAAGAAGCCCATCGGACGTATAGTAATAGAATTACGACCTGATGTGGTACCAAAAACAGCAGAGAATTTTCGTGCTCTCTGTACAGGAGAAAAAGGGTTTGGATACAAAGGTAGTACCTTTCACCGTGTAATTCCAAACTTTATGTGTCAAGGAGGAGACTTCACAAATCATGATGGCACTGGAGGTAAATCCATTTATGGAGAGAAGTTTGAAGATGAGAACTTCGAACTTAAACATACTGGCCCTGGTATACTTTCCATGGCTAATTCTGGACAAAATACTAATGGATCTCAATTCTTCATAACAACTACTAGAACTCCATGGTTAGACAATAAACACGTAGTGTTTGGTTCTGTTATCGAAGGTATGGATGTAGTCAAAAAGGTAGAAAGTATTGGTTCCCAAAGCGGCATGACACATCAAAAGATAGTGATTGCGGATTGTGGACAGCTTTAAAAGCCTTCCTGTTACAGAAATTTTAATAAAATTTTAACAACATTTCGATTTGGATCATTCATCCATCATTTATCCCAAATTTATATTTAATCATATTCTCTTTGGATTCTCTCATTGTCATAATATGATATTCCAATAGAAGTTAACACCAAGATATGCGTGATAAATGGCACTTACTTCCAATATCTACCAATACCTTTCTTTAATGTTCTTTATTATATAAAAAATAAATCATATCATATTCCCTTTTGATTCTCTTATTGTCATAATACGGTCTTCTAATAGAAGTAAACACCATAATATGCGTGACAAATAGCACTTCCTTCTAATATTTCCCAATACCTTTCTTTAATGTTCTTTATACTATAAAAGGTAAATGATATATATATATATGTCATATATTTACACTTCCACGTATACACACACATATATATATACATATAAACTTTGAGTACTAAATGTAACATGAGTTAAGTATAAATTTAACTAAAAATCTACCTAACACGAAATACATTCAAATTCATGTTATTCAAAAATGATACATCGTAATGTACTAAATAGACATGTTACAAATAGTTGACTAGCACATTGACGAACTTATTCTATTTAATACATATGTATCTGAAATTATGTTGCCTTTATATAAAAAGCCTGCGAGCAAAAAAATGCGCACATAATAATTATCGTTAGTGATTGCATACGGGTAAATTAACGACAAAGAAGATGTTAAGTTCTACGATCGATGCGAATATTAAAAATATGACATATGTAATAAGACATGTTATACCGATGCCACGATTTAATTTAAATTTGTTACACGCGAGAGATATGTATAGGACGAATAATGTAGAAAAAAGAGATACAGAACTGTAAACGAGACCCTGCGAATTAATTTTTACGCTATGTTCTCCGGGTATGGTCGGAAGTATGGCGGCTTTCACAAACCATGGTAATCCTAAACAAAGTAGAACGTCGAATACATTCGAACCTATCGAATTACTTATTCCCATTGAACCAAGACCTAAACGAATAAAAATTATTCATTATATCAGCGATCGTTTAATATATATATATATATATATACAGCTTAGAATTATCTATTAATTGTAATCGTTAATTACCTTGATTTGTTACGATAACGCTAGATACAGCTTCAGGCACACTCATTCCGGCCGCGAGGAAAGTCAATCCCATGATCGAGTCAGGAATATCGAATGTATCACCTTACAAATTATATATGTATGTATATGTGTATATATGTATTTTTATTAATAAATCTTTTAATCTTAATTATCTAATGAGCAAATTTAAGAAATAAAAAAAAATACTTACCGATAATCGTGATTACCCATCCTACTATGTAAGACGTACTAGCGATCCATATGATGCACATGATGAACGTTAGAGGATACCATGATCTTAATTTCGATCTCCTACAATCTGGAATCGTAACGAGCAGTACCAGATTGATGGGCCATGTTAAAACCCACCATATTCTTTCGTACTTCGAGCTCGGCCAACTTGTCATACTTACGATTTCAACTGTAAACAGTAATATATATATATATATATATATATATATATATATATATATATATATATATATATATATATATATACATATATAAAAGAGATTTGTTTTTATTCTTTACAATTTCATAAGAACACTCACGTGCTTCTTCCTCTTCGCTCGTACCAAAATTCTCGATGTCGCCGTTTTTCATGTACGCTGTAAAAGATAAAAACAAAAAGGATAAAACATTAAAATCGACAAAACTAAAGAAAAGAAAAATGCATAAACCAAAATTTTCGTATAATTTTGTATAAATTTTCAGTCGTACTGCTGGAAATAAGAGGACTATTCTCGGAAATACTCTTGTACGGTTTTCTCTTCGACGTGACACGTTTCATAAAACCACTGATTTTTCGATTGTAACACATTGCTGAAAGAAAAATAGAAATATAGGAGGAAGCTGACGAAAGAATAAATTGGAGGGATGAAAAAAAATACATATGAATAAATGAAAAATCCTTTATCGAAGCTGTATCATCTGTTCAATCAAATTTGTCGACTTACCCAAAATGTAAAGTATATAAAATATGATGAGAATTAAGCCTTCGTACCACTCGATACGACCGTCTCGAAGTGTTATGATCAATAAAAGTACAGTGAAAGAGTATGCCAAGGTATCGCGTGTGATGGGCCACCATTCTAAATCTAGCGCCTAAAAAAAGAAAAAAAAAGAAAAAAAAACAGATAGCAGAAAGAAAAAATCAACTCTAACAACTTGCTATTATCGATTGGATATAATGCTCGAGATAATGTCTCTGTCTGTTTCTCTCTCTCTCTCTCTCTCTCTCTCTCTCCCTCTCTCTCTTTCTACCTATCTATCTATGTGTGTGTGTAGATATGTCGTATGCTTTCTGTACTTGAATATAACAAAGATATATATCATTTTAAAAATATATTCTTATAATAAACCAACCTGTTTGGCAAATAATCCACAGCAAGCTGGCACAGCAAGTATGTTAAACACAGCGGAACCAACGATCGTGCCTACACCTAAATCCCCTTCCGTTATAAAAGTTCCAATGACATTGATAAATAATTCCGGACTGGAGCTGGCTGCTGCCATAATGGTTGCACCGGCGACGTCCTCGCTCACCTTCATCTCTACAAAATGAATTTCATCGATTAAGAAAGTTAAATACTTGTCTATCTTATCAACAGATAGAAAGTATAAAAAGTATAAAAAATTAACAAAAAAAAAAAATAAAATGGGAAAAGACAAAATCATCTCTTTTAGGATTCTCTTACTTTCACATATTTTCTTTATCGAAGGTACGAAAAAATCGTCGCAGACAATGGCCAGAAGTAAAAAGAGGTAAATGGCGATGGCAAAATGTATCGCTATGAAACCAGCTCGTCGTTCTGCTCGCGTAAATCCATCCGATGGGAACTCGTCAATGGCCGGTTCTGTGCAATTCTCTCCTATTATTTCCTTTGGCACTTCTGCCGTTTGCAGGAGTTTGCGTAGATCTTTACAAAAAATAAATAAATGAATAAAAAGAAAAATAAAATACAATAAAATTGAATAGAATGAAAGAAGAAGAAGAGGAAACGAAATTTAAACAAATAATTGAGATATCAATTCGTTCGTGCGTTTATTCATTCGTTCATTTAGTGATCTAACGATTTCTACGAGCCGAACATGTTCGATAAAATTCACTTACTGGGAAATCTAATTTTTTTCCATTATATATATGTGTTTGTGTGTGTGTTTGTGTTGTGTATATACTTTTATCTTCTTCGTCCGATGCAAGAGGAAGTCTTGCGAGAAGATACCTTACAAGAAGAGCAAGAGGAGGTTGGCTCTAATTCGATCGAATTAAACCGTACCGGGTAATTTCTCGTCAAGTTGGCAAATTATAAGACAAAATAATCGTCGTAACGTAACGTCGTCCTCTCACGCGACGCGGACGATTACCCGCGGACCTCTCGAGAGATCTTTTTATTCGATAATGCCTGAATCTCGAGCGACTTTCGTCGTACGACGCATTTTCTATGAATTGAATTCTCTAGTAATGAAAGATCATCGATACAAATATTTTTTATACACACACACGCATATATATATGTACCTTTTATGAATCTTACCGAGTGAAAGGAATAAAATAACCAAAAAGAAAAAAAAAAGGAAAATAAGATAAACAGAATATCTAGAAATAATTTAGAAAACAAATAAGTTATCGCATACGAATTATATCTTTTATCGTTTCTAGCATAGGAAATATTCAAGTATCAAATATTTATAACGTATAATTTATAACGGTTGAAAGTAAAAAAAATTTTTTTTACTGTTTTATTGTTCTTTTTTTTAATACTCACGAGCTTTTCTATAACCGCTCACAGATGTAGGATCTTTTGAATTATATCCAGCGATGCTAACGCAAAGAAAGTACATAGCAGGTATGACTATCACGAATAATATTCTATATGCGATCATATGCCTGTGACGTCGCGCCATTACGATTGTAGAAAAAAAAAGGCGGAAAAAAGAAAAGAAAAGAAAAAGAAGTTACGAATCTCCGTTGTCGAAAAGAGAAAATTAGATATAAGTAAAATAATTTTTTTTCTCCTCTTATTATTATTTTTTTTATCGTAACGTTAACGTTAAGAAACTTAAAATATTCGTTGTAATATTCAATATTTTCACTTTTCTATCCTTTTAATCACGGCACTGGGGAAAAATTACTTTTGCTATTCGATCGATCTTGAACGACGTTCAAATCAATACTGATATCGATATCAATGGCGATATCGAAACATG
Organism: Dolichovespula media; assembly: GCA_911387685.1. Taxonomy (NCBI): domain Eukaryota; kingdom Metazoa; phylum Arthropoda; class Insecta; order Hymenoptera; family Vespidae; genus Dolichovespula; species Dolichovespula media. The sequence continues at coordinate 1,794,979 of OU426855.1, forward strand.
GAGTTGTTCTTACGTATTCTTATTCGAGATAAGATATACCAGAGAAAATAATCTTCCCTTCGATCGTCGAAGGAAAGTTTTCTTGAGCCCTCGAAATCGATATACTAGTATTTACATAAAATATATGTGTACATAAGTAAGTATATACCTTTCGTTTGGTTTACACGATGTTTTTTATACTTGGATATTTTTTATACGCGACAAATTATTCCATCGTTTACACAATAATTTTATATGACTCCCTCTCCCTCTATCTCCTTCTCTCTCTCTCTCTCTCTCTCTCTCTCTCTCTCTCTGATTATATGGGTACCTTTTTCTAATATACACACACACAAATGTATGTGTATATATATATATATGTATATATATATATACATATACATATATATATATATATATATATATATATATATATATATATATATATTCCTCTGTAATATGTATTGAATTTACTCTGTTCTTGGCAATACCTATACTGTGATAAAGACCAAGTTTTCCAGCCAATGCTTTGACTTTGAGCGAATTTAAAATAAAAAGTCGATTGCTTTGAAGTACCATACCGACAACAGCGAGAACGACGACGATAGCGAAACAAATTTATTTTGGATTTTGTAGAATTCAATTAATTTTATTTTTTGTTTTTTCAAACGTATGTGGAATACATCCTATTATAATTTATATTAGTATTTCTTTGGAAAAATATATATATGTATTTTTTTTTTGTTAGATATATTTATGCGATTTTTATTCTCGTAAATCAATAAAACAGTGTAGACATATGCGTATACACATACACACACACACACACGTGCGCGCAACAGATATTTTATGTTACAAATAACACATCGTAATGAAAAGGTTCTAATCTCGTTTATCGATCCCTTATTCTCGCACGTGGATTTCGTCGAACGATCTTTCGGACGTAATGAACGTCGACGGCAATTTTCGTCCTCGTTTGACGAGTAGAGCGATCAGGGACGATTAATTGTCGTCGATAAAACTACACGTGACTCATTTACCGAATCTTCGGGGTGCTTGTGAAGCAGCATGCTATCGATTGGCGAATCGAAGAAATTTGTTGTCGGTCTCTTCCACGAATTCATTGAAAATAACGAGAAGAACGACGATACATATTACTAACGCAAACAAGATCGAATTTGTAATCGAGTCTATAAACGCGATATAACATTTAAGAAGTTCAATATTTCTTATAAAGAGATATATCTGTACACCTATTTTGAAAACTATATTTCATTTTATCATGACAAACTTCTTTTTCGTTATGTATCCAATGTTCCTCAATATTTCTTTTTTTTTTAATATATAATTTATAACACAAGTATATTACAATTATATTGACATTAAGTAATACTTATAATTTTCATGTTGTAACAATTTTTACATAGACGTGAACGAACATTGAAAATTATAAAATTGAAAATGTTATAAGGTTCGAAATGAAAATTAAAAATAATTACAGAGTTCAAACGTTCTTTCCTTTTATTTCTTCAATAGAATAAAAAAGAAATAAAGAATAAAATAAAATGATATAAATAGAACAAAGTACAAAAAGATAAAGAGAGAGAGAGAGAGAGAGAGAGAAGAGAAAAAATAAAAATAAAAAAATAACAAATAAAAAAACGAAATGTCGATTTGTCTCGTTGATATATGTAATTACCCTGGACACTCCTTTTTGCGGGTTCGCGAACTCGGGGTTTTTCAAGCGTAAAAATGATGTTTCAAAACGTAGAACGACCGCGCGCGATTCGAACGGGCGCGAAGAGCCAAGTAAAGAGAGAGAGAGAGAGAGAGAGAGAGAGGGAGAGAGAGCGTGAAGAGAAGAGAAGAGAAGAGAAGAGTAGAGGGAGGGACGATTCTAACAAACGATGTCGGACTTCGGAGTAGTTGTTAATGTAGTATGTGTGTGACAACGGGATTGACAACATGGATACGTCTGACCTAGGAGGAGGTTGGTGCGAATATTATTTTCAAGAATTCAAGTCCGCATTTACCGCTATTTCACGTAATAGTTCTTCTATGACGGATCCATTGGGTGGACATTTTTAAATGAAAAATACAGAGAAAAATAAAGAGAAAGGGGCAAGAGAAAAGGGAGTTGAACGATGAACAAACTCTAGTTCTCTTCTTTTAAAAGAAAGAGAGAAGGCGAGAGAGAGAGAGAGAGAGAGAGAGAGAGAGAGAGAGAGAGAGAGAGAGAGAGAGATAGCAGAGTAAGAGGAAGTGAAAGGGGTAAAGAGAGAGAGAGAGAGAGATGGAATAAAGCGTGCAAATGAATAGAGACTACAAGAGAGAGAGAGAGAGAGAGAGAGAGAAGTCGACGTTCGAATCACGGCAACGCTAATGCAAAACGTCGTGTAATACGAGATAGCGCGTTGTAATCCAGACGTTTCCGTTTGTGACGTTTCTCGGTTTGGTCCAGAGATGTGAACGAGATAGTAGAGACGATAATAAGATATATATAGAAAAAGATAGAAAGAGTACGATTGGAACAACGACATCGACGTCGACGACAACGACGACAACGACACAACGACGACGACGACGACGACGACGACGACGACGACGATGACGACGACGACGACGACGAATGACAACGGCAACGGCAGAAATTTGCTTTATTTAACGTCGTTTAAATCGTTCGTATCCCGTTCGTTCCATCCTTAAATCCGATAGTGCGCAACAGCGACGACAAAGGATAGTTTAGTTTTTTCGCGTGAGAAGAACGTTGCAAGACGAGATCGTCTTCGTGATCATCATCGTCGAGATCATGAATCTAACGAACGTCGATGACGTTTCGAATTTGATCTCCGGAAGATCATTTCCACAGTGAAAAGAATAACTAATGATAAAGGGGTTTCTCTTGTTAACTCCATTCTTCTCCTCGTTTTGGTTTTTAATTTTCATGTATTAGAGATTTTTCCAATTTTCGTAAGATCGTGTTAACGATAGAAGAATATGCTTTGCCGGGAATCATGTCGACTTTTACGAGGATAACTCATTCCTGGTCGAACGGTAAGATCGATTATTGTTCGTTCTTGGTCGATCGTTATTCATGTATGCACACGTACACATATACATAAACATACATATATGTATATATATATATATATGCATATACAATTTCTATTTCTATCTCTCTCTCTCTCTCTCTCTCTCTCTCTCTCTCTCTCTCTCTCTCTCTCTTTCTTCCTTTCTTTCTCAAGATACGTCTTTAATTTGTCACGTTTTATTTTTATCGTTTATCTTTTGAATCGTTCGTGTACATCAAACGGTTATTAAACGAAAACAATTACTATAGAAAAGAATGAAAAAAAGATCGCGATATTTTGAAATTTTGTTTGAAATTTTCTTTGTCCCGACAAAAATCGGATCCATTCTACGATCTCAACTTCGATTCGCGCCAATAAAAATTATTTTAATAATTTTAATGATTACGAGGAACGAAATCGTTCTCATTTCTTCGTATTAACGTATATCGCGATTCTTTCTCGATTTCAATTTTATACGACAGATTTTTACGGAATGATTTCCCTGTTCATATATGCGTCGGAATTTATAAGAGATAGTTTTCTTTGTATGAAATAATGAAATTTTGTCGTCGATATAAAGGATACCAGGTATCGACGAAAACTGCACTCAAAGGATGAGTCATTATTCTTCGAATAAAAAGAAACCAAAATTCCTTCAAAGAAAAGAGAAATCGTATTTCCTCGCAAATCGTAAACAAAAAAAATAAGTTAAGATGAATTAGAAGAAAAATGAAATAATAAAGAGAGAGAGAGAGAGAGAGAGAGAGAGAGAGAGAGAGAGAGAGAGAGTAAGACAGTATTCCTTTTGAGGGGCACTTTTATCCTACCCTAACCGCTTCGCTTTCGCGACAATTGGTCGCTTTTGAATTACTACACACGCTCCCGATTTGCATCATCGTCATCGTCATATTCGTCCTCTTCATCTTCATCTTCATCTTCGTCTAATTCCTCTTATTCCGACTCCTAACTATTTTCAAATAGAATTCAATCTATCTTGCCAAACCATATTCGAAATGTTAATCTATATCTCATCTAACTTTGAAACTTTCCTTTTCTAATACTTATACATTACCTCATTAAACAAAAGGGGAGAGAGAGAGAGAGAGAGAGAGAGAGAGAGAGAGAGAGAGAGAAATGAATAGAAATAGAGAGATTTCGAGATTTCGAAAGAGAAAGATTGAAATAGAAATAAACAGAGTAAAGCTTTTATAAATGAGACAAGAATCTCGAGATTCTCCTGCTGAGAAAATCTCAAAAGTGTAACTTGAAGCTGTAACGCAAATCCATTTCTCAATAGTATAACTTAACGAGGTATTAAGTATATCAGATTTTACAGCTTTTACAGTTATATATATTTTTTCTATCTCTAAAACAACGAGGACCGCGAATAAGTCGATTCCCATATACGTACTCTTATTTACCGATCAATTTTAACTCTCCTTATAAAAGAATCTATCTGATAGAAATATCACAGTATTAGCTCGTTAAAAACTCGCTCGTTTAAAACTCGCTCGTTTACTTGTTTACATGTTTCCGTATTTTCGTTTAAATAGAAAAAAGAAAAGAAAATGGAAAGGAAAACAAAATAAATGGATAGAAAAATAAAAATATAAAGAAATAGAAGACATCGACGATCGGTGAGAGAGATAAAGAGAGAAAGAGAGAAAGAGAGAAAGAGAGAGAGAGAGAGAGAGAGAGACAAGGATACTAAGACGACGTTGAACGATGTTAAAAGAATAGTGACGGTGGTGGTGTGGCGACGACGATGACGACGACGACAACGACGACGACGACGACGACAACGACGATGGAAGAGAACGACGAAAACGGTGACTCTAAACGAATACAGTAGTGTTAGTTGAGAACTCTCGGTGGTACCACGGTTCGAATATAATATCGTAACGATGTCGGCGGCATCGGTAAAAAGAAAAGACGGGATTGGCGGGGGTGGTGTCATTAGCGTATTAACCCGGCGATCGTTCGAAAGGGGCCCTCACGTACGTGAGGCCTTAAGCGCGAATTAAGCACTCTTAATAATTACCTAAGCTCGATAAAAATCAATTAGACTCGTACAGAGCAAAGGTTTTTCTCGGTCTGGCCTGACCCTCGTTCAAACTATCGTTGTATTGTACATATCGTTATTTCTCTCTATTCTTCTTCCTCCTTCACCTCCTACACCTCCTGCTTCTTTTTTTTTTCTTCTGCTCCTTCTTCTTCTTCTTTTTCTTCTTCTTCTTCTTCTTCTTCTTCTTAATCTTTTCCGTTCTTTTTATTTGAGATAGAGATAGATAGATAGATAGATAGATAGATAGATAGATAGAGAGAGAGAGAGAGAGAGAGAGAGAGAGAGAGAAGGAGAAAGAGAGAGAAAGAAATGATCCCGGGCGACGACGGTCTTCGGTCAGCGATCGACCCTCGAGACCGGCCGAGTTGTCCAGCCGCGTTATATCTAGTTTATACGACGTACATTAGGCATGAATGGCATCTACTCTGGCCAGTTGAATGAGAGCAATTTAACTTCTTTAGGTTGCTTAATCGGTAGGAAGTCACATCAACCACATAGCTGTATAACCAGTACGAGTCACCAATACACCCACATCTACAACACCAGTAGGCTTACGACGACGCCTGGGGAGTAAAGCCGAAAAAGAAAGACGAGATTTTTTGTCTCTGCTTACCCCCTCTCCCTTTTTCCCCATCTCACCAATATCCCCCATCTCGTACACAAAAAGAAAAATATTGAGAGTCTCCGTTTTTTCTTTCTTTCTAGATAAGATTTGCGACAATATGGAGTAGATATTTAGATGGGTGGGAAGGGAGAGGGATACTTACTTAAGAAAAGACTTTTATGTGATTCTATGTTTTCTACACCTTCTCTCTCTCTCTCTCTCTCTCTATCTATCTATCTATCTATCTATCTATCTCTCTAGTTAATTACTCGTACGTTTTTATAATTGATTGCTCTTCACAATCTACGACTTCAATGATCATAAGGTTCTATTAATCGAGAATACTTAATAAAGATTCTATCCTTTTCTACTTCTAGTTACATACTCTAATATCCGTCGAAAAGTTTTCCCGGAAATTAGAACCCTCGTTCTGAGGGAACAAAAGATCGAGAGAGAGAGAGAGAGAGAGAGAGAGAGAGAGAGAGAGAGAGAGATAGAGAGAGAGAGAGAAAAAAGAAAAATCAACCCAGTCAGTTTTAGGAGAGTGATCGAGTTGATCGACGTGTTGGGAAAGAAAATAAATCTTCGAAGGATATCATTCGAGAGTGTAAATCCCAAGAGAAATCCTTCGTATCGAATTACATACGTGTAGGATTCTCATAGGTCGACTCGAAAATCGATATAAGAGCCGGACGCGATTCGTCATTTTCGATAGATCTGTCCCCCCTCCCCTCTCGTTTTTTCTTACTTCTTCGATCTTGATCTATACGTAAAAATCAAACAAACAAACCGACCGGCCGCGATCGACCGACCGACCGGCCAATTGACCCCTGCAAATTAAAATAGTCCGAGAACATGCTCCGACATTTTTGTGTCCCATTTGCGCTTACGGTACAACGCTTGAGCATGCGTATGCGAGCGTGCGGGCGGAGGCGAGCACATGCGAACGAACTCCCGTATGCACGTGTCTGTGATACCCTTTGTATTCATCGTTATTTATTTATAATTATCTCTGATCGTTACGGGAGGCGATGAAAAAAATTAAAAGAAAGGGAAAAAAGGGATAAAGAACAAGGGAAAAAAGAGATTAAATCTACCATCAGTTGTAATTTCATTAAACAAATATCAGGCGCGTGTTTACACACACACACACACGTACTTACAAATTAATCATTACGATCTTTTTCCTATCGTTATTTATACGTTAAAAAAATTATCAAGTAACACGATAAAACTCATAGTTTCGAAACTTTTACGATAACGTTACGAAAACTTTTCCTTCTCGAAATACTCCTCCTATACTCGTAAATACGATCTATTATACGAATTGTCACGATAATGTTCATCCTTCCACCCCCTGCTCCTCTCTTCTCCACCCCTAGCTCTCCAAAGTGACATTCTCACGTGAGGTTGTTTGCCAAATAATTCTACGACACGCAGCTTTCGTAAAATTGAACTAATGACTGACCTTAACGAGACGTTTCCTACTTGGCTTATCACCGTCTTAATGCTACACGATGTACAACTCGATGGCTCGTAAGTACAACACCACGGTGTGCTAACGTGTTTGCACATCATCGGACCTTCCTCGTCCACGTAAAATGCTTTTGCGTCCTTTTGATATGATTCGTAATGGTCTAAGACAACACAAACAAGATCTTTCTATTTCTTTTCCACGCTCTCTCTCTCTCTCTCTCTCTCTCTCTTTCACTTCTAAGTCAATCGAATTAATTGTACCTCGATGTGAACTCTTTTATTGCCTCTCACATTGAGAGACAATCTCCAAAGGATGGAGTAAAATTGGCACGTGTTCTAAATTAATCCTATTATCCAAACCTACATATATCTATTTTGAAATATTTCATATCTTCAATAAGGAAAAAAAAAGGGGGGGGAGGGAAGATAAAAATAAAAGAAATCAGAACTTTGCGTCCAAGCTCCTGTTTCATGTACGAGATTTGACGCGTTTCCGCGCGCGTTACGTAAGTACAACGTGTATTTTACGGAGTAGCAAGTATGGAGGGTGTGGAACATCCGTTCGTTTTCCGTTACAGTACCGCCGACGATAATAATTACAAGTCGGCTACAATACGATTTAAACGGCTCGTGCTGCTGCTCGCCTCCTGTCCGACGACCCAACACGAACTCGCACTACCTATTTATCTACCTACCTACCTACCTACCTACCTACCTACCTAACTACCTACCTATCTACTCATCTAGCTACCTACCTAGCTATCTACCTTCGCTCTCAAACTGATCGTCCTCACGAAAATGTCTCCCTATATTTTCGAGCAGCAAAACGATCGTTGAATTATCTAACTCGGATATAGGTATATCCGATACATACATATCTCCAATCGAATGGAGAATCGGACTTGAAATAAATACCTGCACTTGTATTGTGTTTCGCATGTCGTGACGTACTCGAGAGAACCATTATCGTGTTCGCGATCATCGTTGGGTCCATCTTTCCAGTTGTACGTATCCATGTATGTATGCATGTATGTATGTATGTATGTATGTATGTATGTATGTATGTATGTATGTATGTATGTATGTATTTATGTATGTATGTATGTATGTATTTATGTATGTATTTATGTATGATGTATGTATGTATGATGTATGTATGTATGTATGTATGTATGTATGTATGTATGTATTTATGTATGTATGTATATATGTATGTATGTATGTATGTATGTATGTATGTATGATGTATGTATGTATGTATGTATGTATGTATGTATTTATGTATGTATGTATGTATATATGTATGTATGTATGTATGTATGTATGTATGTATGTATGTATGTATGTCTGTATATCAACAAGGTCACGTAAAATATTTTACTACCCAGAACTTTTATCTCGGATTTCCTTGAAATTTAACTAACGATAAATATATATATATATATTCTTTTTTTGCTTTTTCTTTTTACTAAAATCTCTACGTTTCATCTGTACGTATTATTTATTTTACTATGTTGATATAAGGAAGTATTATTAAGGTAAGAAAAAAGAACATGCTTACGCGAGATCGCATGTTCGAAATGAGAAGTAAAATGAATGTGTTGAAGAAAAATAATATCTCTTTCTCTCCTCTTCCCCCACCCTCGTTTTTCTATTCCCTCCCTCTCTCTCTCTCTCTCTCTCTCTCTCTCTATCTATTTATCTATCTATCTCTCCCCTTTCCTTTCTTTATGATAACCATAATATAATCTTACACGACAAGCTCATCAATCTATATAGAAAAGTGAGAATAGGCAGGTTATCACGGCTCATTTGTATAATGCTAAGAGAAGACACGTGATGTTCTGTTGCAGGTATAAATTGCACACCACCTGCGATAGAAGATTTTCCACATGATCTGTTTGACGAGGCACAGAGGCAAGGCGGTGCCGTCGTTGTGCACGTAATAGTGTCCCTTTATCTATTTATCGCACTAGCAGTCGTATGCGATAAATTCTTTGTACCTGCGGTAGAAAAAATATGTCACGGTAGGTATAAAACGTTCGATCCAACAGAAAAGCCCAAGGCGACCAAGTTTATTAATCCTTCTTAACACGAGCTTGCTCTCTCTCTCTTCCCTTTTTCTTTTTCTATGTACTTTAGCACTATCGATGTCAAAGGACGTAGCAGGTGCGACGTTCATGGCTGCGGCGACGTCCGCACCGGAATTATTCGTAAATGCGATCGGTACTTTCATTACCGAAGGTGACATCGGAGTTGGAACCATCGTCGGATCGGCGGTGTTCAATATCCTTGCTGTTCCTGCCTGCTGTGGGATCGGCGCAGGAATGGTAAGGACGAATTCTTAATCAAATATATTCGTTCTAATTCGAGGCTTAATACGTTTCTTCTTCTTTTTGTCTCTCTCTCTCTCTCTCTCTCTCTCTCTCTCTCTCTCTCTCTCTCTCTCTCTCTCTCTCTCTCTTACTCTTCCTTTATCTTTCTTTCCTTTCTTCTTTTTTTCTTGGGGGGGGGACATCGTACTTCATACAGGTTGTCCCATTAGATTGGTGGCCCGTTAGCAGGGACTGCCTAGCCTACGGTGTAACCGTCGCCATTTTAATATGCATCATACACGACGAACGTGTCGAGTGGTACGAGGCTCTCACCCTGGTCCTACTTTATATAGTTTACATCGCTGTCATGTATTGGGATAAATCATTTCAACGGTGTACAAGATTTCGCACTAACAACGATCAATTCACGACCGACTGCCACATTGCAACTGGTACATGTTAAAAAGGAAAATATATATATCAGATAATATCATAGTTCTCTAATCGGCTAATCGTTTAAATTTATTTGAATATCGTAGATGCCGATGACATACATTTACCCAGACCCGATAAGCTTCAATCGTCTGGCGATCGAGTCGAACAAATAGCAACAATAGACGTACCTTTGCAAAATGGCGGAACCAAAGCACAAGAGGAAAATCCCGAACCAAGTAAGTCGAGAGTAAAAATTTAAAAATATCTCGGTAATATACCCCTTAATCTATATTTATTCTTTTAGATTACGAGTATGAGCTTTTGGTATGGCCTGCACGAGGCGGATGGATCAGAAAGACAGCTTGGATCATGACCTGGCCGATTCATCTGATTTTCATGTGCACAATACCGGATTGCGAAAAGCCACGATTTAAAAATTGGTTCCCTGTTACGTTTCTCATGTGTATCATTTGGATCGGTTCATTAAGTTATGTCGTTGCATGGATGATCACGATAATCGGTGAGCAATGATTTTCGAATTAATTATGAGAGAGAAAAATAGAGAGAAAAGAGAAAGAGAGAGAGAGAGAGTAAGTGAGTGAGAGAGAGAGAGAGAGAGAGAGAGAGAGAGAGAGATAACTGACAAGGATAGCTTGAATTTCATATAATTTTGACTACACTATTTTCAGGAGATACATTGAAGATACCAGATTCGGTAATGGGTATCACGTTTCTCGCGGCTGGTACCAGCGTACCGGAAGCTGTCTCGAGCGTGATTGTCGCGAAACAAGGTAAGTAAAAAAAGTAAAAATAAGATGAATAATAGAGTAATTCGAGGAGTGATGACCCACTTGTTTTTTCTTCTTTTTAATGCTTCGTTATATTGTAAATTTAATATCCAAAAGATATCCAAAGAAAAGGAAAAATCTATATTTAAAAAGGTACATACATGAGAGATTATAGTATCAAGATAAAACTAAAAATGTAATTTTAGATCTTAGTAAAAAGAAAAAAAAACAAAAGATGAGAAAACGTTCCAAAAACATGAAAAATTGGATATGAGGTGGAAGGGAATATTTGAAAGTTTTCTTTCGGATTAATTTCGAATATACAATCGGTTCCAACTTGGTAAGTTGCCACCTATAAAGTGTAAACTTTTTCTTGGATCTTCCTAAAGAAAGCTACGAGAGAAAAAGAATAAGTTCATTTGTTTGATCCTAACGTTGGATTATTTTTTCTCCGATAAACTCACCAGTCAACAATGTTATTATTAGTTTACTCTCTGTTCCAGGACACGGCTCAATGGGTATTAGCAATTCGATTGGTTCTAACACGTTCGATATACTCCTATGTTTGGGTCTACCATGGTTGATAAAATCCTCGTTCTCGCCTACACAACCTGGCAGACATTACATCAGCATAAATTCCGGTGGTCTCGAATACAGCGCCATATCTCTACTATCGACGTTAATGTTACTCTACATCGCCTTCGCTTCAAATAAGTTTCAACTCGATAGAAAAGTAGGCCGCGCCTGTTTGTGTATGTACGCGGTCTTCCTAATCCTAGCCTCTTTGATAGAGCTCAACGTATTCTTCATGGTTAATCTGCCAACTTGTCAGAGGACGGTTAAATGATCGGCGACGATCGGATGATGAACGGAGATCTACGATGCTCCGAGTACACGATTACACGTTAAAAGTACCGCGGGTTCTCTCTATCGCCGATACGTGATATCCGTGTGCGATATGATAATAATCGTTCGAGGGAGTGCTTATTTCCCATATACAGTGTTGTCACATGGTCTCACCGTGCGTATATATATATATTTATATATGTATATATATATATATATATATGTGTGTGTGTGTATATATATATGTATATATGTATATATATATGTATATATGTATATATATATGTGTGTGTATAACTTTTATTTCTATTTTTTTCCTCCTAATATCGTCGTGATCATAAAACGATTTGTTGTATACGGTGTCATGGCGCCATTCCTATCTTTCTCTATCTTTTTCTCTGTTTAATTCTATCTCTTTATCTCTTTACCGTTTATCCATCCCTTTGTTGGAAATAGATTAACGAGTTTTAAGTTAATCCCTTAGAGGGACGAACCACCGTCGCCACCACTACCACCATGCCAACATCACCATTTTACATTATCTCACATTGTTTTCCGTTTTTATTTTGCACAATCGTCGAATATTTACGCATTTGTAATCTCATTTTTTCTTTCTCTCTTTCTTTTTCTCAAATGATATATATATATATTTAGCTTTCTCTAATCCCTCTTTCTCTCGTTATTTTCACGGTGCTTTGACGATACGCGCTTTTTGTACGCGAGACTAATAATGTCCAACGTCAAACACGCAAAACAGTTATAGACGATTCTCAAAACGCCGTCGTTCGAGGGCGAAGAGCTAATTCCGACCAAAGTTAGAAGATAAGAATATTAAGAGTTAACGAAACTAATCGTAAGTAATATATTGAAAGCTCTCTTCACCTCGTCTTATTTCCTAACAGTTCTACTCCTTCATTCAAAAGTTATCACTCCTAAAGAAATTGCTTTCATCAAAATCCATTCACGGTCCACGAGCAAACAATCTTTTCATTTTTATACAAAAAAAGGGAAAAAAAGAAAAAAGAACAAAAAAAGGGATGGAGAGAAGAGCGTCGAAAGAGGACCGATGTATCACTTGCACGTTCGACAGGAACGAGAGCGTGGAAAAGACTGCCGCTTTCTATACACGTCGTTTTGTTGATATGCATACATACGATATACATAAATACATATATACATACATTCACATATACATCACATACATACATCATACACATTACATACATTCACATATACATCATACATACATACATATATACATATATACATTCAGCATACATACATATATACATACAGCATACAGACATACATACATACATACTATACTTAGGAAGTTTAAATAAAAGTAACAAAACACTCAGGAGAAGGAATAATATAATCTCTGTCTCTCTCTTCGTCATTTCTCTCCGTGGACCGTGGTCGTCGCGTTCTCGAAATCAACACATTAAAAACGAGGAAAGGCGAATCATCAAAACGTATGAAAACTTACACCTCAATTTTAACCCTAAGTAAGAAAAGTCAAGTAGAATGAAGAATGCATTATATACAAAAAAAAAAGAAAAAAAACAGACGAAAAAAATAAAAAAAAAAGATAGATTATTATAATTATTATTATTATTATTATTATTATTATTATTATTATTATTATTATTATTATTATTATTATTATTATTATTATTATTATTATTATTATTATTATTATTATTATTATTATTATTATTATTATTATTATTATTATTATTATTATTATTATTATTATTATTATTAAAACGAAAAACAAAAAACAGAACCAAAAAAAGAAACATTGTATCGATATTTGCGACCGCAACTGTACCTACCTAGACGAATCACAACTTAAGAGTGTAATTAATAATCGAAATAAAGTACTGTAATAAGTTATTAAAAATTAAAAAAAAAAAAAATACAACATAAGGACGAAAGAAAGCAAGAAAGAGAGATAGAAAAAAAAAACAAGAAATTAAAGAAACAGGAATGAGAGAGAATAGCGCGAAAGCTTTGCATATTCTCCTCACCGAAGTTACTCTCCTCCTTCTTTCTCTTTTTCTGACCTTTCGTCACATCTAACCGAAGAAGCGCCCGTTTGCGGACTTAAACAAGGGCGCACGACACTGACAATTGGGGACACAGTGAAGAAGAAAGATCGAGCGAAGGAATATCTTCTCTCTCTCTCTCTCTCTCTCTCTGTCTGTCTTTGTCTCTGTCTCTATCTTTCTGTCTCCCTCACACTTTCCTATTTCTCCCCGAAAACCTTTCGAGATCGCATGCCGCAGAATCCATATTACCCTTGGCACGAATTCAATGACGTGCTCGCTTCGATGCACGTACTTCCCGCTCTTCTCCGCAAGAGAGAGAAAGAGAGAGAGAGAGGAGAGAAAGAAAGAGAGAGAGAGAGAGAAGACGACTTCTAACGAACGAACGAACGAACGACCGAACGAACGGACAAACGAACGAACGAGGGAGAGAAAGTCGCCCGCGAACGGCCAGTGAAATTTTAGCAGCGAACCAAGCTGTTTTGCTCTATTTTCTTCTCTCTCTTTCTCTCTCTCTCTCTATCTCTCTATCTCTCTTTATCTAACTATCTATCTCTCTGGCTTTCTCCGTTTCTTTCTCTTTCTTTCTCCTTTTCTTTCTATCTTTCAATTTATCCGTTCGTGTCTCTCCTCTCTCTCTCTCTCTCTCTCTCTCTCTCTCTCTCTCTGTCTATATTTTTATTCATTTCATCTATTTATCTTTTTCCAATCTTCACTTTTACTTATCACTTTCTTACTTTCTTCGCTCTCCTCTTAATTCCTTTTACCGATTTCTTTCTTTATAGTCTTTCCCTCTCTCTCTCTCCCTCTCTCTCCCTCTCTCTCTCTGTCTGTCTTTCTCCTGATCCTTTTATCTCAAATAAAAAAGAGAAAAAGAAGAAGAAAAGAAGAGTCGCAAGTTTCGTTATAGCGAGAACAGACTATATAGGATTAATCTGCAACGCGTCGCGCTAAAGAAAGAGAGTCCCCACGTTATTAAGAAAGCATGGATGTGAATGAATAAATATCTCCTCGTGGATCTTGGAGTTTTGTGTTATATACATACGTGGAAAGAAATCTCTTAGGATATACGTACAAGTGAAAGGGTAAGATAACACATACATACATTACATGTTACATACATACATACATTCATATATGCATAAATGCATCCTTTGCAAAAACTTAGATTAATGAAATATAGATGAAGAGATAAGGAAGACGCTTTTCACGTTGACTAGATGGTAACACGCTATTCGTGCATGAAGTAACGCTAATCGATTCATCGGTCACGACGTCGACGTTAATAATCGCTTCGAAATCATACAACACGAAAACCTTTTAGTCGGTACTAGGGGTTAAGTAGAAGTGGTAGAAGGTTGCTTGAAACTTTACGTGCTGTAAAAGGCCGGAAAAGACAGAAAGAGAGAAAGACAGAGAAAGAAAAACAGGGTGGACAAGAGGTTCCGGTAGTTAGCGATTTTCGGTGAATCATTCGTTTCGCGATAACCTGCTACAATTAAGCGCGTTAAAGAATGTAACGATTAAAGGAAGAGAGATAGATAGATAGATAGATAGATAGATAGATAGAGAGAGAGAGAGAGAGAGAGAGAGAGAGAGAGAGAAATAAAGAGAGTGAGAGGGTGGGGGAAGTTAAGTCGATAAAATCGACGATTATTGGAAAAGCTTATTTGAGAGGAAAAGACTGTCAACCGGATACAAGCGTTCAATAAGGAAACGACGAGGCAGAAAAAAAGAAAAAGAAAAACTAACATAGAGCCCTAATTTCCAACGAAAGAAATATCGAACGTTTTCATCGATCGGTAAAGGGTATCCAAGAAAAAGAAAGAGAAAGAGAGAGAAAGAGAGAGAGAGAGAGAGAGAAATAAAATAGGGTGATTTGGAGGTAGAAAACGTGTACGGTAGGTCGGTAGGTCGACTCGGACGAACGAAGGCGCGCGCGAAAGGTTAGGTTAGGGTCGGTTGCGCGTCAGCGCGGCAGATCTGCAATGCGGCGTTGCCGATGAAACGGTTGCTTCGTCAAACCTCCCCCCACCCTTAGAGTTCAACACCACTACTAACCACCACCACTACTACCAGTAGCAACAGTAGCAGCTGCAGCAGTAACAACACCACCACCACCGCTACCACCACCGCCACCATCACCTCCACCACCAGCTCCACCACCTCCACCACCACCACCTTCATCATCACCATCACCATCATCATCACTGCCATCGCTATCACCTCAACCAAATAGCTTCCTCTCTTTGAACAGGGCTCGCGTGTGCGCCAATGAAAACGCGAACGAGCACACGTAACGGCCATCGCGTGTATCTAACTTGAGAGAGTGAGAGAGACAGATAGATAGATAGATAGTAGATATATAGAGAGAGCGAGAGAGAGGGAGAGAGAGAGAGAGAGAGAGAGAGAGAGGGAGAGAGAGAGACCGGAAGAAGAGACAAATTTAGCGAACGTAGCGCCTCGTACATATAGGTGTGCGTTTTCTACACCTCTCTCCTCCACCTCTATCATTTCCAAGCACATCCGCTTCTACCTCCCCTTTTTCACCATGCGCATAAACCAACGTATGTAGTATCGGTAGTTACTTCGCTCGTAGAATCTTCCTTCCGTTCCCTCTAATCGCAAGACCACGCGCATTCACAATCACGTGCTTGCTTGCATCTGCTCTTAAGGCAAACTTTTTATTTTCTTTATACATCGATAGGCACTTTTTCTATCAGCCAAAAGAAAACTATTTCCTTGTTTCGAAGAGAATTCGTCTTTTTTGTATCATTTCGACGTTGTGTTCTCTTATCAATATAACGAACTATATACATACATACATACATATATATACATATATATATATGTATATATATATATATATATATATATATATATATATATATACATATATAGTGCTCTATCTCATATAGGAGAGATTAGAATAGCAGGACGTTCTTTTTAAAAGCCGCGTGCATATGAATTTACTTGCTTGGGACCGAAGAAGGGGTAAGTAGTAGTAGTATCAGTAACAGTCTTGTACAGTAATAGCAGTAGTAATAGTAGTGTAATAATAATACCAGTAGTGGTAGTTAAGTAAAAGGTGTCTCTCGAAAGAAAGTTTGCGAAAGAGAGAGTCAGAGAAAGAGGAGAGTGTGTGCAAGAAAGAGAGAGAGAGAGAGAGAGAGAGAAATAGAGAGACAGACAGAGAGAAAGAGACAGTATGAGAGAGAAGTGTAGAACTAGAAGAATCGACTCAGGCCGACGACGCGCGCACAACCCTTCCCGATCGTCTCGGGAAAGTCGAGCGCCACGCAGATCCCGTGCGAGAAACAGTCCTCTTTCCCCTCCGATCCCCTCTCACGCTCCCCAATCTGTCAATCCCTCCCTTACCCCACCAAGACGAACGGTAGTAGCAGCAGCAACAGCAGCAGCGATAGCGGCGGTGAGCAAGAGCAGGAGAACTCGGGGTTGGGGTGGGGAGTCGGCAGTAGGAATGGTGGACGTTGGAAACGGTGGGGAAGAGTCAGGAGAGAGGAGGGTGTTCACGGCGCTTCTACGCGAGGCGAGTCGAAACGAACGGAGTGTGTGCAGTGTTGCCTACCGCGCAGGGAGCACGACACTCGCCGCCGTCTCTCGGATTCCCCGTTTCTACGAATCTTTCTGTTATTTTTTTTTTTCATCACAAATTTCGGTGTGCTTTTTCTTTTCTACTTAACTTGTGTCGTGTTCGTCCATAGTATTGTTCGCGGGAAACGAGCAATATATATATATATATATGTATATATATATATATATATTCATATATATATAAATATAAATATATATATATATATTATTATTATTAAAACAAATAATAAGCGTGTATATCGCATGTCGGCCAGATAGTTTTACTATTCGAAATTAACCCTTTCCAATCGACGTGTGAAAGAGAGAGATAAAGAAAGAGAGAGAGAGAGAGGGAAAGAGAAGAAGAGAGAGAGAGAGGGGAAGAGAAGAAGAGAGAGAGAGAAGGAAAGAGAAGAAGAGAGAGAGAAAAAGGCGGTGAAAGAGATAGTAAGAAAGAAAGTTTATATATATACATATATATATATACACATAATATATAAGGAAGACGAAATAAAAATTCTCTAAAGGAATGATGACGCTCGGAATCGCGTGGTTAACGCGCTTCGCGACGTCCCAACCCTCTCGTGCGTTTACGTAGGATTGAATATCCTTTCGTCGACAAACGGCAAGGAGGGGTGGTTGGGTTGGTTGGCTGGTTGGTTGGTTGGTTGGTTGGTTGGTTGTTTCGGCCGTTTGGTATTAATAATTTCGAAGCTGGAGCTGAAATCGGTGCCGGTATTAAAGAGAGGAGGTGGAGGTGATGCACCAGGAGCTGGTTTCCTGGATCGGTCGAGCTGGCGAAGGAGACAAGGAGAGCTAAGGAAGAAGCCTCGATAAAAAGTAAGAAAGTGAACAAAAAAGAAGAAGAAGAAGAAGAAAAGCAAGAAGGAAGGAAAGGAGAATTAGGAGAAGGAAATGTTAGTGGTTGTGACGACTCGTTATTAGCTCGACTTTTCTAACGAGCCATTACTAATTGGCTCGAGTAATAAACATCACGGATCTAGACACATATCCAAACGCTCATATCGATCATCTTCTCATTGTTAACAAGTATAAAAAAAAAATCAAGAAAGAAAAGAAAAAAGAAAGAGTATATATATATATATATATATTATATGATATATAATATATATTTAATGAATAGATCATGCCGTGCATTTGAATCAGAATCTATTATGATTTTCGAAGAATATCGAAAGGAGGAGCGAGGATGATGATACGTATATAATATAATATACGTGTGCTGTGTGTATATGTATGAATATCATATCCCCCTAAGCTGGGAGCGTAACACGTTCGACGAACGTGTTCTTTAATTTTACTCCTTTTTAATGCAAAATACGAGGTGCCTAAGAAAAGAAGTTATTCGATTTAAAGTAATAAGGGAAAAGTAATACGAGGGAGAAGAAAGAGAGAAAAAGAAAAGGAAAGATTGAGAGGGGAAACTAGTGCCTAAAAAAAAAAAAAAAAACAAAGCGTACGTAACGTAACGCTAAAAGTTTGTTAAGGTACGCGTGGTTAAACGTCACGAAATCCTCGCGATTAAAATAAAATTAAGCAATTAAGCCAATTCCTCCATCGAGTTAGAATCTCATCGGTTTGCGACGGTCAGAAAAGGTAAATCAAGAAGTATAGATACATAGAGAGAAAGAAAGAGACCGAGAGAGAGAGTGAGAGAGAGAGAGGGGGAAAGGGAAAAGAGAGAGAGATCGAACCTTCGTGGGTGACCCACCTCCAATCACGAACAAAGAGCACAAAAGTCGTAAGTAATGTCACGACTAATGCTCTGCAATCTTGCAAATACGTCGACCGGGGGAAATGATACGAATAACAACGCGAATACGAACAGCAGCATGGAGGACGACGATTCTTATCCACTGCCAACGATCTATCGGTAAGTTCATCGATGGACTCGTCGATCTTAACGATTAATATTCGATCAGTCTTAAATATCTGTCCGTAATATATAATAGAAGAAGATTGGAAATTTAACGAACGAGAAATATCGAATCGTTTGTTTCTTGTGACGATTGGTCCTAAACAAAAACAAATTTTTTTTAATAATAATAATAATAATAATAATAATAATAATAATAATAATAATAATAATAATAATAATAATAAAAATAATAATAATAACAATAATAATAATAACAATAATAATAATAATAATAATAATAATAATAATAATAATAATAATAATAATAATAAAAATGATCTGCTTTCTGTTAGATGTTCTGTATATCAATAACGATAATGATGATAATAATAATAATTATAATAATAATAATAGTTAAAATAATAATATTAATAATAATAATAATAATAATAATAATAATAATAATAATAATAATAATAATAATAATAAACAAACAAATAAGAGAAAAAGATAAAATGTGAGAAACGATTAAGATGAACAATGAAGGATGGATGAAACGACACGTTTCTAAATTCGGATATCCGAGAAACGTTTAGAAAGGAGGGATTAGCTAGCTCTGACAACGTCTGTTTTGACAGCTTGAATAAAAAGAAAAAAGAAAGAGAGAGAGCCGCTTAAATACGTCCTGAGCGAATAATAAAGAGCATAGGGGTATCGTTTTCGCGCTGGTGACCCACATTGGAGTCCTTGCGGTAGTCCCGGACTTTAAAGGGGCACAAACGAAGTCGCACGTTTTCATTCTCTATATTTTAGCCATACACACGCACACATCAAGAGGTACCAAGCGTCTCCGTCTTTCTTTCTAAAAATGAACAAAAAACTTTAAAAGACAGAGAGAGAGAGAGAGGGAGAGAGAGAGAGAGAGAGAGAGAGAGAGAGAGAGAGAGAGAGAGAGAGAGTACACCCTTATGTCAAGAGTGTATATCTATCTATATAACAGTTTGATATTAACGTACACAATGATGCAAGATTTTAAAAAACAAAGTTAAAAGTATATGTATACAACGTTAAGAAGAATAACTTTTGAATAACGATGAGTGCTACGTGTGTGTGCATATATATACACGTAATATACAGTTGATCGTGAAAATATTAGAGAACACTTTTTCAAATTAAATAACTTTAATATTTAGGGTAAGCAAAAAAGTAATTTAAATTTGTCTTTAATAGATACCAGAAGTAATTAATGTGTGTGTATAAAGTATGTGTTTGTTGTTGTTCTCGTTAAAGTTGTAACAAATTTTAAACATTTTTATTCAAACATTTTCATGAAAAGAAACACGAACAAACTAAAAAAAGAGGGAAAGAAATAAGAAGAAAAGGTATTTTGTTGTGCAATTTAATTAATTTAATTCGTTTGAATAAACTTTCGAAACACTTCGTTTATATTAGCGTGAAAAGAAAAAGAGATAACAAAAAACAAAAATAAAGAAGAAAACAAATTTATTTTATTCGAAAAAAATGTCTGATTGCCCATACATGTATGTGGATCATCGCTTCTTCGATGATAATAGTGTGCCTGTAATACGCGAAAATCATTGGTATTTTATGATTCTTTTCAAAGCAGTACCAATAGAAAGTCGCTCGAGCTTTTCATCGTCACATCGCATCGTTATTGTTGTTGTTGATATTGTTGTTATTGTCTTGTTTTCTCCTTCCTATTTTTCTTCTTCTTATTCTCCTTCTTATTATTATTCTTCTTCTACTTTCTTACGACTTTTTTCGTAAATAAGAAAGGAATTGTGTCGACGAGAATCGATGCCTTTGCCGTTCATCAATTTCTTCGGCCTTGGCTTTTAAGCATGCATTTTTAATGTTCCCATTGGATGAAAACGAGGAAGCCGAGATAAACCTGTGGTAAAGATATAAAAGTCCCTGAAAAATAAAAATCGTGTCTCTCCTCTCGATCAAAATATCTATCTATATGTATTTATGTATGTATTTGTGTATGTGTGTGTGTGCGCGCGCGCTTGTCACTTACTATGCCTTCTAAAAAATACTACTCTCTTTCTCTCACTCTCACTCTCTCTCTCTCTCTCTCTCTCTCTCTCGTTCTTTCTCTCTCGTTCTTTCTCTTTATCTATCTATCTATCTATCTATCTATCTATCTATCTATCTATCTATCTATCTATCTATCTGTCTGTCTATCTGTCTGTCTGTCTGTCTATCTATCTGTCTGTCTGTCTGTCTGTCTGTCTGTCTGTCTGTCTGTCTGTCTATCTGTCTATCTGTCTATCTTTGTATTATTTGTAGATTTACACTGAATAGAAAATCACATTCGCATGTGTTCTCATCTGTGTTTGTCGCAGGTGTCGCGCACCCATAGCCAGCTTGGATTGCATGGAAGAGTTCAACGGCGGTGGTGGTGGTGCGGAGACAGGCGTGCACTGCAGCAACACAGCAGGAACGAAAGAGCAGCTACTGACTAGCTGCATTGCTGCACAAGCGCAACGTTTACAGCATCCTTCGCCAGGTATTCGGTATCGCAATTTGGGGAAAAGTGGTCTACGTGTTTCCAATGTTGGATTAGGTACGATACATCATGATTTCTTTCAATCTTTTTTCCTTTATATTTTTTTTTTATTGTTGATGTATATTTTTCTTGTTCTCTCCTTAATCTTATCCGTCTGTTCCTTCTCTCTCTCTCTCTCTCTCTCTCTCTTTCTCTCTCTCTCTCTCTCTCTTTCTCTCTCTCTCTCTCTCTTTCTCTCTCTCTCTCTCTCTCTCTCTTTCTCACTCTCACTCTTCTCTTCTCTCGTTCGATATTTTCTGAAAAGAGTGGAATGTCGAGTAACAACGAATGTTGGTTAATTGGATAGAAAAGAAAAAAAGAAATGTGAAAACGAATGTATCCCAAAAATCGAATAGTCATGTGCTAGCTTTGACTCCGTTCGATTATGATAGAATTGTCAAATAAAATTCTCGCCTCTCCAATATTCGCGTTCTTTTCAATATCCCGCCTAGCCAAACTGGAACACGAAGCTCTATCGAGCTTTCATTTTACATGCTCTTTCCTGTCTATCTGTGTATCTATTTGAACACGAAATATATCCAGTTATTTATTTCCGCGTCGAGAGAATGGATTTTCGGTACGTACGACGGTTTATGGGCGCGAGATAACGACGCGTTTTTATCTTCCTCTGTGAAACGATGTGAAAGAAATGCTCGTGATCTTAATTATCGCGATATCGGGAGGTAATTAATGGGGAGAGAAAGAGAGAGAGAGAGAGAGAGAGAGAGCGGAGGAGGAGGTAGCGAGGTAGATATATAGATAAAGAGAATGACGATATCTCATTTCAAAAATTTTTTTACCGAAAGATAACAAATTGATACTGTTAGTATTATCGTCGGTACAGTTCTAATAGGATTAGACAAATACATTGTTACGAGATGTTTACTCTGAAAGCATTAGAAGTGGTCGTTCGAAATTCTGATGGAAATTCAATGAAAACGTGAGAGGACTAAACTCAATACTCTTTCCCAATGTTCCATTTGATACATTTAAAAAAAAAAAAAAAATAAAAAAGAAGAAAAATTTACAATCAAAATCAAAATCCAAAATTTAAATACGTCGAGATGGTAATCCGAATGGAAACAATATTGTAACACTTTATTTTACCATCCTATATTCCCTGTTAATTCTCGACACTGCTCCTTTTATTTTTATTTTATTGTTAACGTATTCGTTATATACCAGGTACCTGGACCACCTTTGGCGTAGGGGGATGCGGGAACGAGGAAACCGCCGAAGCCGTCGTTGCTCTCGCATACGACAGTGGCATCAATGTGTTCGACTTGAGCGAAGCCCACAGCGGCCATCGTGCGGAAATACAATTCGGCCGGATTTTATTGCGCCGTGCTTGGAACCGCTCGAGCTACGTCGTTACGACGAAAATATATTGGAACACGAAGTAAGGCAAATTTTCTAACATTATCTCTATATACGTGTGTATGTTTGTATGGTTTCCTCTTATACATATACATACATATATATATATATATATAGACACACACACATACACCCACACCCACATAGAATATTTCAACAAGAGTGATATAACGAAGCAAGGAGTGAAAAAAAAAATAAATCGATGCTCCATTTTCAACAAAAATTATTTTTAAATCATTTTTGGCATTTGAAGAAGTAAAATATGATAACAATACATTACAAAAAATGCATAATAATTCAATTGAAAGAACACGATTATCTATGAAATAAATATAGGGTAATCGAAATGTTTAACAATTTTTATGCTGATAAAAATTAAGTTTTGTAAAAAAAGTAATACATAGTTCTATTCTTATTTATAAAATTATTCGAAAGAAATGCGTACTAATAAAACAAACAAAGCACAATGGCACGATAGTAGCAACCAGAAAAAACAGATAATAATTAACATTGCACGTGTTTGTGAACACAGACACGATTAGAATCAGTTCGGTCAAGTCAAAGCTTACAGTTAATTACAAAAGTATCAAATAGATTAAAAAAAAACTTGTTTTGTCTCGAAAAAGAAGTCATCGTTTCTCAAAAACTATATTCTACATTTTTTTCACGAGGAATTATCACCCCCTCACTCGATTGTACCACTGTTGTCGGTGTGTGTGTGTGTGTGTGTGTGTGTATGCATGTCATTAATTTTTTGTAGATTTTATCGGAAAGCAAAAATCAATCGAGCTTTTGAACTCAATGTTTGAAAACTTCCTCGTTATTTAGAACGTGGACTTTTAAACGATACGGTAATTAAATCGAGAGAAAGGGATACCCTACGAAAGCTGTTGCACGCTCGCTCGAAAGTTACTTCGTAATTGACTTTGGAAACGTACGGGAGGAGAAAGAGCGAAAGAAAGAGAGAGAGAATGAGTGAGAGAGAAAGAGAGAGAGAGAGAGAGAGAGAAAACAATGTCTATGTGTATGCGAGAACGCGGGGGGTACTATGAAGGTGTCGATTTTAATTAGGGCACGCTTTTCGTCGGGACAGTGTTGGAAATTCGTTTTGATCCTGTCGTAACTGGAAAGCTTTATCCAAGAGAAAGAACTCTACCCATATTACGGTTCCGCGATGAAAATATTCAAAGCACTTTCGAAATTTTTTATACATTTTGTTTATTTATTTTTTTCTACTTTGTTTTTCACACTCTTTTCGAAGTCGATAATATTCGTATAAATGTCGAGAATTCGAGAAAGTAAAAGAAATTGTATATCATTGAATCATTAAAAATATCTTACAAGGAAAGGAAAAAAGGAGAAGAAAGAATTTAATAAGAATATTTCATCAATTTTTTCGCAAAATCGTCCTATCTTGTTTTGTTTATCTGGCATAATACTCGCTCGCGTCCTACTTGCGAAATGAAAGTCGTTTCTTATATGGTCGAGCGTTTCGTGAAATCTTTGACGTAAGAAGAAAGAAGAAAAAGCAGATAAAAAAAAAAAAAAAGAAGAAAAACAAAATAAAATTAAAAAAAAGGAAAAGAAAGATAATAGACAGAAAAGATTAAATGCGCTTGAATCTCTAGAATTCATATATTCGAAATTAGAATTCGATCGTATGTTAAATAACAATGATATGAATTATTTGTCTATACGAATTAACATTTACGATAATTACAATAATTTACTATACAAACGTGAAGTATCTTTCAAGTGATCAGATAGGTCATAAGAGATATATATATATATATATATATATATATAACAATCATTCTCGCCTAACATAACGGGATAGTCCAAATGCATATACATAGATACACAGATAAATACATATATATATATATATATATATATATATATATATATATATATCTATATATATACATATATACATAAATATGTTCTCCTCGTTCTCCTCGATACCAGGAGAATGCATTCCAGTGGTGTAAACGCGTTCGATCGTACGGCTCAGGGTGGAAAGTAGTACGACCGAATGTCAGGTCGCACGCGTTACCGCATACGTATGTATGTTAAACTGAATAGCACAATATGACGCGTTAAACGATCGACAATTCTTGCGTTTTGTTCTTCGAGTATGAATAAAAAGAGAAATAGATAGAAAGAGAGAGAGAGAGGAAAGAGAAATAGACTATAAATGTTACGAGTGTCTCTCATTCTCTCTCTCTCTCTCTCTCTTTCTATACGGATCTTATCTATCTCCGTCTGGCTGTCTTTCTCTCTCTTTCTTTGTCAATTTATCTATTTCTCTCATTCTTTTTCTCACACGTATGCTTTGAAAAGCTTTGTGAAGCTCATTGTTGTCCCGCGGACTGTCCAGTTTAAAACATTTCACGTCGACCTCGCCGAGGGCTCGCTTCAAATACGAACATATACACACACACACACATACACACACACTTTCTCTCTCTCTCTCTCTCTCTCTCTTTTCTCTCGACAAAAGGTACGAAATATGTATATATATACGAAAGGAAAGAACACGACAAAAGGAGGTCGCGGCAGCGCGAATGCGATCGATGTGTGGAGACTTTACTTTCTCTCTCTCTTTCTTTCTCTCTCTCTCTCTCTCTCTCTCTCTCTCTCTCTCTCTTACACACACATATATATATATATATATCTTTTTACTTTTACTTAACTTTTCCTCCCTCTTTCTTACGTTTTTTCTCTCTCTGTTTCTATTTAAATTTCATACGATCGTTACGAAACATTGGACATTTTAAAAAATTTTATGTCCGGATTTTTATAATTAAAAAAAAAGAAGAGAAAAAAATTACGATCACACGCACATAAATCTCTCTCTCTCTCTCTCTCTCTCTCTCTTTTAATTTGATCGCAACAAGTATAGTTTTATACAAACAAATTTTATTACAAACACGTAATGTTTATAATATTCGTTATCGATCATGAATGGAAAGATCGATATAATAAAGAATAAATAATTTTCGATAGGACAGAGGGGCGAGGATTGTCGCGTAAGCACATTATCGAATCTGTGCAAGCGTCCTTGGTCAGACTGCAGCTGTCCTACATCGATATCGTCATGATTCACAAAGTCGATCCAATGTGCCCAATGGAAGGTAAGCTTCGAGACAAACGTTCTATGCAATATCGATTTCACCTGCGCTCGTTTTCTCTTTCTCTTCCCCCCTCTCTCTCTCTATCTCTCTCCCTCTCTCTCCCTCTCCCTCTCTCTATCTCTCTATCTCTCTTTCTCTTTCTCTGTATTTCCTAGAAATTGACTTGACTCTACAATAATACTCGACTATCTGTGTACGTATGTACATAGGATTTAGATTTAAATCGGGTAACTTTCTGCAATTACTACGGGACACGTGCAAATTAAAAAAAAAGTAAACATGTGTGTGTGTGCCCGCGCGCGCATGTACTTGTGTACGTATATTATGTATATATGTGCGTATAATATATTAAGACCTCTTAAATTCACAGACTAGAGAAAGAGAGAGAGAAAGAGAGAGAGAGAGAGAGAGAGAGAGAGAGAGAGAAAATGACAGAGTGAGAGTGAGAGTGAGAGTGTAAGTGAGAGAGAGAGAAAGAGAAAGTGAAGAGATGAAGCCTCTCTCTATATAAACGATCGTAAAATTACGCACGAATGCGCTCTGAATATGAGATATAAATACGTATACGAGGTAAGGATATAAATAGTTCGTCAGTGAGAGAATTTGTGCCGCCACATGTTGTTAACCACTCTTCTCCTTGCTTCTCTTTACGAAATTACTCATTAGGGATTTTCAAAATTCCCGCGTTATGTCGAGAGATACAAGAAAAAAGATTAAGAGATATGAGAAAAAAAGAGAAATAAAAAATTTTCCATTCAACCTATTAGGATAACATCGTATCTTTCATTCTTGTTATATTTATCAAAAAGAGATTCATAAACGACGACATTAACGACGACGATTGTAATCGGGATACGTCAATATCTTTCACATTTGTTTATTCGATCTCTTTTCAGAGATAGTACGCGCCATGAATTATGTGATAAGCAAAGGTTGGGTAATGTACTGGGGTACGTCACGATGGTCTCCTGTCGAGATCATGGAGGCCTATACGAATTGTCGACAGTTCAATTGCGTCACGCCGATCGTCGAGCAAGCTGAGTACCATCTTTTCTACAGAGAGAAACCTGAACTATATATGCCGGAATTGTACAATAAAATCGGTAAAGGAAAATTTTCTTATCTATCGAGAGTACATACATATATATATGCATACATATATACATACATGTATACATACATGCGTATGTAGTATGTACATATGTAAACATTCTTCTTATCGTAAATTCTTGATCTAAAAGATATAAACCTATATACGTAGGCATATATATATTTTTTTTCTTTTTTTTTTCTTCCTTCTTTTATCTCTTTTAAGGTGTCGGTTTAATGGCATGGTCCACGGTCACCATCGGAATGGTCTCATCCAAGCCAGAAGATTGCGGCGTGTCCTTCCTTTCGAGGTCCTCTTACAAGGTAAACTCGAGCTCTTTATATCGACCGTTGGTAACTAACTCCTAAAATACTTTCTCCTTCTACTCCTTTTACTCCTTCTTCTACTCCTTCTTTTTCTTATTCTCTTTATTCTTCTTCGATCGATTCAGAGAATGTGAATTTACTTTCAGAATAAGTATTCTTCCTTCAGTTGGACGGAAGATGAAACGCAGTCTTTGTATAAGGAGGTGCGTTTAATCTTTAAATGTCTCGATCTTATATTACTTAGGATCGAGGGTAGATGTTCATGGAATAATCGTATAAACAAAAATATACGAATTTGTATGTACATATATATATATATATATATATATGTATATATATTTATAAATATATATATATATATATATATATATGTATATATATATTTGTGTACATATGTATATCTATCTTCACTATTGTAGGAATATGCTTGGAAGGACAAATCGGCGGACGAGGAAACACGGAAATATTCGGATAAATTACGGGACGTATGTGCTCTTGCCGAAAGGCTCGGATGTTCCTTTGGACAGTTGGCCATCGCGTGGTCCCTCAAGAATGAAAGTGTTCAGTGCCTTCTCCTCGGTGCGTCCAATATAGATCAGCTGTACGAGAGCCTTCAGAGTTTACAGGTAAACCGTTCTCGTTAATAGGTCGACATAAAAAAGAATTATAATTAGCTACATCTACCATGATTTTACGTGTTATCCTTATTATCTACACACATACACACATACACACAACACACAAAGAGGGAGGGGGGATATATCCGGATGGATGTTACAACGGAACGTGTAGTAATTAACATATAAAAATAAGTCGAAGAAGAAATTAAATAATATGTTTTCATTTTCGAGAAAACCATGTTTGAAAATTCTCTAAAGTACGCGTAAGTAAATATTTACACCGAATTATATCTGAGTTTAAATGTTGTAATGTAATAAATAAGAAACGTCAATGTATGGATAATTATCAACATTATTAACGTTATTAATATTATTAATATTATTAACATAATTTACGTTATGTTATCGAAGAATTTGTTCGAAGCGATGTCCTTGTTAATGCTCACAGTTTAACTGATGGAAACAGACCAAACATAAAGTTGTACCGTTTAAGACAAAACGTAAATGTTATAGAGTACAATGAATACGAAAGTATTTCGAAGAATAGCGAAAAAAAATGTCTGTAACGGATAAACAATCGGAAAGATTTTCTAGGAAAATCAAAGGATCTCAAACTGAAAGATCTTACCTCTTTTTCTCGACATATTTTTATACGTAGAATCACCCACTCCCTACTACCCGATGCCCGCCTGTATCAACCGTACGAATACACCCCGTACATATTTATACAGAGTGTCTCAACGAAAATTGGCCACCAGGATTATTATGGTCTAATGATTTTTTTCGAGAGCTTTTTATTTTATTTATGTACATACATGGTGTAAATATAAAGGCTACATAAGTTATAACTTTATGAGTTAAATATATAATTTAACACGTTGAATGCCTTGTGGACCACCGGTGCCCCACATCGAACTTTCCGTTTAGGTCGTTCCGATTATTTTACATAAAATGAAATAGGGTCATGAAATGTTTTAGAATATTATCAGTTTATTACATAATTATTATGGGCAATTAATGAGTCACGCGACGTGATGGATCGTTTTCGACTCGCAAGAAAGCGTAATGCTATTATATTTTAATCAATTCTGTATTTTTAATAACACTTAGTTGTTTCTTATCGCGTAAATAACAAGTAAAGCCATTAAGTTAAAGCCATTAAAAAGATGATATCAGTTATCCGAGTCAAAATTTTTTTTTCATAAATTCCTTCATCGAATTTCTTGATTGTATGCTACATCAGTTTATTTTATGATAATATTATAATGGTAGCATTCGGGTTTCGATACATTTATCGATAATCATAAGAATAAGTTATTGTTGTACCGATATCTAATAATTATTAGATATAAATATATAATTATATATGTAACTATATACTATAGATATAAG